>JAGXJF010001290.1:0-222261 GCA_019208055.1 Stipa capillata
TTTACTAGGTCTACTATTGGAATAAACAGATTGTGCTAGTACAGGGTGAGCGCGCATGATTTCGCCACTCCACTTATGCATCAGATCAAATCATGCAAAAGTCTTATCAGATGCGCGCTGTAGAGACAAACACTACCACAACGTTCACAACCATGACTTGACATGTGCGAGGCATGCAAGTATGCAACCAGCCAGGGACACTAACCGTACTACCTAACATGCTTTCTTCTCTTCGTCCTTGTTTGGTGGCAGAAATAAACCATGACTGCGTGCCCTTTGCCTTCTGTTGGAAGGGCCACAACACAAAATGTAGTACATAGATTGAGGTCAAAAAATACATGCCAAAAATGCTATGCAAAATAAAATGTACCCACATTTCAAAAGACTCTATGCTTTTGTAGAAAGATCAGGAGTAGAACAATTGGGGATGACACGGAAGCTTGACTTGCTATGCTCCTCTTGATTTGATTTGTCAGGTATATCCATTTCACCTTTTGGCTTCGCCAGGTGTACGTGCCTACGCGTCAGCGAACGTTACTACTTACTCCAGTTTATTCAGTGAGCGACGAAAAAGCATGCAACTTTGTTGCTCCAAAGTTCAAAAGATTTCTTAGGGATCATCACCTACATTTGCACGTTAAACTAACTGCAAACAGCGAGGGAATTGAAACATGCATGGTGGTCGCGCGATAGCAACGTCGCAACCACCGATCGATCGAGTGCGACTCCCTTGACATCGACACGTTCGCCGTTGCCGCACACATTTTTCTCACATTCCCTGGCCAATTGCATTTTGCCATGATAAACCTGTTTCAATTTGTTCTCCATCTCATCGGTGAACTGTCACTTGTTCATGGAGATATGCTACTTCACTTAAGCTAAGATTGGATAGTTTATACATGTACCGGTGCAGAGCATGTGTATAAAACATGCAGAAACAATAGTAGTGGTGGTTAGTTCAGAGACCTAAAATACAGGTTAGGTTGCATACGTCCAGACAGAGAAGGCAATACAATTAGGAAAGAGCCCCAATGCACCATGGTGACTAGGTGAGATCAAAGGTAATTGACACATGAAACATGTAGATTTAAGTATGATCAGAGACATATATATGTATCACATAGTCTGATGAACATGTTTCCTTCCTATGACCAATTAAAGAGATCAACGTACGTACGTAAATACATGACAAGAACATTTAATTCACCGACGGCAACGACAACAGCATCAACGACAAGAATGACCCCAAAAAAATTACTATTATTACGACCGAATTTTTCTTCTCTAATCTTATTATGAACACGGAATTAACGGGATTAAACGCCATGCGCTTGATTACCATGGCAAGCGAGCTCCATCGATCGATCGGTGCAGGTTCGCTCCCGGCAACACGTGTACGACCCACCTGCTTGGCACGATCACAAAGCCAGGACTCCGGCCACCGCCGCCGCCACCGCGAACGCCGCGCGCCACGACGCACCGCAGCCCGCCGCGGCGTTCGCCCGGAACCCAGGGTCCTGCGGGTAGAGCGTCCCCGGCGGGGTGAGGTACGAGTACGACGGCATGTTCGGCGGCGTGAACCAGCCGGACGGCGTTGGGTTGTACCCGCCGGACGGGGTCGGGTTGTACCCGCCGGACGGCGTCGGGCTGTACCCCGGCGTGGGCTCGTAGCCGCCGCCTCCGCCGTACGGCGGCGGCGGGCAGTCGGACGAGGGCGTCGGCGGCGGGTACTCCACCGGCGGCGGAGGAGAGTACACGGGCGCCGGCGGCGGGTAGTACACCGGGGGCGGCAGCTCCGGCGGCGGCGGGCTGGAGTACGTACACGGGACGCCGCAGGGGCTGTCGCACCCTCCCGTGCACTTCTCGCCGCTGTCGTCGGCGATGACGGCCGTTGCCACTACCATGAAGAACACGAACACGAGCAGCAGGTTGCAGAACGGCTGCACCCACCGTGCCATGGCGGCGCGCTTCTTCACACGCTGCAAAGAAAAAAAAAGCTCAAGCTTTTCTTGCAAGCTGTGCTCTGTATGCGTCCCTTCTTCTTCCTCTCCTCTGTTTTTTTGCTCGGGTTTTTCGGCGACCAATTTGTGTGGTTTTAATGGTCGGCTTCGGCTTTAGCTTTTTGGAGTAGAGGTCGTCGTCTCGTCTTCTCTCCTTTCATCTCTCCTCCTTTTTTTTATGTGTGTGTTTTCTAGTAGCTAATCAGCATAATATTGTTCTGGTGGCTAAGTTAAGTATGGGTGCATTATAATATGAATCATGGATGGACCAGTGTTTGTGTCCATGGAAAGGTGACGTTATTTAAACGTCTCCATTGCTAGCTGCTGTGATTATCTCCTCCTAGGCTCCTACTACTCACAACTTTCTCTGCATCTCTGGTCGACTGCTGAAAGTGATCGGAATATTTTCTTTACTTTTCTGTGTATCGATATATAATTTGTTCTTAGAATCAGAATTTGGAAATGTTAGATACTACGAGGTGGTGCTACCATTAATTTTCTGCATAGATTAAAGGTGATGTCGGCAATTAGTGGTTCTTCTGACCGTTGGAGCCTACTCTTTTGTTGTTGTTGTTGTTGTTCCCTTGGTGACAGTGAGAGAATTTGGAAGAGGCCCTGACGCTTCGGTGATGTCTCTCTCTGAAAAACGCACGCTTCTACGAGTAATTCGTGGACGCCGTGCGGATTGACAAATGGCAGCTGATCTACTAGTACCTTTTTTTTGTTAGAAACTGTAGTTAGTCATGAATTTATGAATTTATGACGAATGTTCATCCTTATAAATTCTTACACATTGGTCCTTAATGAGCCCCTAATTTTCTTTGATGATATTCATTTCTAGCCACAGGTTTCTCCAGAATCTGAAGCGCCGCAGCCTGATAACAGGTAGTAACAGCAATGCTGTAGTAAAAGCTTGTACGACAACCCCCACACGTGGTAATTCTAGCAGTTTTATCGGTAGGGACTTCATTCTACGTTTTTCATGCAAAGTACGCATGAACTTCCTATATTCCAGACAGTAAAAAGCTGGAGATTTGGCTGAGAAATCAACTTATTGTCAGGGTTAGCGGCAATAACATTTATTGAGATGATAACGTCAAACAATGTTGTCAAAAACCCTTGTAGTAAGAAGATATCTATGTTTCAACCTATTTCTCTGATCTGATGAAGCTACAGCCATGCAACGATTAAACTGATATGTATATCATCTCCATGAACAAAGGAACAGAGCTACTAGAACAGATGGAAAAAGAGGAGCTCAATTCGTAGATTGTTCACAGCTTCATATGAATCGAAGGCCTAATTATGTAGATGTAAGTTTACAACAGCAGCACACAGCTGCAATATTCAGCTCAGTGTGGAGCCTGAACTCACAACTACATCTACTGATCTACAGGAGTGCATCAGAGTCACTGCAAAAGCACCACGAAAGCAGAGAGCACAGAGACCACCGGCAGCCATGCCGCCGCTGCCATCCTACCACGGCCTGCCACCGACGCAAGGAACCCCGGGTCCTGACGGTACACCGTCCTCGGCGGCGCCGGCGCCCATGGGAAGGGCACTATCGAACCACTCCCAGACGGCGGCCGCGGCGGGCAGAACGGGAACTGCGTGGCGGTTGGCAGCGTCGTCGCTGGCGCCGGCGGGCCAGGGCACGGCGGCGTGCACTGCGGGCCTGTGCACAGGCACGCCATGTCGCCGGTGTCGGCCAGCACGCCGGCAGCTGACCACCAGAGCGACACGACGGTAACGAGCAAGATTGACCGCAGAGATGGCATCCTCGATCGCTGCTTGTTCAGAATTTTTTTTGCCAGCTAGGTAGGTGAGGCTGCACTGCAACCGCAAGATGTCCCTACTCCGGCATGTGAGTGGTTAAGTAGTGAGCAGATAGGGACGGCTGCCGGGAGGGAGATGGTGGTAAAATCATCGGAGTATAATTACGCGCGCCATTAATGGCGAGATTGAGGTCACATAAGTTTCTAATTAAGCTCCGATTAGGTTGGGACGTTGCGATCAAACTGGGTGTCGGTGGCGCGTCTCACTTGCAACGCTACAGAACTTTCTTGCAGGTGAAAGATGAGGACTGTCGGCAGTGTCAAGTGACAGCTACAGCAATGACACCAGTGGAGAGGGTAACTCTCAACAAGATATACTTCAGGTCTAGAAAATTTGACACTAGCAAGTCAACGGATGAAGTGTTCGATTGACTGAAGTGTGCTGGGACGTTAATTATAGGTACTGTCTACCAAACGTCAGTTCAGCTTCAGTTAATGATCTGCAAACAAAAGCAAAGCAGCTACCTTGCGTAGATCACTTGACAAGTAAGGAAGTGACGAGTCAACATTGTTCAACAAACTCTCAATCATGTTGAGATACCAGATAGTGACATGGGAATTAAAGAGGCACTGAAATTGCCTTTTGCTTCACTACTCATCCTTAAAGCAAAGTCTCTTTTCTAATCATGGCATCCAGGACCCCCAGCCTGAAACCAAGCTCACAGAAAAGTGACAGGCATCTCAAGGATTCAGGTTACTGTAAGAGACTGTTATGCAGTCCTGTACAGATGACATGCAGACATGCAGCATCACTGCAGTGCTACACCATCATCTGAGAGAATTGGTTGGTTGTGGTGTCAAGCACAGAATTAAACTAGGAAGCAAAAAAAAATCTGTAGAAATTTTAGAGCATTTCCAAGATGGTACAAGGTGAAGCAGGCCTTGGATGGGGACTGCCCACCAGCATTGATAGAAGCTGTTGTGCAGTACTAGCATATATGGCTTACAAAAAGAGAGGGTTGGAAGAGTTGTTGGAGTACTCCAAATCTTGAATAGGAGGGCACTTGATAATGCAGGCAGGCTCGGAAAGCCAAGTGGGTAACAACAACCTCTTCCACTGGAGGAAGGCAGGCACAGCAGCATATTCAGTGATCCTCGGTCAGCTAGGCTGTATTGCAGCTCAATCATACTGTGTTGTTTAATCTTCATACTTTTCCTTTTGGTACGAGCTTCAACTATCCATTCTTCGTCTCAAAGGGCATCCTGCATGTTGGGTGGTGTGGAAGGATTCAGGAGTTCGATTTATAATTGGAGTTAAAAAAAAGAATTAAAATTGGAAGGTGGTGGTTGCAAAGTAAACGTATTCTTTTGGTGTCATGGAAAAATTGAGATCCCATGTGTTTCCAAATGGATGTCGGCTTTGAATACGCGTATATGAGTTTTTATAACTTTGATTACTCGTAAGTTCGAAAAAAAATAACTTTGATTACTAGTGTATCCAATAAGTAACTAGTCACGCAGAAGTGGTATATAGTAAGGAAATATGTTGGTTAAATCCTCCTACCCTATCCTTCCTCTCCAGGATAGACATCATGTGTGGGTGTGTATCCCTTATCTTTGCTTACACCAATAATTTTTTATTTTATTTTTCTCTTCTTTTTGTCCTATTCTTTTTTTTGAAGAACATGGTAGGAGCTCTACCTTTCTTATAAATGGAAAGAGTGAAACAGCAGCGTTATATACAGAAAAACACCGGCCATAGAAATGGCGTGAGAAAGTACAGGTTTTCTTTTTGCCCTATTCAATCGAGTAAATTGCTTATGTGCCAACTAGATGATTCACATTATTAAACTCATTGTGAGGCTAGCATGTGAGTCATAGGCCCACATGTAAATGGGACATCAGTGGCATACTGTGAACGTCCGGATTTGTTCAGTGGCATATAAGCAGATAGTAGATACTACTCTGAGTCCAGTACTGCAGAAATGAGGATATGCATGTCTGACTCTGGTACACGATTGATAAAAAGCATGGAAGAGAAACTGTAACTGCCAATTTTGTTCCATTCCTCTGTTTTTTAAAGACCTGATTGACATGAAAGAAACAGCTCAATTTCCAGGTGAATGCACACTTTTTTTGTGATATTTCTTAGATAAAGGAAGAATTTTATTACTTTTGGCCTCTGTATAACAACATGCACACAAGCAATAAACCGAGAACGAGTTTAAACAGTGATCAAGAACTAAAGGAAACAAAAGTCACAAAAAAAATTCAACAACCAACGGGGCACCTCCTCCAACACTACCAAAAGGACATAAGGCTTATAGTATGCAGTTAAAAGAGATTGAAGCCTCGAGTGTTTTTCGGTCACTTCTTTTCGGGAGTAGTTTTTGTTCTACTTTCCATCAAAGTATCCTACTGAACCTCTACATTTCTCCTTGCAAACCAACTCTCTCATTCACCAACTCTCGCATGAGTATCTATAGTTCACAAGAGTTTCTTTTTTCCAGATGTTTGTTCTTAGTGCGGTGGTTGTCAGTTGTGACATCAAATCTCAAAAGGGATGGAGCGAGGTTCAAGGGTTCAAAAGTTGCATAGAAAGCGGAAAAAATAGTGCTTTTACTAAGACCAGAGTGGTTCAGGCATGAAAGTTTGCAGAGAAGGAAGAGTGAGTGAGTGAAGCACCAAGTTATGCATAACTTTGTCGATCTGAAGATCCCCAAGGCTTGTTAACTAGGATTAATTGCCTGGTGAAGACTGAAGAGGTCAACAGATTATCGATGATGATGAACATCTTTTTCTCTACGATAAAATGCAGTATATTTTGGTGCAAGCAGGGCGAAATGAACAAGACATCACGCCGTAAACGGGAAATTTACTTTATTTTTCTTTATGAGCGACTAGCCAGCCTGGTCCAGTCCAGCGTGGCCCATATAGGTTGTAAGGTCAATTTTGGTAGGCCCAGTTATGATTTGAGGAGGGCCGAGCCCAACTTACTCTCATCTGTTTTCCCCAGAGAGTTCCCCACGAGGCAGGCCAGCCCAGTACGACAGTAGAATGGGTGCTTTATTTATGAGAAATACTTGTAGAAAGAAATTAATTAAACTGAAAAAGATCACCAATTAATTAAAGAAAAATTAGACGAAAATAAAATACATATTCCCACGGGGCCATGACTGCATAAACACAACACATATAGCTAAAAAGCTCCATCCTTCGAAGCTAATCACAAACGTCATCGTTATCACCCGTCCCTCACGATCCGGCCACTTTGACTTCGCCACAAATGCCAACCGATGCACCGAACACCACAATGGCCGCCACTAGTCTACACAAACCAGGGCACCACTAGTCTATACTGGCCAACACGTCATCAACAAAACAGCTCTGATTTCGGTGATAAGTCTTGTAGGAGAAAATTGCAAGATTTGCATCGACCAGGGCCACTGCAACGGCTATAGAGCATCGCCCACCGAAGAGACCCTTAACACGTCATTCTCACTGTCTTGTCGTCCCTCATGATATGACAACTCTGACTTCATCACAACACGGTGAAAATAGTGAACAGAGAACTGACGATGACATAGCACCCGGGTATCGTCAAGGAGGACAAAACTGGCCACTCGGGCATAGGGTGGGCCAGGCCGACTACTCAGAGTCCGACTACAACACGGGGGTGCATCATCGACTTGGAGTACAAGACATGGACACGTACCTGCCCGGAATCCCGGGTGGCAGTTGTAACCGAATAGGAAACATATCTGTAAGCCGATCCGGACTCTTGTAACTCTACCCCGGCCGCCTATATAAGGCCAGGTAGGGATCCCCGGATAGGTAGACAAAAAAGAATAGATCTCTCAGATCATCTGATCATAGGCATAGACACATACCCTCATACGGGATACCATCAATATCATCCACCAAACACAGGACGTAGGGTATTACCTCTTCTCGAGGGCCCGAACCTGTCTAAACTCTGTGTCCCGTGTGCACCCATCTAGATCTGCTACTCGTACACCGCCCCATATTCAGTATTGCCGGAATAATACTCCGACAAGAACCCAACTGCACGTCAGATTGCTAATGACCAAGCCCATGCCACGACCCAACTCCACTCGTTACCATCATCGTTACCACATGGATCATGGCATCCAAGCACAACCGTCCACCAAAATCGGCCTTCTTTGAGCCACGACATCACTGACCGGCCTTATGTTGGCTATGACAAGCATGCTCGCTAGGTTCAACCACGGCAAGATTTGAAGCCGATGCGCCGACCGCTCCAAATCTAGCGGGCCGCACCGACCTCTACTGTGCTACCATGGCACCCTCACCCGGCCGACGTTGCGCGCATCCACACCCCCATTGCCTCCGCGCACCCCCTTGTCCGACACAACCCACGGCTAGATCTACAGCCAGCGCGTTGGCCACTCTAGGTCCTGCTGAGCCACACTGCCTCCACCGCGTAGTCATTGCACCATCACCCCGACCGCCGTTGCATGGCTTCATGCTCATGTGCTACTTCACCCGATCGCAACCCCGCGCCTCCTGGCATGGCCACCACCACGCGCATCCCACACCCAGCCGCCATAGAGCTTTCCCTGCCAGCCGCCACGACCAGGACCAGTCACCATAGATTTGGAGAGGCCGGATCTGGGGCCACAGATCCCGCCGGCTACACCTGCTAGCCGGCCAATCGGCACCCAAAGCCTACACCGTCACACCAGCATCAGCTGCAGATTGCACCCCGAAGCCATGTACAATCACGCCATCGTGCCTCGAAGCCTCAAACCACCACACCGACTACAGACCGTGCTGTCCTTCGTTCCACCACAACAGTAGCACGAGAGGAGCACCACCTACTTCGGAAGCGGGCCCCGCCGATGGTGGCGGCGAGGGGAGGAAGGGAGGTGGCGCCGTGAGTCTAGGATTTGGGACACCCCTGGTGCCGCCCCTCAAAATGCCACTAAGTACATTTCAATTTCATGAACGCTGATCCTCTCACACCGTGGTTCCCAAATATTGTGGCACTCCACGACCATGCAATCCGGAGTTGTGCAACGGGAGATGACGGATCTTCTCTTTATTTATGCTTTATGCTCCCGTGGTCGGCCTTAATTTGCTCCAACATGCACTTCAGCACTTGTGGTGCTACTTGGCGTAGAAGCAGCTTCTTGCTGTCGAGGAATTCACTCCAGCTAGTGGCCATCCTCGTCTCTCTTTATCGAAAGAAAAACAAGAAATTAACTGACCCTTAATCAGATAGAGAAGAGAGAAAAGTTACTTCAGATATATCTAGCTTGTTACGTATATAATATATACCCACACTGTTGTTGGTTGCTTCCCCTGTTCCTAGGCAGGGTTCATGATTTCGGTTCCGGAAAAATTTCAGATCCATTGGGTAATTTCGGTTTCAGTTTGACCAAAAAGCCAAAAATTCCATTTGCATTTCACCAAACATTAGCCAAAATTCAGTGTAATTTGGCTAAAACTTGAATTACGTTTGAACCTCACCTGAATTCAAGCGTCGCCATCTTTTTATTTTATATTTTAGCTGAGATAGTGAGATGACTGAAGCTCAGTTTGTGATTGTCCAACTGTGTTATGTTGAATTTATTTTATAATATATTATAAACTAATAGTCACGAAAGTAAAAAGTTTAAATGAACAATAAGATAGACAAGAAAACTGATTGAATAAATAAGATTGTAGTGAAACCTGAAACTTGCAAGAAGTTTCGTAGCTAGCCAAGAGTTAAGTATGAGTCAAACCAGCCACGTGCCGTGTTGCCGTTCGCTAGGCTCCGAAGTGACTGGCCCGGGCGAGACCGACTTGACCGCTGTTGTCTGCCAGTGCTAGTCTCCGGCGGGCGGGCGACGACCGTCGATCTCCGTCGTCCCGGCCGGTCCGGTCAACGTGAAGTGTCTAGCACGGTGAAGCAGCATGTCCGTGCATACACAGTGTGCGTGCATTGATTCATCCATATAAACCTCAGGTTAATTTCGCTGTCTTTTCTCATAATTCATATGCATTTGTGCGTGTAGTTGCTCTCATCGTTATCTATCTTTCCCCGGCTTGTAAGCTAAGCTAATATATGCTACTTGCTTTGGCCAAAAAACTAAAGCAAAGAAACAATCACAACACACCTAGCAAGCGCCTCGACATGGCAAGGCATCTCCTCCTCCAGTCAGACCACACTGCGGTCGCGGCGGCGCCGCTACTCCTCGTCCTCGTCGTCGCGGCGGTCGTCGTCTCTCTCTGCACCAGCGGCAAGCTCGCCAAGCTGTGGAAGCAGCGGGGGGCGTCGTCGCGGCCGCTGGTGCAGGCGGACGGCGGGACTGCCAGCCGGAAGCACCTGCTCGCCAGCCTGAGCGGCATCGGCGGCAAGGCGGCCAAGATGGTCTCGTGGAACCGGCGGTCCCCGCCGGACGACGGAAGCGATGAATACGACGAGGCGGCGATGGGGGACGAGGCCGTGTGGAGAAAGGCCATCATCATGGGGGAGAAGTGCCGGCCGCTCGAGTTCTCTGGACACATCGCGTTCGACTCCGACGGCAACCAGCTGCCGCCGCCGGCGATGAAGAAAGCCGCGGATGATTTCGCCAAGAATTAACATCGTCGTATGGTGGACGTTGGCGTCAATCAAATCAAGCTCCAGATTTTTCGTTTTAATTTTGGCGTACGTGCTCTAGATCACTGGTTTTCCTTGACAAGGGCATGGCGCGCCGTTAATGGTTGGCGCGTCCGGTCCATGCCATGCACCGATGCACGTGAGGCGAATGAGTTGTATTGTACGTACATACATACGTGGACATGCACCGTCGGGTAATTTTGGTTTGTTTGCCGTATGTGTGCTTGCTTGCTCTTCTGCTCATATGCCGATCTTGGATAATTAACCTCCCATCCATTACGCCAGATGCATCTAGCCTGAAAGTTCAATTTTTTTTCCTAATGTTTTCTGCAATGTGCTACTTTTCTTTCGAGGCATTTTGCAGTGTATTATACTAGCTTGTAACAACTGCCCTTCAAACAAATTAGGCCCAGATCGAATGGATCCGGCCCGGCCCGACCTGCCTATCCAAACTGGGCCTAAATGATCGATCTGTAGACTGCAGATGAATAGAGGCCTTGATTTTTTTTTCCGTCCGATTTTTTCTCTCCTTTTTTTGGGTTAAAAAAAAATCAGTTCTGGGGAACCAAAGGGAAAGGAACGGTATCTGTCTACGATCATAGAGCATATCTACGCGCATGTATAATTATAGCGCAAACTAGAAGGAGAGCAGAAAACATGAGTTGTAACTACTTGCAAGCATGGTGAAATCAAGACTAGTAAATCAAAAGCGCCAACTGCATGCTGTTATTACAAGAACGTACGCGCGCCGGGCAAAATCGTCGCGCGGAGTTGTTGTACGTTTGCAAAACCTCAAAATATATGGTCCATGCAGACGCATGCATATATATGAGCGCACACACACATATAATGTACGGTGTAATTACACAACCACACGTACAGGAAAAAGAGCACATAGTAGTTGACTTAGGTATGCTTATTCACCGGAGTTAAGCGACCGGCCGGAGCTCCGGTGTGCATGCATGCAGCTGGCCGGGCCGGCGTTTGCACGCACGGCGGCGTCGATCATATCAGCGCCGGCGGTTGGCCGGCTCCTTCTGGGAGTTGAAGTAGACGACGGCGACGGGGAGGCCGAGCTCGTGGCGCGCCGCGAAGGCGCGCGTGTTGAAGCGGGCGCGGTCCTCGGGCGCCGCCGCGTCGTCGATGCGCGTCTTCTGCTCGAACAGCACCAGCACGTACCGGTGGATTCCCACCGGCGGCCGCGGCCCCATGTACGGCACCACCACCTCACCTGCGTACGTGTACGTGTACGTACATACCCGTACGTAAATATATAGCCACACGCGTGCATGCGCGAGCAATAATAGAAATGAGAAATTACTGCGAGCACGCATGCCGGGATTCACACGTGTCTGCAACACCACACGTGTCGCGCCTCCTGCATGAACGCTTGGTGGCCGCTCGTGGCTCGGCCGGCCGGCGGCGACGCGTGTGCTGACTGCTGCGTCACATGTGTGCTGCCAGCTTGGCATGCGTGCGCCGCAATTGAGGCGTGCAATGCATGCAGCTGCTGCTTGCAGGTCTGCGCCATCCAACTGCTGCTTGAGAGTTTGTGCCATGCAGTTGCGGCGTACATGCATGCAACTGTTGCATGGTTGGCAGTTATCTTCAATTTATCTTCTTTTCTACTTATTGAGAAACAAACAGAAAGTTTTTGTAGGTTTGTTATTCTACATGGTGGTCTTCTCGATGAGTGTCTGACACATTATGCTGATGTCAGCATGTATACTAATAAATATCAAAAGGTAAAAGGTCGTATGACATCACGCATATTTGCCTTCCACAACTTTGTGCCACAGGGTAACTTAAAGTATACCTACGACAGGTAGGATATAACTGTAGAGAAGTGTGACACGTTACGACAGTGACTAAGAGAATGTTTGGATTGCCCCCGAATATCGCCACGCTAATGTCGGGCGAGCCAGAAGTATGGCGGATGAAACGCTCGCCACACTTTGAGCGAAAAAATTGTGGCACGACAATTGTTCTTTCGTCTGAGATTGTATCGCGTGCTAAAATGCGGCTGAAACTAAATGGTTTTTCTGTTTCTTTGGCAAGCCACAGGTGTGGCTTGGAAAATGAAGACGTGAACCAAACACATCCTAAACCAAACGCTTGTCGTATATGCCTACCAAAAGGTTGTCAAGTGGTGTGGCTAAATCAAACATGTGCTTAAGCTTTAGGATTTCCAGTGAGATGGGAGAACTCGGGAGATAGCCATGACGTCTCTCATACGAGTCATGGCCTTTGTACAATAACAAACACGGTGTTGAGTGTGAGTTTATGGAGTATGTGGGACGGCTTTAGTGGTTTGTAGAGACAACTATTGTCTCAACCATTGTAGCTGATGGTCTTTAGCAGTGACAGAAGCTGATGTGGAGATATAATAGAGATAGCTATTACCTTCACTGTAAACATAACTCCTTATGGTTGTGCATGTATAGTAAAGATCAATTTGGAAAGCAGGAGGTTTTACATGAAGTAGTTCAACTTCCACTTGAATCAGGGAATTAGGGAAGATCCTTACGCTCCAAGCAAGAACCCAGTTTTTTGGCCATATATACACCAGATGTAACATTCCAGGTATATATTTTGGGTTTTCGGATACAATTCAAGATATATACCACCATTTCTTTAATACTCTCTCTGTCCACAAATGTAATGCGTGCACGGAATTTTAGGTTTAATTTTGACCAACAATTAAACCAATACTATTGAATTATATGACATAGTAGTGGTATAATTGGATTCAAATTCAAACGTATTTTCAAATGGTATCATTTTTGTATTATATAATTTAATATTATTAGCTTAATTGTTGGTCAAAGTTGAACCTAAAATCATCTTATATTTGTGGACGGAAGGAGTAGTTAACTGAACATTAAATTGTCTGTGAAGTCACTCGGGGCTGATCGGCTATAGCATCTAGACGGTGGGCCATACAACCCGGGTTTTGGCGCTCCTTCGCTTAAATACGGTGTGGGGAGAGGGGGCGGGCAGTAAGTTTTATTGACACCAGTTTTGCCCAAAGAAACACTAAATTTTATGAAACTAAAAAAGCGTCCCCGACAATTATACTCAGATATATTATATTGATCTACTATATGTGGGTGCTTAATTAGCTAGCTTCTTAGCAATTAATGATACATGAACACGTAATACATATGGAATTCTATGGGATCAGAGGAAAGGTCAAGATTATATAAATCGATACACTCTCATGATCTTTTGTACTATACTCAGGTTGCAATTCATACGGTTGGAAAGTAACACCACTCTAACACCCGCGCGGATGTCTTCTGTACGTATACGCACCAAAGAAATTTTAGGAATATATGCATGGATCTTATAATATGAAACCGTTATATGTACATACATAGTCAGAAGTTATTAATTATGATATACTCACCTTCAGTTGCGCCTGTTCCTCCTCGTATGTTAACCACTATCCTGCGACATATTAGTATACATTAACAATCGATCGACCCAGTAGATTAATACAGAGTAAAAAGTAAGAAGGAAGAATCGAGAAGTTATAACAAATATGTCATCAAAACATCACAATTTTTGGGCACTAACTAGCTAGAGAAAAAGGATAGGCGGATACATATGTGCGGGCGATGTGTAGATCGAACTGACACTTGTTTGTCTGCCAAATCATATCATACACGCGAATATAACAACATAAGGCTTGGAGGATGCGTGCACATGCATGTAGATGAACTGATCGATTGACACTTGGTTTGTCAGGTGCCAAATCATACGTACATACCAGTGGAGGTACTCTCTCATGGTCGGGTCGCTAGGGCTAGGCGCGTCCGGATCCGTCATGACCTGTAGTACAGCACCATGCAGGCATGCAATCATTAACAAGTTCAACAAGTTCCCATGCATGTGTAGTGCATACGTAGTAGCAGCTAGGCCAGTTGCATGGTACTACGTACGAGGGTGTAGAGGTCGTTGCGGCGGCCGGAGATGCGCACGAGTGGCACGTCGATGGCCATGGAGGGCTTGACATGGCAGCCGTTGCTGATGTCCCTGGCGCCGTAGGCGACGGTCATGGACACCGACGGCACGAACAGGTCCACCACCTCGCCGATCACCCTCCCCACCACCAGCGGATCCACGAACCGAGACATGCTATGCTCCTTTTTTTCCGTCTTCTCTTCTCTTCTCTTTTCTCTGCAGCTATTGCCTTTGGTTTGCAGCTTTATTCTTGCGTGTGTGACGCGCGCGTGTGTGTATGTGCTACATACAAATGACGCCTACGTATGCCGTTAAGTAGCGCGGCAGAGCGCAGATTAAATGAAGGTTTTGTCATGGGAGTTGGGACTCGGGACTCCGTTTGGCAGCATGCTTGCATGCAGCGCATAGATTGATGCATGGGATCAAAGGGCAGATCACGCGACACGTACCGTGATGATCTGGTACGGTGTGCCTACTATTTTCTAGGAGTATATACTACCAGATTCTACTATCTTTTTCTTCATTTTCGTTGAGTAAAACTATTACAGAATTTACTTCATGCCCGGAATAAAGAGAAAAAAAAATAGATATATGGGCCGTAACTCCGGAAGAAACGAAGCAATTAACCCATTGGTGTAAACGGCCCATGTAAAAGTGGGCCCAACCCAGCCCACGAGAAACTGGTAATAAAATTTGCCTCTCTCGAATGCAACCCGTCACTTGCCGGCCCAACTCCTGAACCCAACCCCACTCCGAGAGGAGTTACCACGACCTCATCGCACCGCGCCGACGAGGACGACGAGCTCCGCCGCCCCCTCCCCTCAGAGCCGAACGAAGCCCAGCTAGCCGGATATGCTACTGGAAGAGCTGCTCCGCTGCCAGATCCAGGAGTGGTACCCGGCGTTCCGCCGCCACACCATCCCCACCGTCATCCTCCCCCTCCCCGCCTCCTTCCTCCGCTACCTCGCCGGCCAGCCCGCCTACCCCGACCCCGACGACGAAGACGCGGAAGGGCCTCTCCCCTTCCTCCTCCCCGCGCTCACCTCCGGCCGCCACCCCTTCCCTCCCGTCCACGCGCACCTCCCGGACCCCGTCTCCCTCCTCGACCGCGACAACTCCGACTTGTTCTTCGGCTCCGCGGACTACGACTACGATGACATCTACGACCGCGAGGACGAGAACCCGCTCAGGCCCGCCTTCCCGGAGCTCGAGGCCGCGGTCGACGCTGCCATCGCCGAGCTCGGCGGCGCCGCGCTCCCCAAGCTCAACTGGAGCGCACCCAAAGACGCCACCTTCATGTCCGCCGACGGCACCGTCCGCTGCACCTGCTTCGCCGAGGTCTCCTTGCTGCTCCGCTCCTCCGACTGCGTCGCGCACGATCTCGTCTCCGCGCGGCCGTCCTGCCAGGACTTCGTACGTGCGAAGGGTGTTCGGCGGAACGCCAGAGAGGGCAGTGGTGCCGAGGAAGGTGCTCGACCAAATGGGGGAGAGAGTAGCAACGGTGCTGGTTCTCCGAGTGATCCCAGGGAGAACTGTGATGAGGGAGGCAAGCAAAGTGCTGCAGACAGTGTTGTGGATGATGCACCGGAAGAGGATGTTGGACATGAAAGTAATGAGGAGACTTGGGTGGATGATGGGTTCCAGTACTACCTTGCACTCCGCAAGTGGTACCCGGGCCTCCGCCCTGAGTCAGAGTTCCGTTGCTTTGTGCGGGGGCGAAGGCTGGTAGGTGTGTCGCAGAGGGACCCATCAGCTTACTACCCTTCACTGCCTGGTTGGAGTGCTGAGGTGCAGCCGAAGATTGAGGATTTCTTCGAAGAAGTAGTTGAGTCACAGTTTGCTTCAGAGAATTATACATTCGATGTGTATGTGAGAGCAGATGGCCGGGTGAAGCTGATAGATTTCAATCCTTGGGGTGGCTATACCTTGCCACTTCTGTTTACATGGGAGGAGCTTGAGGAGGAGCAGAGAGGGGACGAGCTGGAGTTTAGAGTGGTGATGCAGCAGGGTGCAGTGAGGCCAGGATTAATGACAGCAGTGCCGTATGATATGCTGGATTGGGGGGAAGGGAGTGGCTGGGATGTGTTCCTAAAGAAGGCTGACAATGAGCTCAACAGACAGATGGCCTCATTAGGTGGGGATTTGTAACTGCAGTCTAGAAAAAGGTGTTTTGAGGACTCCCAGTAGGTGAACAACTTAAAGTGATGACTGTTGGTAAATTTTCATCTGCCAAATACTAGCAGTTAGCAGCTTCCTTCAGATTGTTATGCAACCTCATGCTACTATGGTGTTGTTTTTTTGGCAACTTCTGTAATGCTTTTTAGTACTTCAGTCCGGGATTAACTCTTAATGCTTCATGTAGCAGTTATGTTACAACTTCTGAGATATGAGGACATGTCTTTTATTGTGAGATGCTTGTTAGTACTTTAATTCGCTGAAACATATTTGCCTTGGAAGTCTGTTGTTCATGGCATGAATCTGTTTTCCATTCGTGCTTGCTTCTGTTGTATCTACCTGTTTATGTGGGCATTTCAGTTCAGAGTTGAGACAATGTCTGCAGCGTCTTTTAGTTAATTAAAATTCATTTTCAACTTGCTAGCTTATATTGTGCACCTTTCAGGTAAGTATGTTAACTGGGTTCGTTCTGTTTATTTATAGCTATAAAGGGGATTTTTGACCCACCACTATGTAATGTTTCATCATTGGATGATTTAGCATGTAGCCAACTTACTAACTGCTTCTCTCAATAGATAGTGATACACAATAGTGAAAGAGGAATTAGTTCTGGAATACGTGCAAGCAGACATCATATGAGCAAGATTTGGTTAGGGTAGTAACTTACAGGCACACGATATTTGTTCTCGCTTCTCATCTGATGCTATATTCTTGTATCGATTCATATAAATTCTAGAGAACATGTAAATCAAATTCTACCCACTTTTTAATACAGTTCATTTTGGATAAGGGGCCTGAAATTTAAACTTAGGAAGAGTTCATTTAAATCTATGAAGACTCATAAGAGTTCACTTTGGATCAGGGGGTTTATTAAATCTAACGAAGTCGTGAACAATGGAACATAGTCTAATACATTATGATGCAGTAAATTATTCTCAACAACTTGGCATCTTCTAGGTGTTCAGTTTATTCTAAGAGAAGTGTCTGCTCTGCTTCTTGGAAGATCTGTTTCTAATGGAGAGAATGGTTTACTTCGTTCCTACTGTTGAAATCCGTTAAATTCTTGAAGCAAGTGAGTGTAATATTCAGTTAAAGAGCGAGTAATGTAGTTGGTTGTAGACTTCATTTGCATCATTCAGTTTCTGTGGACTACTAGGCTTATCCTGTAAGGTGCTCTATTGGCTTATTGCTTATAGATAAGCCTGAAGCTATTTGAGCAAGCCCAACTAACAAGTAACAAGTCATGAGCTCCTGCATAACCGAGGCCCATTTACTTGCTTTGACTCTATTATGGCAGATATGTTCTATTTAATGTTAAGCCCGAATAAGTTAGCTGTTTGGTCCTAAGTCCTAACTTAGCTGCTTAAGCTTGTTTTACTGATAGGCCAAAGCTTAAATTAGGCCAAACAGGCCCTGTTTATAATCTAGTGGCAATAGGCTTGTCGTATAGGCAACACGAAGCTTACAAGTTGTATTATGTGGTCTTTATTTTTTCAAATTTCTGGTGATGTCATGTTTTATTAAAAAAGAGAGCAATGTTCTATGAATTGATGGTTATTTGGTACGATATTGCAGAGGATACAATGTACTTTTGTGTGCCAATTAACTGAAGGGGTGAAAGAAGAGTTACTAGAAATGCTTACTTGGAGCTGGGAGATTCACTTTCTCAGCTTCTCAGCAATGCCTAATTCACCTATTACCGTATTGACTTACATACTGTACTGAATTTCCGACCCATATTTAAGAATTCGGGAGTTCGGTCTTAGGAGATGATGAGCTGTATCGTGCAGTTGGTGGCAGGTGAATGCGAGCAGTAGAAGGCTTAGATGAGCACCTGGGTTGCATGACAAGGTAAAGTAAGTTCTGTCTAATGATTATTCATGACTACATTATTATTGAATCTTAGTCTTGACAGAGGCAAGTTTTGTTTCATAGTGGAGATTTGAACCTGAAGCCCTGAACCAGAGGGATACATACAAGTAACCACAAAGCAATGGATTCAGAGACGTGCTTTGATGGTTCCACGAGGTAACGCACTTGCTCTCATTAACCTGTATTGCATACTGTACCATCAGTAGTATCCTTGACATAACGGGAATGCCAGCAGCTAGCGTTACTCGTCAGTAAGTAGTGATTAGCTAGCCATCAGAGACAATGATGGGTGGCTGTGCGTCCCAAGGTCGGCAAGGAGCCCTGGTATCATAATCCGTGGCTGTACAGCCATTAGAGAATTCAGATAAGAAAGAAAGTCACACTAAAAATCGATCTGCAGATGCCTGGCTGCTTGAAGCAGCAGCTATATATCCCCACCCACCTGATCAACAAGGAATAGTACAAACATGCACTAGTTGTTTATGTGATACAAGTATGTATGTATACATATTACATACTCATTTTTTCTTGGAGACGCCTTAATATAGTACCTACATGTCTCCGATATGTATTTCTATAGCAGCTAGATACATGGGGAGGAGTTTGATCTAGTAGGTATGGTGGGGTGGGGTATGTAGGTGCTGCACGACTGCGTCGCACGTCCAGGTCCAGGTCTATCAGTTTGCTCGGGGAGGGGTTTGTTTATGTGCTTGCAATAAGTGTGACACTTGCAGTGTTGAGCTCTGCTAGCTAGGCCATGTGAAGCTTTGAAAGGCCACTGCAAGACTAATTAATTAGGGGAATTAGCAGCTACAGGGTATTTACTGTGCCATCGTGAGCGCACGTCGAAGCTGGAGCAGATCCTGATGCGTGTGAGACGTCCATGAAGATTATCTATACCATCTGGCACAAGTTATTTTTTAAGGTACGTACGTATGAATAACAAACTATTCCATGTGCACAAGATATGCATGGTCGGTTTGGTTCAGTTTACTGCACTCCAGTATTTATGAGCCACACGAACACGGTTTGGAGAGCACATGGTTTTGTAAAGTCTGAAATTTTGTGCCTTCCTTTCTGCGTGTGACCATTGGTGATCTGAATTGGCCGTTGATGAAAGTCAACATGGTATGGTAGGCACAGGTTCCTGTCATAGTAAGTTGCAGTGAAAACAAGATACTATCATCCAACTGCCATTGGAACTAGGCCCTGTGTTGTGGTAGCAGGTACCTGAACCTACCACAATTACCGTTCTTGTGGAAGCCACATATAGAAGATGCATGTACTCCGGTACATGTACAGCCGATCACTATATAATCCCGATCAAGTAATTTAAGTTACCGATAAGAACCCATACATATATCTTTCTTGACTATCTTACACATGGGCTAGCTAGCTAGCCATGGCAATGGAAGAATGACATCTCAGCTGATTATTTCCATTACAGTTTCCCAACTAGCTGCTTCTACTCACATCATAGTACATGCTAAACTTGAATTTAATAGAAGCTTGTCATAATGTCATCACCACCTAACTCCTCTCCTTTTTTAATTAATGTAAACAAGCATCAACTTGGCTTTAAATGCCACGTGAAGGGAGGATGTGAAGGAGTGTAAATTATGTGGCTCTCTCTTGCACTGGAACATGGGGGCTCTTCCACTTCTACTTACCTTAATTAGCTGACCAGAACAAGGACTTAGTCATGGTTGCAACCCTAGCTAGCAGCACGCTGATGCCATCCATTGCTGTCTCCCTCCTAGCACTTCACCTATATTCCACTGACAGCTCAAAACCTCTAAAATATTGCACATCTTGCTGGTTAGTTAAGCTCTACATACTAAGACCTACTTAAGAACCCCTCGCTCTATATAAGTAGCTGCATGCCTGCACGTCTCATGCATTGACATAGTTAGCTACCAAGAGCAGAAAAACTAGCTAACTGTGAACACCATCACCAGTAGCTCTCACCTAGGTAGGAGACAGTGACACAGTGCTGCCTAGGTAATGGCAAGCAAGCGCACTGCCATACGGGAGCCGCAGCTCCGGCCAGTGTATGACGATGAGCCTTCCATGTCCCTCGAGCTCTTCGGCTACCATGGCGTTGTCGTCGATGGTGACAACGATGACGACGACACTGCCACCGCCCTGCCCCAGCTCACCTTTGTCGACAACTTCAAGGCCAGGTGCGGGTCAGCCGACTACTACAGCTGGGCTTACAGCGCCTCCGGCGGGTCAGGGGGCACCAGCTCCAGCTCCAGCTCATCGGTGCTTAGCTTTGAGCAGGCGGGCGTTGTCGGTCATCAGCTGGCTTATGATGCCGGCGCCGGTGACGAGGAGTGCGCGCTCTGGATGGATGGCATGGCTGACCAGCACAGTGCGGCTAAGTTTGGGTTCGTGAACCCAGGATCGGCCGATGTCGGCCTAGAAATTAGGGAGAGCAGTGTCGAGCCGCCAGCCAAGGCGACACAGAAGCGCACGTGCCCGGTAACTACTCATTCTAATTTCTCCTGTGGATCGTCGTATGTTCGTGAGAGTATGTTGTTAATTACGTGAAGCTTGCATCAGGCCATGAATTAAGTATGGAATTAAAGTGAATAGTGTGATTTTTGTGCATACGTGAAGGGAGGCAAGGTGCAAGCAGAGGGGAAGAAGCAGTGTGGAGGAAGCAGGAAGAGCAAGGCCAAGGCTGTTCCTACCAAGGATCCTCAAAGTGTCGTTGCAAAGGTACAATATTGCTTAATAGTTTCTCCCTCGTTTTCTCCAAGATTCCTAATTCATGCGGTAACAGAATTGTCTTGATAAAACCGAATTAATCCAAGGTATGTATACTCGATCATGGATGTCTAGGTCCGAAGAGAGCGCATCAGTGAGAGGCTGAAAGTTCTGCAAGATCTTGTGCCCAATGGCACAAAGGTGCGTACCATCTTCTCCTGCATAAATCATGTATCATGCATGCATGCAGCATGCTCATGTTTGTTTCAGGATAGTTCCTCTGTCAAAGCTACTTTGGCTGTTAATTGTTCTTAATTCGGATGGAAACAACTCGTGTAGATGGACATGGTCACCATGCTAGAAAAGGCAACCAACTATGTCAAGTTCCTGCAGCTGCAAGTCAAGGTACGCAGCGATCAACATCGTCTACTCTTTCAACCCAATTCAATCCAACAAATTATGATCTGTTCTGTATAATTTAGACCCTGAAGTATGCATACAAGTCCGGCTTCGGTGATTCAAGCATATTTTGGTATTTGCAGGTGTTGGCGGCTGATGAGTTCTGGCCGGTGCAAGGAGGGAAAGCACCGGAGCTCTCTCAAGTGAAGGACGCGCTGGACGCCATCCTATCTTCTCAGCATCAGTCCTAGCAAATAAGGCCATGCAATTCATGTTCAATTTTTAGAAGGATAAAGTGTTAGAGGACCTGTGCATGTAAGAGAACAGATGCAAACTAAGGGAGCACAGGCTCTGGAAACATGACAGTTACATGAGTTTAGAGTTGGAATTCAATCGTAATGGATCGTGTTTTTGTTCCACTCTTTTTTTATAGATCTTCTTGTTTTGTTACTATCTTCTTTCTTTTCTTACCAAGGATGTAGGCATTTTTCAGCTTACTGGCCAATAAACAGCCTATTCTGTATTGATATTTGAAGTTCTGATCACTGCAAGGCAGTCCAGTAAACCAAGGTGATGTTAAACAGATGTAGTGAAATCCAAACAACATTCTAAGGTTAAGCAAGAACAGAAAAACTCTATACAACAAGAGCCAATATCCCGTGATCGTGTGCAAGTAAATAAATTGTTTTTATTGAAGCATAATATCATCCTAAATCCTGAATTGATTAAGGGAACCTTCCTGAGATCAAATTACTTAATTAGCTAGTTAATTATAACTTGGGAGGTGGGAGAATGGATGCATGATCGTGCAAATGTTATTCCTTTTTCTTCTTTCTTTCACTGGGAGATCGAGGTTGACCTTACACGAATTGGACCTGTAAGATAGTAACTCCACGTTTATTTGTCGGGGCCTTAATCGGAGGGTAATTAACACACGTGGGCATCTACAAACGTGTGATGTCAACTAATTTTTCGTCCTGCCACATAGGATAATTGCTGATATGGAGGAGAAAGAAAGAAGAGAAAAGTGAAACTGATTCTTCATGAAGAGTAAGCTCTACAAAAAATAAAAGCTTTAGAGTCAATCTCATTCACTTTGTACGCTGCAGAATTTAATGCTAATTCTTTGTATAGAGTCAGCTTAAGAATCAATCCATTATATGAGTTATTTTTATATCGACTTTAGATGATATGGAGGGGTCGAAGAGTGGAAAACTGACTCTACCTTCGTAGATGCCCTATCCGTTACCAATTTTCTGCTACTCCCTCCATCCAGAAATTTAAGGCGTATTTTGGTTAGTTAAGGCAAGACATTAACCAATAACTACTATATTAATATATAGTATGTGATACATGATCATAATTATAAGTATTTTTTATACGAATCTAATGATGTCAATTTTATGTCACATAAATCACATATTAATGAAGTAATTATTGGTCAAAATTTTATCTTAACTAATCAAAATACGTCTTATATTTTTATACGAAGGGAGTAAAACATTGATAGCGTGACATCATCGATCGGAAGTCATGCAATTATCTGTGTTTTTCTCCTAGTCAAGTAATTTTGTGATGCAACTGGAATTAATTGCAATTAGTGCGTGATTAGAGGAGGCTGAAGACAACTCTTCGATAACCGTAGGAGCTGATGATACCATCATTGATGTTTCAATAAAGTGAAGACACACTTTCTCAGAAGTTGTTGATCTAATCTCGCCATCATTTGAGACGAACTGTAAACTGAAATTACATGCGGTCAATTGTCACTTTGTAACGTTGGTGCAAGAATTTGCGGAGAAAACGTATAGGTAACGCCGATGCGATCTTCTCAATCTTTTTCTTGTGAATCACATGGAAGCCAGCCCAAGATAACTAAAATGTTGGATGAAAAACATGAGAACTGAATGAAGTATCCGAGCAAAAAGATGGGATCATTAAGTGCTCTAATAGTCTCGTGAAAATAAAGAGAGATTGCAGCTGACCATCGCACTGCATGATAACGTTAAGTATAAGATAACACATCATCAGATGCTCGACATGTGGAACTGACTGTCATCTACATCTTCATCGAATCATCGTTACAAGATAATCAATAGGATTAGGATAAAAAATGTTGTTGAAATTCTACTAATCTTTAATCAATGAGATAATGGCCAGGAAGGCAGGAAATGAGACACGGAGATTGTGCCATGCAAATGGTCGGTGTTTAGAAAGCAGAAAAAAACAATGTGTGGTCCTAAGATCTACAAGTTTCTAGGTTTCAATCGTGCAAAACCAAGGTCCAATCAGAGTTTCGGCCATGTGAGAACTCCTACTTTAGTTGTTGACGATGTGCAGTGCAATATATTGTGGAAGTCAAACAAATCAGAATGAAGATTCTAGTATCGCTGCCTGTGCACAAATTAGCAATATATGCTTGCATTCAGTACATGAATCAAAAGCCAACACTGTTCCGTTTCAACTTGCCAATGACTTTAGCTTCGTCGATGTTTCATTTCCCAAGGAAGATATGAAGCAACTGGTGTTTCAAGAATGATTAATGGTCATGAAGCTAAAAGTGTTAGAAAAGATTAATGGTCATGAAGCTAAAAGTGTTAGAAAAGGACAATAGGATAGGTTTGTTCTTGAAACAACATACACCATATAAAATCAGTGATTCAGAGCTCTTTAGGGTATGTTTAAAAGAACCCCTTTAGGGGGACTCAAAAGACATATAACACTGGCAGTTTTGTGCTTCTCAGGTTTCTGTAAGAGTTCTGTAACATATATGATACTGGTGAATCCAAAAGGAATCAGTGACATGGTGCGGTGTCATGTTTCTGTGAGCATGGCACTCTGTCCTTTGAGATCACATTCCAGCAGAATAAAATCTACAGATTCTTCCACACCATCTAGTGATGTATTGCTCCCCAGTTTCAATCCCATGTGACTTTTGAGCACAAATCTTAAATTAGAACCACCAAGGCTGCGAATTCATGGCATCCCATGTCATTAAAAATTTGATTGAACTAAACCAAGGACGTGAGGAGCATTACCTGCCTCGCAAACTTCAAGTTGCTTTCTCTTTCGTCTGCAACAAAAAAATAATCGGCAAAATGACATGAATTTAATGCACATACGTGTGAAGATGCCCATCTATTATCTTCTTCTCTTTTTCTTTAGATTCGGATACACATCCTTTTCTTCGGCAGAATTACTGCAGCATTGGAGTACAACAAACCAATGCATTACCATTGATATAATTTCGGACTGAGCTCTAGTATTTAGTGATTTACTAATAGAACAACAAGTATTTTTGTCACCCTCTGTAGTACTTGAACAGTAATAACACTATAGTAACTAAAAACTGAAGCGACCCGCCAAAAGCATCACATCGTTACACAGGCAAGGGTAGCACAGACTCCCTTGATCATATGAAGGAAACATGTGACTTCCTTTCGGTATTAAGCAATCTTCACGAGAAACAAACCTGAATTGCATTGTTGCTCCGGATTACCTTGAGCTCCAAGGTTCTTAAATGTCGCGATTCTAAAAGCACAAGCTGCTAGCCATAGTTCTGGCTATGAGATTTTGTGGTGAGCTCACTACAAACCGGTGGTTCCCAGCTTCGATGAACTATTTACATGAGCACCTAAGGCAGATGAAACAGAAGCCACAGAACTAATCTAGGATTCTGAATTTCTGACCATTTATTCATGACGAAGACTTGGACCATCTACAGCATCAGGAGCAGTAGCAGACTCAATTAATCTCTCGAAATCAATAATGGTCGACTGAAAATTGAACTGATACCCACTTTGCATCCATGATTTTATGCACAATGTAGCCTGCATGCTACTAAGAGGAAGGCAGTACTTCTGCTTGTGGATACTGTCCCCTTTGCTTGTGAACAGTTCTTCAGGATCCAATGAGGTCCCTTGGATTGCCAAAAAATCACGGGCCATCAAGGAGAGCCGTGGGTAACGGGAGGAATGTCCCCTCCACCATTCAAGAGCATCAGTGGAAATCGATGCAGGGGGCTCCGCAAGATACTGAGTGAGCTCATCAGCGGCAGTGCTCATGCTCATGCTCACACGACGGCGTTTACGAATAATCTCTTCAGCAAAGGAGAATGCACCACCATCCTCGGTGCTGTCTTGGGTGCTGTAGCCATTTCCAGCAGCTTGGAAGATGCTGCTGTAGTCTCTGATAAAATGGTTCCTTGCATCCTCCATGTTGCTCGGGGAGTTGAGCGTATCAGGGATGAGCTCTTCTTTGATCCTTGGATCAAGAATTGCAGCTGTGAAGGTGTAGATGTTGTAAGCTTGAGATGTGAAGTCACGAGCTGTCTTGGACATGTCTCTAGCAATGTTCTCAAACAATTTCTGGTGGCTGCTGTCATGGCAGACATTGATCAATTCAAAGACATGGTCCATGAAGAAGAAGACCAGCCCAACCGTTGGTAATTTGCAACTACAAAGGTTGGTCGTAGTTTTGTAGAATGGCTCAAGGTACGAGTGCAATGAATTGACCACTGACTTCTCCTCGGCACTCAGAACCCAATCCCTCGGTCCAAAGATGTCTTCAAACTTCTTGATGGTGCTATCCATTGCATTAGGGGCCTAAAGGGAAACATTTCAAAAAGGTGAACAATAGAATTACCAACCATGATGGAAAACGAGATGCAGGTATGCACTGTGCGGTACCTTCGTTACTACATCAAGCATATTGTAATTACCATTCCAAGTTGCTGAATGATCAAACGGGAGTTGCCATGAGCCTTCTTGGTAAACTTCAGTCCAGTGCTTAAAATCCTCCATCATGTCCTGGTTTGAATTGGTCTCAAGAACAAACTCACGGATCTTGGACAAAACTGACTTCACATTTCTCAGACCATCTTCTATGATAATCTCAAGTGTCCTTGCAGCACAGGGGATGTAGCAGAAGGGGAGTTTACGGGCCTCAAGCTCCTGCCTGAGCTCATGGCAAGCATGGATTGCATGTTGGCTGTTATTATGTGTGCAAGCAAGGATTTTTGAATCAATGTTAAATTCCTGCAAGACAGTCAACAGAACTCGTAAAATCTCGGCACCAGTGCACTGGTACCGAATCCGGCACACATCAAGCAGAACTTTCTGCGAGACCCAATTTTCATCAATCCAGTGGCACTTGACAGACAAATACACTATTTGCTCGTAAGAAGTCCAAAATTCAAGGGCAATGGAAAGCTGGGAAGTTATACGTTGCAGAAACGCCTTGACATCCTCCTTCATGCCTTTGAACACTTGAAGGATAATTTCCTGAGCCTTTTCCTTCGGCCAAAGCCTGACAGACGGATTCAGATACTTGCAACTGTCGATAAACGTGCTATCCTCGAGGGCGGAAGGCGGAAAGGAGGAGCTGATGAGCCACCTAACAAGTAACCAGTTGACATAGTCAACATCAACCGCCGGCTTCGCTTTAGGTTGAGTATGAACCTTAGCTAGAGCTTGAGACTGAGGTTGAGCTTGCGCTCGAGCTCGAACAGGAGCATGAGGCTTCTTGTTTCTAGCAAACATGCTGGAGATGGTACTTTGGGCAGGGTCACCCTGGTCAAGAAGCTGGTCATAACCAGGGTGCCGGTTATTAAGATGCTTTCCCAGATTCCCTGTACACAAGGGAGCAGAATGCATATTACTGCTACTATTAAGTGTGAACGTGTGGTGTTCATAGTTCACAGAGTAAAAATGAAACAACAAGTACCGAATTCAGCAGTGAACATGCATCATCAAGAAACTTAGAAACATCGAATGGTGTACATAAATGTGTAAGCGACGCGTTCTTCAGTTGTTGTTGTGTAAGGTTCTCAGAAAAGTTTGGGTTTTTTATGGTGTTGCCACTCACCAGTGGCAGTGGTGATGCAGTAGCTCTTCTTGCAGAGCCTGCAGGCGCGGGTCTTGCCGTCGGGGGCGATCTCGAAGAAGGTGAGGTAGAGGGACTTCATGGTCTTCTTCTTCTTGGTCTTGGCCATTCCTCCTTCCTGGCCTCTCTCCATCCCGGCGGCGGCGATCGGCTGCTCTATGCCGGGCAACAGAGTCATGTCGGTGCTCCCCATCTCGATCGATCGAACTCTGGAGCAACTTGCAAGGAAAATGTCAGCGCGGCGCGGCAAAATCGCAGCCCATTCGATTCGATTTATGCTTCAATCGAGTAGAGGGATGAGGAGCGAGCCGATGGATTTCCGCGGCGGCGGCGCGGGGAGCCGAGCCGCCGAGAGGGAGAGGGGAGGGAGGGGTTGGGAGGTGGGAGCCAAGGAGGAGGAGGCGAGCCGGCGACGGCGCCGATCGAAACGGGAGGGGAGAGGAGCTCGCAGCTAGGGTTTGGGTTGGGTTCCGGTTCGACCTCGAGTTTTTCTGGTTTGCATCGGAAGGAGCGGCTCGGTCGGTGGGGAGCCAGCCAGCCGGCTTCCTTTGGGGAGCTAGTGGGTGCGATGTGAGCTTATGGTCCCAAATGTGCTAGCCAGATCACCATATGCTTTAACTTTGCTTCACTTTCCATATCAAAATATTTGTTAGTTAGAACTGCTATAAAACAAGCTTCCTAGCTCAACTCAGAAACTAATATCACAAGCAATCACAATTAATCATATTATAGATGAATACTATAAAAACACAGAGTATGAGGCCAATCAGGAGAACTCTTTATTTGCCCTTAGTTTCTTGATGATAGGGCATGTTTACATAGAGTTTTAAAGAAAGAGTCTCACAGGGACACGTCTAGGGGATGTGCGGAAGGGGTTCGACGGTTTGAATCCAAATTGTCAACATGCTTTCCAAGAGCGTTGAAACTTTGTTCGAGAGCGAGGAGGAGGATGAGTTGACGATGTGACTGATCGAGACAGAAGAGGGAGATAGGAGCTCTTAGGTAGGGTTTGATTGGATATGGGCTCTGGCTCATGTTTATGGTTTACATCGCATGGATCACCTTGGTGAGTGGCGAGACAACCTTGTTTCTTTGGCTAGTGGGTGTAAGTATTTCCACCAAAATAAAGTGTATTCTTCTAGAATAGTTGCTGGTTGACATGACTATTGTTTACAACTGAAGTTTGTGGTTTCTTGGAAATTTCATAGAAAAATTAACATGTAGTTAAGCCTCTCATTCCCCCCCCCCTCCTTGGTGTACGATTGAGGCAACCTCATCCAAATGGCTACCTAGGAATTCTTTTCTATATTTTTCAACCATGTGTTTTACGCTTGTATTTCTACCTTATTTATGTGTTGGAACGCGACCGTGAGCTAAAAACACTAAAATGGGATATTATGACCTCTAATTCCAAAAAAAACCCAAATAATCGTAAGAAAACTTCAAGAGGTGTTTGGATGCAAGACATGCAACCCACAAGATTGCGACACGCAAAGTTAACAAAATATGAAGTATTTCCTTTCCTTAGGAATTTCAAAAACAGGATTAGGGTACATCCTTTGCTCCAAAGGCCTAATTTAGTACATAAAAATCCTTCACATGTTCTCTTGATGTTCTGATGTGTCTGTCAATTCATTCACTATAGATGATGTTTGTACAAGGTAAGGGGCGGGCAAAGCAGAATTATCAATCACGTGTCACCTGTAAAAACTGTCATCAACCAACCATCATTACAAAGTTAAGGAGGTGATGAACTCAAGTGGAGCAGCATGGCCCGACCAGCTCGATCTGCTGCTCCCTTGACAAAATTCATCCAAATAACATCATCACTTCCTCCTCTTGGATGATCTTCTCCATATCACGCCCAGTGGGAGAGTGAACATCGGGAACGGGATCTTAGGCGCCGGTATGCTGCAAAATTTCACATATGTCAGCTACATATACTGGCATATTTGTATTAAGATGGAATGTATTAGCAAAAGATTTATCCTTTTTCTCTATTTCTGAACTGTCCATTCAAATGAAATGGTTTTGTGAAAGAAAAAAGGTGAAACTTGTCAAGAAGAACCGATGTACATGGCTCCTGACTAGTTGCGCAATTTATCAATGGCACACTGTCCAAGTTACCTAATCTTGATCAGAGCTGACAAAACTTGATGCTGATTCAGCAAACCAGGCAGGCAGTATACTACTGCCACTCCATTAATTTGCAATGTTTAAGTGTGACGATACAAATGAAACTAGATTATTCCTCTGACTTACTGCAATCTTATAGTCTCGATCTGGGTGAGCTCGGCGTTCAGGAATCCGTCCCGTGCCGTGGCATGCTGCCTGATGGCAAGAACTCTGCACCCGAGGCTGCTCACTCGCACGTATGGGCTTGGCGCCCTGAAACAAGACCAAGAAAAATTCAGAACCACTTGCGAGTTCAGATTTCAGACGATCATCGATTGAAGGAGCTCGACGAGCAGCTGATCTGAACTGGAAATTTTTCGCGGATGGAATTAGCGATGGTTTTTTATGGGATGAATGACCTGTAGAGGAAGCTCTTGTCGTGGAGGCCGACGACGAGCGTGGTGGCGCCGAGCTGGTTCACCGTCTCCACCACCGTCTCCCCGAGCTCTCCCTCCGTCACCACGATCTCCACCTTGGCCTGCATGCGCGCGTGCGTTTGCATCATCACCATCAATCATTCAGAAATCACGACGAAGCATCGAGATTAACGAGCAGTTGCACGAATGCAACAGCACCATCAATCCATGATCACAAAATTAAATCAAGACAGGGACCTGGTGCTACTCTCTCACACCTACCAACTAAAGCAGCACGAAAGAAGAAGAAGAAGAACGTCGCAAGCAAAGGAACATACATGGAGAAATAATTTTACCTCCGCGATGCCGTTGCAGAGGTCCTTGAAGGCGAGGGCGAGCTGGAAACCGCCGAGCCGGAGGCTGCGGCGCCTCCGCCGCGAACGCGCCGGCGGGCACACGTGCAGCAGCGCGATGGAGTCGCTGCCGCGGATGAAGTTGCGCACGGCCCACTGCAGCGCGGCGCGGGACGCCGGCACGTCCTCCACCAGCACCACCATCCTCTGCCTCTCCATACAACACACACACGCTGCACACCTAATTCCAAGTCTCAAGGATTAAAATTTGCAAGAACCAAGCTACAGCCGGGTAATTAATTACCCATCCATGCTATTGATAATGGTATGTTATGCAGCATGAATTGAAAGCTCGAGAAGGATCAGTGAGGAGGTGTAGCTAGAGTTCAGAAACGGAGGAGGTGTTGGGACCAGGGGAGTTGAGAAAGCCAAGGGAAGGGTCCCCCTAGCTAGCTGCTTGTGTTATTGACATACTACTCCTGTCTCTGAAAAAAATAAACATACTACTCCCGTTCTCGGGCATGGCATCCGGTGCTCCTTTGCAATGCCGTTTCTTAAAAAATAAATTACTATAGCCAAATTGAATGGTCTCCTTAATTTGTATGCGTGTCATCACATGCATACATGTCCTGGCTGTTATCGTCTTGTCTCATTGCTTCTTGTCCACTAACCTCGAATTTTTTCGTGTCTGTGACAGCACTATGTTTTCTGAGGACACGCAATAGCATCGCGCGCCTTCTACACATCACACATGATCAAGCAGCTTTATGTTGCCATGAGAACTTGCTTGCCGTTACCTTAACGACCACCGGTTAGCTAGAGGGGGGTTTCGTCACGCGTTAGAGGTCAGGAGTGGTTCAGGGCATTAGTTTAGGGGGCTTGTTATCTCACCTTAGCAATATATATTGTGTTTCAGCTAGTGTAGCAGTTGATTAATTAGGTGGAAGCTATTAGATATTGCCCAGGGATGGCAGCACCAGTGGACTATTATGTCATACTACTGGTTTGTTAATATAATTAGTTAGTGTTATAATAGACAAGGACTCTTTCTGGCTTACATATTTTTAGGTTGGCGGCCCTTGTTTAGCAACTAAGGGTCACAACTAATTATTAGTTCATCAGAGACGCAGCATCAGCCAGTAGCATGTGTATAATCGCAAGCATATATTGCATCATCATCGATGGCGTAGCTTGCAAAATCAACCGGTCAGGAATCCTGTCCTTAACTGGTTTGAGATTAAGCGTGCGTACTAACGATGGTTCGGTGGTTCCATATGGTTCAGATGCAGCGCATTGTGGAGATTTTATCTACATAAGTCCACTGGATTTGGACTACTCCCTGGTTACAGCATGCGGTAAAGGTAGCAGCAAAAGGGAGTTGATAGTTTTAGTTGCTAGAGCTGTCCTCTCTCCTTGGCATGTTTGTGTATTTGATTTGATTAGTTTAAGGATTTAATTTAGCCGGGGACACCGTCATGTCATGTAGCTGGGTACATCCATGCATCAGTGGACTTCTGGCCGACCAACCCCGTGCCTTGCTTTGCGCCGCTCCTTTTTTCACTTTCTTTTCTGTGTGTTTTCTAGGCTAGCTCATTCCCGTATATATAACTACAGATTATTAGAACCGTCTCTTGAGGGCTGGACGGTGGTTCGAAAGTATAAGGCTCCATTTGGAATATAGGGATACTGCGGCTACCTACGGGAACCGAACTGTTTCTAGTGAAATTCGTCCCAAGCCGTGAAATTCCTTCTGCAACCTAAGTTAATATATTTTTCCCTCGCGGTTGGTTTGGGTTTTCGTCAGCATCTGAGAGCATAACATGGGGAGTTTGTTGTCCTGAAGCGAAGAAAAAACAGCAGGAAGATGGAGACGCCAAGAGAAGCTAGCTGCTGAGCTGTGTATGCGTTGCTTTCTCGTGCCGTGTCTGGTGCAGGTGCACCTGTGCCCCTTCGCTGCCTTTCGCCGAAGCCGAGAAGCGCCACCCGACGACCTCCAGCCATGCCAACCACATGAGCTGCTGCTTCCTTCCTGTATGGTACTGTCATTTCCTCCTCTACTCCCATGGATGGATGATGCATGGAGAGTAGATTAGTGCTAGTAGCCTAGGGTAGTACTGCTAATAATACCACCAAACAATAAAAGCACTGGCCCAACTTATCAGCATCCCAACCAACCAAACAACTGAATGCCATAAACAAACACCTGCACTCTCTCACACAGCTCCAGGTGTCCTTTTCAAACAAGAGAGAACAGAAAGGAAACGAAAAGGAGCAATACACAAGAAGGATAACTAAAAACTTACAATCAGTTGTAACAGTACCGACGCTCGTGTTTACAATGTGCTACATGACTTCTGAATTCTGATAAGAACTTGCACTCTTTATCGCAGTACAAAACAGACAATGCAGCTAGACTAGACAAAAGCTACTGAGTTAGTTAAGCCCAGCATTGTGTACCAGTATGAGATCGGCCTATACAACTACATCTCAAGACACACGGTACACACTTGAAGAGGCGCAGCTCAAAAGCATCAGCTGTTCATCTTCTGACAACTCTTACACAACACAGGGTATAAACCACATGAATTACAAGCCTACGGCCCCTGTCGAGACAAGGGGCACGCTAAGTTGCGTTTATTTGCAGAATAGTACGAGAGGTGCACTATGGTAAAGGACTCTGACAGTATGCCTGATATCAACCCCTTCCATAGGAACCACGCTGAGGGTAAGAGTTCTCCTGGCCGCCCCTTCCCATGTTTCCATAGCCTCTGCCACCGTAGTAGTTCTCCTGGCCACCCCTTCCCATGTTTCCATAGCCTCTGCCACCATAGTATGACCCACGGGAGCGACCGCCACCACCACGGTATCCACGTGCACCACCACGATATGGCTGGCGATGCCTTGGAAAATCACCAAATGTCTGTGGAAAGATAACCATCAGAGACAGTGAAACAGTATATCAAGAAAGAAGGTGGCTAAAGTACCTCTGTGTCCATTTTCCTCTGTTCTGAAAATTTTGGCCTTCCGTTTTGCCCTCCACCTCCAAATGTTGCACCAGAAAGGGAATCAAAAAAATCATCCTTGACATAAACGGGCTGCATAAAGGTTCAAAGACAGGTTAGGTTTTTCCTGCAACAGAGAAAATATCGAATGTCCAACGGTCATAAAAAACATCAAACCTTAACATCCAACTCTGGATTGTCTGTTTCCTCATACTCCAGGTCTTCATCAAACACATCATCTCCCAGCTCACCATCTTTATCCCTAGACTGGGATTTCTTACCAAGATGACCCCAGACTTCATCTTTGTTAAACTTCTCATTCATGGCCATGAAATCAAATTCTTCAGTAAATTTTGTTACAGATTGCGAGAACTGCACAACAAGAAATTAGAAAACCTGAGTACCTCTATCATTAGACACCAAACATTCTATAATAAGCAGAATTTTCATCGTGTTTCATATAAGAACATGCAAACATGATATAAGTCCTCTGCAAAATAAATAACAGGAATAATGCCTCACGAGGGCGATGGAGTTCCTCAACTTCAGTTTACGGTATACTCCCTCCGTCCCAAAATGTAAGGCATATTTTGTTTCGTTGAGACCATGCTTTGACCAACAATTACTCTATTAATATGTGGTTTATGTGTTACAAAGTTAAAATCATAAGTAAGCACTTTTGAATACGAATCTATTGACATCAATTTCATGTCACATAAACTATATACTAATGGAGTAATTGTTGGTCAAAGTCTTGTCTTAACCAAACAAAATACGCCTTACATTTTGGGACGGAGGGAGTAATGAACTGCACTCTGCAGTCAAGGACAAACAACTGACTTAATTTTTTAGCCAAATCAGTAAAAGCCACAGCCTTCTTAAGCTCCTGGAAAGCCTCAAGCTAGTGGGACAGTGGCATAGGGCTAATGGCTATTACAAGCCAAAGTCCCGATGATGGAGAAAGACCAGCATAGGTTAAACATGCCTGAAGGAGCCAAGTGTCAGAGATAATGCATCTAGAAAACTATAATGTACATTGCTTTCTTACGGAGTTTGGCAATACTATTGGGAGACCCATATTGTTCAATCTACCAACTAAAAACAGTTACAGTGATATAAGACAAAATGCATAGATAAGGGAGTTTGGTGAGGGTTTTATGTTGCAAGGAGTTTGTTTGGAGTTCGCATGGGGAAGTTCTTTTCTAGCTCTTTATCGGTTTTCTGCAGGTGGTTCCTCCCCACTGACCCAGGAAAAACAAAACTTTCTCCAACAAACTCCCATCAAACACATCAAGGAATAACTCCCCTTATATGTACATCCTATCCCACATCTCTAAAAAATTCTGCAAAATGAATTGAAGCTAGAAAACAACAGCAAATAGGTAAGGTATATATGACAAATAGAGCTTACCAAGATATAACAAATATCCAAACATTCAGCACAACCAAGTATTTTTCGTAAGTGTCAAAATGTTGACAATAGAATTATCCCTCAATTAGCATTACGGATAACAAAAATAATGCAACAACATCTAGGATTAAAATACCATGCGGAATAGGCAATGCAAAACAAAAATAGCAGGAGGCTTACCGCATTGCCTCTACCCCTTCCACGGCCCCTAAAGTTGTGGTGGTTGTGTGAACCAGCTCCATTGTACTGAAAACAAAGTGAGAGATAACATAACAAGGACATTTCTAATAATGAACGAAGAAAGATACATAAGATAATCCAGAAATTTATTAAGAGAAAATATGCCTGGTTAGTTTAACAAAATGTTATTTCAAAAGCAAGTTTCATATAAGAAAAGATGTAAAACAAAGCAAGGAACTCTTAATTGTGTATTAAGAAACTAGATGGTCGGAGAGGGTGTATGCCAAGTTGATGACATCATACTCCACACCAGAGATTAAAAAAGATCGGCAGTAACTGGCCTGGACCAGTTATAATTATCATCCGTAAACTAAGCAAAATATTTGAAGTTAAACTGATGAACATTATCCCCGGGCGGTAACTAGACGGTAAACCTGTCAAACCAACCAAATTCAAAATTTGATTGCAAATTTGATCATTCAACTGTCCGGTAGAAAATTGGTTACAGACAATAATCTGTACCACTTATTTTTCCCATAACGTGTTCCCACTTAGTTTCTACTTTCTGCTTAAACATGTGCAGCCACAGGAAGTCAGGAACAATGATAGGTTATCTGGTTTCAGACAGAGAGAAGGAAAAGAGCAAGCAGCGGATCAAATTTGTCAATTTATTTGGCCACATCAAGCAAGTTTATGATGACAAGTTCATCAAACCATTAATTTCCTAGTATAACTACGAAGTAAATCAAGTATCTAAATACGTGGAAATGATTATACATGTAAAAGCAGGATTAGAAGTTCAGAACAAATAAAGCTTTTTGGCTTCACATTTAGCACAAAACAGATACAGAAATGCTGGGTACCTTTTGAGGAGTTTGTTTTGGCAATGGTAATATAGGCTCCTTGTTTTCAGGTAGAGCACGTGACGGTGGATCAGGTAACAATGGTTCTGCAACCCTTGGTTTAGGGTCAACAGGCTTGACAGTTTTGTTGCTCATCTGTAACGGTATCTGCATGGACTGAGATGATGAAAGCATGGATGGAGCATTCTGCAATAGTTGACCTGATGATGACAACAAAGGAGCTGGCATCTCCATTCCAGCTGAACTAGATGAGGCAACAGTTGAAGAAATTGCCTGAGATACTGTTTGGTATGACAATGTTGAGCCTGGAATTCCAGCAGCCTTACTGCTAACAAGAGAAGATAAGCTCTGTGATGCTGCTGCACTAGTTTCAGGCATGGAAATTGGTTGGGTAGCTAAAGGAAGAGGGGCACTATGAGATGGCGCCAGGGGACTAAACAAAGGAACCATGTTTGGCAGCAGAGGCTTTGACGTTTCTGGACCTAATAAGCTAGCAGAAGGTGCCATTGTAGAAGGCGGGATACTTGAGGAAGAACCTTGACCAGTAACAGGTGGTTGCAACAAGGGGACCTGGAGTTCTGAAAGTTTTTGTGGCCCAGATGGTAAAGAGGGATTCAGTCCTGGATATTGGAGAGTCTGTGTAACCGATAATCCTGCTGTGGGCTGATGCAAAGGAGGTTGCTGCAAATGAGGTGGAAGCCCACCTGGAGGTGCATAGTATCCCTGCCAGTACATTGGGGGAACTGAAAGTGCTGAAACACTTCCAGCGGGAGGTGGAGCAGAAGATCCCCACGGAGCATTCCCCGGTTGATATAGAGGAATGTTACTCTGAAAACTAGGCCTCTGAAGCCCATATTGAGCCGCCTGGGAGCTGAGGTCTGGCAAAACTGCACCACCAGCAGAAGGCAGACTTGAAGAAGTCGATGCTGGCTGATTATAATGTGACTGCAGAACAAAGTTGCATGAGCTGAGTGGCTCTTAAGATATAAGTTCCATGTATTTGCATCATAGTGGTACCTGGATTATGGCAGGATCATTGTGCAGGGGAGCTGGTTGTGATGGCGGTGGTGATGACTTCACTTGCAAATCCTGCAGAAGTAAAGTCAGTTGGTCCCCGTTAGATATGACACTAACATGACACTCAAATGGATAGCAGATACTGTAAATATGATTTTAAAAGAAAGTTCAAAGAAATGCATTGAAAACATGCCCTAGCCCTTAAATGAATGCACTACCAAGATAAAATATTCTCACAATCGAGCCGTCCTAATGCAAATACACATCATTTGTTTTCTGGTTGACTTGAATTAGTTACATATCCAGAACTGAAAAAATCAAAACACTTAGTTGGGTCATATGCAATGCTACCATAGCCAAAATTCACAACATAACATGATGTTACAATGTGCTACCTTAGGATTTTGGCACTGAAAGAAAGACGTGCCAAATAATGTGAAGTATAACATGACCAACACTCATGGATTTGACTTCCTGTAGCATTTTTCCAGGCTTGACTGCCCTGATACTGTTGAGCAGACAGAGATAGCCAAAAATAATATCCTACCTATCTGTGCTTAGGCCCACTCAGTGGAAACAAGATACCAGTAATGCAATGGAATTATTTAGAGCTTGCATCTGTACAAGCACCGAGAACATGTTTTCACTACTTAAGAACCATAGTGCTAGATTATATACCTTTATATCACTCCCACGGAAGAGTATGTACTCATAAACTTTGTCGCTAGCAGGAATTTGAATTCCGTCTTTCTTCCTGCCTTCGGTTCCAAACGACCGAACTACAAAACAAGAATTGAACAGGTGTAACAATGCGGAACAAAAAGCAAGAGGTGAACTACCAAGGCAAACGTCTCGGTTCAAAACTTTGGAACATGGATGTGAGAAGATGCAACAGTTGGCTTAATAATAATTCTAACAAAAAAGGCAAACTCTAGCGGAACGTCAACAACATCCTATCAGGTAACATTCCAACTTTTTTCTAATTTTCCTCAATTGGCGACGCATAGCTTGGTTAAGTCTCACGATTTGCGTAACCGGCCGCACCGGGGAACACCAAATCTAGCGCTAAAACAAGCGCATCTGAGAAAAATAAAAATGACGGGAGCAGAGCGGGCGCGTGCGTGCGGGGGGGATGGATGAGTTACCATTGCGCAGGCCGATGCTTGACTCCTCGGTGTTGATGTTGTAGAGGACGCCCTCATACCTGATCTCGCTCTTGGAGGTGAGGCTGATGAGGCTCCCGAGGTACGTCTCCGGAGATGCCGCCCCGCCAGCCGCGGCCGGCGGCCGCGCGGCCGAGGACGACAACGACGACGACGGTGGCGCTTCCGCCGCCATGGCCGCCGGGGGGTCGGGGTGGGGAAGCTAGGGTTAGGGATGGGGGATGATGCGGACGAGCGCGAGAGCGAGAGAGAGAAACCCTAAGCGGGTGATCCGTTTTGGCTGTGCGCTTCGTTCGGATGGTGTTTTCGTTTTATGGGCTTCTCTTCCCTTGTGTTTTTAAACGGGCTCGGATGGATGATGCGCAGCGGAATCAGGGGCCCACGTCGCCAATTTCTTATGTCAAAGATGCTGCGAAATCCATAATGCGCGGTCACCGCTGGGAGCGGTCAATTCCGACCGCACAGTACCGCTACAGTACTACTACAGTAAAACTGTCAGAAGTTGAAACCTGGAATTTTATAAGTTGAAAGTTAGTTATGTTGTAGTAGAAACCTGTAAGTAGAAACCTGACTGTGTTAAAGTAGAAACCTGACAATTTCCGACAGCTTTACTGTAGCTGTCGAAAATTGACCGTGGGCACGGTTGACCGCGCATTACAGGTGCCCAAGATGCTGATCCAATCATACATCTAATGTGTTGCTGTGATTTATGAATTATAGTGATGTTCGTGTGATTCTTTTTTTAAGTTTGATAAGCCTTTCTTCCAAGCATAGACTAAACTTTTTGATGATTTATTTACTTTCTACGGCGAAAACAACTAGCTATAGGAGATTATTTTCTTCCAACGGTGGCTTTGACTCACCAACATCGGTGGCTTTTTCCTCGTGTGATGATAACGATATGGCCATGCGTAGTATGTTAAGTAATTTCGTCTTGTTGTGTTCATGGTGTATCAAATTTACCTCAAAACATCTTCCGTGGTGGCAGCAATTACAGCATTAAGGGATGTAGCCTGGATTGTGCAAAAACTCTTCAAACATATAAGCCATAGGCGTTTCTCAACTCACGTCCGGCAATGTGAGACTGCTTGTGGATAATCGGCATATCATGGTTGTCCATCAATGTTTGGTGCTTTGCTAACCCAAATCTCTAGTCTCCGCGGCAAAGTCTAGCTTTTGTGTATGTAAAGCCTCATTTTCGTCAAACTAGTATTTTCTGAAGTGGGTGCTCTCGCTTTTGGCCCGCTAAACTTTTTTCTACCACCGAGATTGTTATTTCTCTATTTGTTACCTAAAGAACAGAAATTTTAAGTCAATAGTTTTTAGAGCATGAAGTGTTGTACCAAGGCAGGCAGCATGTCTAGGTTTTTTTGGGTTAATTCAGCCTATCTAGACCATCCAATTTAGATAACAGATAACAGGCTATGTTGCAGCAGAAAATCCCAAGTCAAGCCACACCCAGCAAAATGGATTGGGCTGCTTATCCACTCACAGGCTGACACAGGCTGACAGGCATCCAGCATATCCTCACAGTCACTCACAGCAACCATGTCGCAGCGAATCCTCAACACCTCCAAGCCTACGCCCCCGCCGCCACCCCAGCACCATCACCCTCCTCCGCCACCGCCACCGCCACAGAAGCTCGGTCGCCGCGCCGCCATCGCCATCGCGGCCGCGTCGGCGCTCCTCGGCGCCTCCCCTGTGGTGGCCCCACCGTCCGCCAGGGCGCAGGAAGCGGCAGCGACAGCAGCGGCGGCGCCTCCCTGCATCGCCGAGCTGCCCGTCACGGCCAGGGCCTTCCTGGACGTGTCCATCGGCGGCGAGACGGCCGGCCGCATCACCGTCGGCCTCTTCGGCGACGCGGCCCCCGCCGGCACGTCCCGGTTCCTGTCCCTCGTCACGGGCGTCGGCTACCGGCGCAAGGAGTTCGTCAAGGTCGTGCCGGGGTACGTGCAGCACGCGGGCGTCGTGTCCTACCCGGCCAACCCAGCGGTCACCGATCGGCTCGCGGCCGAGATGGATGCCGTGCGCGCGCAGTGCGGCGGGGGGAACATGATGCACGCGGCGGGGGCGGTGTCCATCGTGGTGAGGGACCCGAGCCTGCCGCCGCCGAAGCCGAAGCTGGTGGCGCGAGGAGGGAAGCTGGAGATCGAGGAGGAGCAGGTGGGCGTGGCGCCCAACGGCACCGAGTTCGTGATCACGACGAGGGACTCCCCCGAGCTGGACGCGTCGGCGCTGGTGGTGGGCAGGGTCGTCGACGGCATGGACGTCGTCGGCAAGATCGCCGCCGTGCCCACCGTGAAGGACAACGCCGGCTCGCCATACTTCAGGTCAGTACTTGTTACTATCACATACAGTTTGACTCTTTTCACTGCAAGTCAAACCATTTGCGTATCCAAGCTTGTGTTTTTTTCACATTGTGATTTGTGAATGTGTTGTTGTAATGCAGAGTGGCCAAGTTGATCGGGGACAAGAGAGCAGTGGTTGCAGAGCGAGGGTTCAACCGCCCCTACACCAAGATTCTAGTCACCAATTGTGGAGTCCTTGAGTAATAGAGCAATCGATCAAGATCCATTACTCTGTTTCTGTGTTCAAAATATTTTATCTTCGAGTTTGCATTTGAGCTGCCAAATATAAACTACATAGATGCAACCCAAAACTTGTTGCAAGACGATCGAGTAATTATGCAACGAGCAGATCGATGAGGTTGCCGGCGACGTCGCAGCGCTCCGTCATCCTCCGATCGACGTCGGCCACGGGGGACGGGTCGACGCCGATGCCCGCGAACGCCTTCTCGCACGTGTCCCCGGCGCCCTTCGCGCCGGACACCAGCCGCGACGCGTCGGCGTACTGCCCAAAGCTGAAGTTGTCGCGCGCGTCGATGTCGAGGTCGTAGGTGGCGTCGGAGTACGCCCCGTCGCAGATGTTCAGGGCGTCGCCCTCCCGCGTGCCCTTGCTCTTCTTGGCCATGTCGTTGATGACCCCGCCGCTGTCGCTGGCGATGGCGATGTCCAGCACGATGCCGGCGAGGTCGTGCGCGGTGGAGGCGCCGGCGCTCTGTGGGTCGGCGCTCAGCACGGCTGCGCACTGCGCGGCGTTGCTGGTCTTGTTGCACGTGCTGGCGATGAAGTCGTCGTCGGCGAGGGCCCCGGGGAGGGAGACGGAGAGCGCTTGCCATTGCGACTACCTGCTCTTATTTTTCTTCTTGCTTGCCGTGTGATTTTCGTTAAGCGTGCGCCATATAACTAGGTAGTAGTAAAACATTATCACGTAGCAACAAATTCAAGATAAAAGAGCACTTCTAACATGTTTTTTGCACGATTTTTAAAGCGCTACATGGATCTCAAAGTAGCTGGAGCTTGTATTCATAGGCTTGGCCCATATCCAAACCCGCCCACCTGCCTCCACTTCTCAACCCGCCTCTGCTCCTGTCTGCTCCATGCACGAGCGGGACCAAAAGCCATCGCCGCCGCAACTCCTCCCCGTCGCCGGCGCCGCACGCTCCGCACTGCCGGCCCGTCGTCGCTGCTCCTCCGTGGTCGCCACCGGTCGGTACTGCAGACACCGCTGCCCCTGCCCTATCGGCGACGCCGTGCCTCCGCACCCAACGCCCCGTCGTGGCTGCGCTTCTCCTCGGTCACCGCTGGCCAGTGCTACAGGCGGAACCGCCGCCGTAGCCTCCGCCCCATCGCCGGCGCTCCGCACCCGACGCCAGCCCCGCCGCCGCAGCCTTCGCCCCATCGCCGACGCTGCCGCCTCCGACCCATCACCGGCGCCACCGCCTCCGCCGCAGCCTCCGACCTGTCACCGGCGCGCCGCGCTCCACGCCCAACGCCAGCCCTACCGTCGCTTGTTAGAGATGGTGGTCGCCACTATGGTTGAAGGGACTACAGAGGCAAATCTCAAAGGGCCAATAGGTTGCAGATGATCCGATGTTGGGGAGAAATGATTAGGCCACACACAGTCCGTCTGAATTCAATGTTCAATTCAGAAATTCTACAAATTCAGAGAATCTAGAAATTGTAATCTTTCCAGTGTAATCTTTCCATCTGCGTATTAATCCAGTGTATCAAATTCTTTTAGTGTGATTTTTGTAAACACGTATTCTTTCGGTGTATAACAGAACCAAATGTCCCTTTCTATTAGTTGACAGTGTGACTGGCTAATTCAGCCCCTTTTCACTGTCTGTGTTTTGTCAACATATACCCAAGCCTTTTATCACCAACAACAGAAGCACTTCAATTTTCCAGATTAAAATTCAAGCCACCCATGATATTGGAGTGGAGCAACATTCATCGCCAACTATAGGTGGTGCCCACGTATAATCGCACACAAGATACAATGCATCAACCAGCACACAAGGAACATTAACAAGCATGAAAAAAATCCAGAAATCTACATACTTTTCACTTCCCTTCCGTACTAGCACCTCAGCTTGTCTATCTGAGTCATCCAAACCATCACGTTAAAATGCAGAAAACTAATGTTTTGTTTCAGCTTCAAGTTGTAGCGTCTGTTCATGAACAATAGCAGTTTTATCACTCTTGCTATCTTCCCCCTCTTAATGCACATATTTTGTATAGCAGCTTAGCGTTCAGCCCATATCTCTTGCGCCGTTCTCTGAAAAGATTTCCCTTGCTCCTAAACATTAGATTATTTCCGTCTAGCCTCCCTCGTATCAACAGGCTGAAAAGGTGTTCAAACAACAGATGTGCAATAGCATGAGGAAATGAAAGATGCTGCAAGAATAGAAAAAATGTCATTTCTATCTTATTTGGCCAGTTTAACTACAGGATGATGAATTTCCAATGAAATTCGACAAGGAAAAATTGGAATGGACCCCAAATCATATCATGCAGGATCCACGATGCAGAGTGCAGAACAACAAATTGGAACAAAATTACTCGATGTCAATCCATCTGGACACTTCAATTACAGTTGACTTCAACAATATGTAATTTGACTGCAGCTAAACAAGGGACTGAAACCAGTTCATACATGCCACACTGAAGAGCTTAGTCTCCATTAAGCAGAACCGCTCTGCCAAAATGGGCATGCGGCAGTTTAAGTTTAAGTAAAAGGGAACCAAATAGCTAGCAAAAAGGTACCAGGAATATGTTACTAACAAGAAGTACGTCTAAAGAAACTGTACTCTACTCTGATATAGAATCATCACCATCCGTTGCCAAAAAAATAAGATAACTAGCAGTATCATTATTTAGAGCCATATAGAAAGATCACGCCTAAGCCTTACCATGAAGATGTCTAGTTAAGTTGGAGTCTCTCTCTCGCTCATGATTTTATGAACTTCTTCCTTCACTTCTTCATTTTGGTTTGCATGTGAAAAGATTAGTTCGGCGATCATCTTTTTCCTCGAAATGCATACATCTCTCTGTAATAGAAATATGAGAAGTTCAGATTTTGCATGTAAGTGCAGTTGAAAAGGTTTTGCTATATGGATTGTTCGTGTTGACCAACCTGTGTAAAATCAATCTTGAGTCTTGTGCCATCCCAATGTTCCATATATTTCAATGCAAATAGTCCACATAAGTGCCTATTATTATAGAGCAACATTTAAAAAATAGTATGATATAAGGTAATCATTAGTAAAGACTTTGCTATATACTCACCCATCAGTTTGTTTTGGGATTTTTATTGGCCAACTGGTTACATCTGGTAAATAGGGATCTAAATGTTTCCTCGATACGCTAACTTCTGCCTCGATCCCATTTAGCTATACGTGTGTGTGAGAGAGACATTTAGTTATCACTCCCTCGCAGTAAGTAAAATGGCAATAAGTGTGTATTAAGTAAAAAATGTGTGTTTAGCCGCATTGAGAGAAAACTTTACGAGTTTTTCAATTTTCTCCTTATACATCTGAAGGCTCCTTAATGAATCTAGAATTATAATTTGCCGTCGCTTTGTATCCATTGCGACAACTATCCAATGATTATCGTTCACATTCGTAGGGAAAAGTACCTGCATAGTAAAAGATGAAACGAAAAGGTTAACATATGGGATCTATGTGTTGTTCTTTCACACCATTTTGCAACGCAATGGACTTACCATATCACAGTCAAAATACTGTTTGACACTTCTGTTTATTGCTTCAATTTTGTGGGGTGATGGGTTGTCGAATACATCCCGTTCACGTGTCAGAAACTCGGTTCTCCATGTAGAGTACAGAAGCCGATGAGGATCAACACAAGCTGGCCGATCAGGGCCAATAGGAGTAGACAAGTGTTCGGCATATGCATTAATGAGCTGTACAGAAATTGATATTGTAATATGAAATACCATGTCTTAATTTTCATGAGAAAAATCTATACAGCAATAACCAATCATACTTACTTCACAGTCTTGATACTCGGTTGTTCCAGGTGTGAGGCATTTAATATGCTTTGCTAATAAAGTAACATCTTCAGACTTGAACACCACTATTTGTGCTGCGGCCTTCGGGCACAATGAGACAATGTACTCTACATCCGCTTTTACGTGTGTGGAAGTTAAGTCACAGGAAGCATTGAATAGGTTAGCTGCATGGGAAAAACATTGGTATTATCGTACTGGATCATTTCAATAATAAGGATCAGAGAGTGGATCTTATTGGTATACCACTGTTCATCTTGTAAAAAATATAAAAAATGCAAGGGTCATTGTGGAACTCACATTTTTTGATTTTAAAGGATAGTGGAGGGGACTTTGAGGGGCCTCTTGAACGCTTATCGAGCAACACCATAGGAGACTTAAGCTTGGAAGGTATATTTCGCCTTCTTCCTTGTTCTTTTACTCTTTGAGCTAAAGTAGTACTCACAATCTCTACACTTGCAGCCCCTGAGGCTACACTAGCAGGTTGAGAGGAAGAGTTTGATTTTCCAGAGCTTTTGGGTTGGAAGGAATAGTGTGCTTCACAATCATTATAGCCATGGAAATTTGATTTGACTTCTTTCTGTTTATCAGCAAACTCACATCCTTGATCTGTCCAATATTGGCCCGTACTGCCCCATTGGTTGGTTTCATCGTGATTTATTTTAGTTTCATTCGGTAGAACTTTGCTATCAAAGGCATCAATTTTGTCTAGTCGTTTAAGGATTTCCTGCAAGGTTAGTTAGACTTCAACAATTATTAAACTGGATGTTGCAAAACAATACGGATGTCTAAATATTTGTACCAAATCATAAGATGGTACCTCTGCGCATTTCATTAGACTAGGTGTGAGTGTGACCTATTACTGCATGGTAGATATCTTCATCTGCAAGTCATGTAGGACTTCCAATATTTGCTTTGAGCAGCGATCAACCCTCGGTTTTGTTGTTTTCGTTGTGTTTTCATTATCATTCCGATCTTTGGAGGTGTTACTCTACATTTTAAGTTAATTTTTTAAATAGTATTTTCTACCAACTATAGACAAGTCCAGATAATATATGCATGAGATGCTTTACATTATTTCTATTGTCATCTGCACCATTACTATTGTGTCTCTCGTGGTCTTCAGTGATGGCATGGACAATCTACATAAACAACAATCATTCCGTTAGTAATGTGACACAAAAATTTATGCAAACATATATGAAGTGTGAACACTTCATAAGCTAGGTTACCCTGTCATGACCGCGCCCATTGTGCAGGTCATATTCATCTCTTTTACGAGCTGTTTTCTTGTCCCAATTTGCCATAAGTGGGTATGTAGAGCAGTAATAGCTGTCTGAACCATTTTTTGGACACACCTTTTCCCAATAAAGGTACTGTTTCAGCAACATTGAAACAAGTCAGAAGTGATTATCTCATATGACATTGATAGATAAAAGATGCGGTCGTACATGTAGAAGAGCTAAGTAGCCTTTTGGCCATCGGTTTTTAGCTTCACCCCCTTTTTGTCTTTATGAGATTAGACATCAGAAATGGCAGCACTAAAGAAATCCAATTAACTCCCTTTAATTGTGAAACATTTTCTACAAAGGCATAGTAACCTCTTGGTATGTGCTTACTTGAAACTGGTACTAGCATCATACCAAGAAGGACTAAAACAACCCTCCTAATAAAATCATCATCATCAAACAACTCAATATCTGTGATTAATTCATCAATCATTATCTTATTTTTCCGCGGGTTAACAAAATATATTAGGAAAGCCCTATGTACATATATTTGGTTGCGGTCGTAGTTGTAGCGTGTCATACTTTTCTGGTACTTTGTCTTACTTGTCATAGACTCATTCGTTAGCCTAAGCCTTCTCGTATTATGACACTTGTTTATAGAGCTCGGTGTTGTTGGATCTTGTTTGGGGAGCTTAGCATCGTTGGACTTGTTGTCGTATTTGGATGAACTCCCATCATCCCATGTGTCTAAGTGACCATTCAATATTTTAGTGAAGTTGGCAAGGGGATACGAGATTACCTGAATTTTTTTGTTGATTCGAAAAACGCGGTGACCTTTTCTACAACAATTGTCACGTAGTCGTTCCTGGTTTATGGAAGAAAAGATGCCCCAAAGAACTGGGCTTCTTCCGTAACTGTGCTTAGTCAATGAAAGTGGACAAGGAAGAATAGAACATTCGTAAACTCGATGCATATATACTCAATATTGTTTTGCTGTAACGCTTTTCAACTTACTCCATGCTGGTAGCTAACTAACTAACATGCATGTTGAATCAATGGCGATGGGCCAAGCCAAGTTGAGGAGGAGGAGGAGGTCCCCTAGTGATGATTGCTGGGCATGGCCCCCAATCACATGCATGGCCTCCCATGTATGTATGCTTGCACTGCATGGTCCCCTAGCTCCCTTCCACCACTGAAGCAAAAGCATCGATCTGATCTGATCTGAATCTGATCCGATGCACATTGCAGCTCACCATTGCTCTGCATTTCCTCTCACCATGCTATACCCTCATCCTGCTAATAACACACACCGCCCTTTCTGTTTTGGCCACTAAATCACCAATTGGATCTGATATTCTGTCCAAACCTTGAGCTCGATCTTTTCTTTTCCTGCGACAATACCGTTGGTTGGTGGTGGCTTCATGCACTTGGTTAATTCGTGCATGTATCGTTTTGGTTCATACTAATTCAGAAAACACAAAATACTACTACCTCCTCCAGTGCAAGCAGCAGTACACGGATTGTATGGATGGATGATTGTTCAGAAAGTTTCAGAACCATCCTCGACCACAACCAAGGCCGGGGCCATTTTCCCTTCTCTTCGTCAGCTCATTAACCGAATGATTGTTCAGAAAGTTTCAGAACCATCCTCGACCATAAGCACAAGGCCGGGGCTATTTTCCCTTCTCTTCGTCAGCTCATTAACCGATTAATTAACTGCCTACGGAGTGACAGGTGAAAAGCCTGCCAATGTGTAGCAGGAAATTAGCTCAAGAGTCAAGCTCATGTTGTTTTTCCAATCTTATCTTCAGATCTTCCAGCAAGACCACACATAAAACATGTGCGCGGTTAGTTATCAAAATTTACTACTGAATCAGACGCAACTTGCATTAGCAGTTTAACACTGGTGAAGAAAAAGGAGAAGTTAATAAAAGTATAGTATTAACTTTTGTTTTGCTCTTTTCTCAGCTTTTTTTTTGCATGGCATTGCAGTTCGTAAAAGACCTGTCCGTACCATCTCTCTCTTCTGCTTCATCGTTCTCTCACAGCACTTCACCAAAGGATCCAGGAGCCGGCCCAGTCGGACAGCTCATGAAGTACGGATTCGGATGGCATCATCAAGAGTCAATCATATAACTTAAAAGGAGTCGTAGCGAAAATCTTTATATTCATGTATGCCTGTGTCAAGTGTCGAGTTGAGTTGTTCGCCACTAAATTGAATCAAATTACTCGGCCCCTTCTGCCTGCCCTGCCGTCACATTACATGCTGACCACTGTTCACTAATCACTCTCGCTGCACACTCGCAAGCAGCTAGCTTTTTTCAGGAACAATGCTGGCACTGCTGGTTGCTGAGGGAGCTAAAACCGGACACCAGCTTCTCTGTAGCATCGTTTCTTCAGACGGGGATTTATGAACAGCATTGTGGCCTTGCTTGCGTCCAGAAGAATTCAGACGGTGGCTGGCAATGGCATCGGAAACTCAATTTTCACACACAAGCTCAGCTCGGCCGTACGTGCCGGTTCGATCTGCGCTCGAATCGAAAGAACAGTTTGGGCTCGAGGAATCTCACTGTACCAGCTTCCCCCAACGAACTTCGATCACAAACATGCATGCTCGCAACCAGGTAGACATGCAGCACAGCACAGACAACCGAGCCGTCACCCAAAGGGAACACAGCTCGCAGCACACGCTACACACACAGGGCAGCTGGAGCAGCTAGCACCGGCCAGCAGCGTGCGTGCAGTTTTGCCAGCGTCTCTAGCTCACACGCTCCACGCGTGCCACCGTTACCCATCGCACCGGATCGATCTGCGTGCCCTGCTTGCACTAGCACAAGCTAGATGCATGAACGGTAGGTAGGAGGAGGCTTGGGTTGCGTCGTAGCCATCGCCATCGGTCGCAGTCGCAGCCTGTGTGTGATCACAGAGCAGAGTGGGGGATGACCAGAGGCTGCTCCGTATTTACCATCTCTATTCGGCAATGCGATGTGATGAGCAGCAGCAGAGAGCAGAAGAGGTCTGCTGCTGCTCTGATATGCTTCTCCTCCTCTTTACTCCTATCTGCCTTTTTTCCTCCTCTCCTTGGGTGGCTGAAAGCCTACCTGAAGAAGAACACATGCCTCAGTCCTAGGTGCACCACGTAGCCTGACTGGGCCCCACATGTCAGCAACGGCTCACCGAATTAAAAATTGTTTGTGGCTAGTAAGTAATTTAATTTAAACCCTCACATTTCTTCTTTGGAATTTCTGATTTGCTTTTGGTGCAAAGCCAAAAGATAGCTAGCTAGCCACCCATCTGGGTAGAAGTATTAGGCACATACACACTGTTCCTACAAACCATTGGGGCTATCTCTTTTCTACCAGTGCCATCTTTTCATCACTTGTGGCAATCTACCTAAACTAATTCCTCCCCTCTCTTTCGTACAAAACCAAACCCCCACAGCACAGGCCACACACACACACTACTGTCCCTCTGCCTCTCCCTGCAAGCCTGCATCTGCCTGCAGATCTTGCCTTGGGATCCCCGGTGCCGCCTGCACTTTGCGTAGGAATGTCTCGGGTTCTTGCAGCCATTTCTGCGCAGCGAATGCCACATTTATTTGCCACCTAAAAGGGACACATCTCGCGAGAGAGAGAGAGAGAGAGAGAGAGCGAGCTAGCTAAGCTAAAACAGAGCAACAAACACAGGGAGCAAGAGCAAAGAGTAATGGCTATATAGCGAGCGGTGAAGCCCGGAGGCAGATTGGATCGAGGGGGTTCTTGCTTGTTTGTGGCGATGGTGAGGCGTCTTCGCAGCAGGCTTCTGGCTCTTGCAGTGCTATTCTTGGCGCTGCACGACGGCAACCTCCGTGGCTGCGCAGGGGAAGGGGACGCTAACGAGGGAGAGGGATCGGTGGCGGATGCTCCGATGGAGGAGAAGGAGAAGAGGGCGCTATATGCGGCCATCGAGAGCTTCGTGGGGAATGGGTGGAATGGCTCCGGGCTGTACCCTGATCCCTGTGGCCAGTCTCCTATTCAGGTTCGTGCCTGCAAGAAGTTCTTTTTACTGCATCTCTGCTTCTTGATTCCTGGGTGTGAGATTTTGGTTTGAGGTATGGAGAATGGAATATTGAGTTTGTTTTTTGTTGTTTGTTGTTTGTTCTTCGCAACGCTATTTTTTGTTCTTTCTGTTCATGCTAGTCACATCAAAAGTTGTTCTTTAATTTATTCTCAGCTTCTTCCTAATCTGCATCTTTTTGTTACTCCCTTTTGTTTTGGGCTTCAGTCCAAATCATGGCTCAAAGCATGTTGTTTAGACGTCCTATTTCAAAAAAAAAGAGACAGTAAATCCTACTCCCAGTTAACTGTCTTATCTGGGAATGCGAAGTTAGATGTTCTGAAAAGTGTTACTTGAACTCGCCTGCAGTTATTTTGTTTCCAAGAACTCAAAATCTGAACACTGTTCGTATCTCGTTTCCATTTTCCTGTTCTTGTGCAGCCTCTGTTTGCCTTTTTATGCCTTTGTAGTAGCAGTTCCCTGTTTGCTCTCCTCCTCAAACTGTTGCTCGAAGAATGCAATATTTGTCTGAGCCTCCGGTCTCTCAATTTTTCCAAATACACTGTTCGTATCTTGTGGACATGAACTCTCCACACACATGAAAAGAATCTTTGATTTGAATGTCTGTTCTCTTAAACACATCCCATATTCTTGTTCTCTGCTTTGCAGAAATTACTAGTACTAATATTTTGCTCACTGGCCCTTGCTTTACTTTTACTGTTTTACACTCCCTACCTTGGGTTGAATAACACTTGCTGTTCATGAGTAACACTTGCTAGCAATGATTTACCGTGAGTATACTACAACTACATTTTCGTGCTGACAACGTCAAATTCTGTGAAATAATTGTTTCTTGGATTTTCTGCAGGGGGTGTCATGTGATCTCTTCAATGGCCTGTGGTATCCGACAGTGATTAGCATCGGTCCAGTTCTTGACAACTCGCTGCAGTGCGCCCGAGATGCCAAGTTCAGCCCCCAGCTGTTCGATCTGAGGCACCTCAAGAGCCTCTCCTTCTACGACTGCTTCCCGGCGAGCAACCCCACGGCCATCCCGGCCACCAACTGGGAGAAGCTCTCCGGCAGCCTCGAGACGCTCGAGTTCCGCACCAACCCGGGCCTGGCCGGTGCCATCCCTGCGTCCCTCGGCCGCCTGGCGAGCCTGCAGTCCCTGGTCCTCGTCGACAACAACCTCACCGGAGCCGTGCCCGCGGAACTCGGCGCGCTGCTGAGGCTGAGGCGGCTCGTGCTGTCCGGGAACGGGCTGTCGGGGCTGATCCCGGCGACGCTCGGTAACCACCGCCTCGACGAGCTACTGATCATGGACATGAGCAAGAACTATCTAACCGGGTCTCTGCCTCCATCGCTAGGTGGCTTGAGAGGGCTCCTCAAGATGGATCTCAGCAACAACCTGCTCCAAGGGAGCATCCCGCCGGAGTTCGCCCGCCTCGAGAGCCTCACGTTGCTCGACCTCCGGAACAACAGCTTCGCTGGCGGGTTGCCGGAGTTCTTGCAAGGGATGGCGTCGCTGCAGGACCTGCTGCTCTCGAACAACCCGCTGGGAGGGAGCCTGACGCGGCTCCGCTGGGAGAAGCTGGTGAACGTCGCCACGCTGGACCTATCCAACCTTGGCCTGGTCGGGAGCATTCCGGAGTCCATGGCAGCTCTGACGAGGCTGCGGTTCTTGGCGCTCGATCACAACCGGCTCTCCGGCAACGTGCCGGCCAAGCTCGCCGCGCTGCCGAACATCGGCGCGCTGTACCTGAACGGCAACAACCTGACGGGGACGTTGGAGTTCTCGTCCGGGTTCTACCAGAGGATGGGCAGCAGGTTCGCCTCCTGGGACAACCCCGGCCTGTGCTACAACAATGTCGAGGCGGTGGACGCCGCCGCGCGCGCGCCGACCGGCGTGGCCGTGTGCAAGGATGTGCAGGAACCGCCTAGCGTCGGCGTGAGGGACAAGGTGGAAGGGAGGAAGCCTGAGGCCAGCTCCAGCCTCCTGGCTTCCTCTTCGTTTGGCCTCTCGGCTGCTGTGATCAATGGCTTCTGTTGCTTGGTGCTGGTTCAGGGGATGGTGACCGTGTTGTTGTTGTTGTTGTAGGCAACAGGTTCTCGCTTCAGATAGATGGAAGAACATGAAGAAACCTATAGTTAGCTCAACTAGTTTCAGTGTGTTCCTCTCTTTTGGCATTTTTGTTGGTGTTTCTGTCTATGAGATAGTGAAAAAAGATGCAGGAATCTAGTCTAGTGGCTTGTGCGCCACATTACAGAAGTCTTGAGCTCTGAAAGTGTTGTACTGACAGGTAGCTTGTTCTTTTCGGTGTAACTAGACTGATGCTACTCCGATGTTACATGATACTAGCAAGTGCCCGTGCGTTACAATGGAAGTTCAAATAATATAATAATATCTTATGTTCTGACTAAACCATAAATCTATAACAAAATATACTATTTTGTCTTACAATGATCTACTCTAATAGTAGAGTGCTTGTACAACACATATGCACACATATAACAAAATTTATGCACATATGTGAGGGAAGAAACAGCACCAGCAAGCCAGCTAACTCAGAACGTAAAGATTGAATTCTGTTGTTTAGTAAGATAATAAATTTCAGCAGAATAAAAAACTAACTCAGAACGTAAGATTGGAGTATGTTTAGCAGAGTTTGTTGAGAGTTACGTAAAGATTGGAGTCTATTTAGTAGAGTTTGTTGAGAGTTGGAGAGTTGGTTAGAGGAGAGTGTAACACCACCATCACCACAGCCACCAACTCAAATTTTATAGATATTAAAGACTAGTAAGATACCCGTGCGTTGCAACGGAACAAAAGAGAGATGTTAAGAATATTGATAAAATGATCTCTCTATTTCAATCATAGTTATTGTTAGTATTGTTACTCCACGTAATAGATATTTGTTAGTGTTGTTATTTAAGATAGGATTGAGCTGTGATTGTTTGTCATGCATGGATAGATAAGATTAAGCATAGATAAGATCGGGTGGTTATAGCTGAGATTAGTTGTTGGATGTGATATAATATTATAAAATTACTACCACCTAAATCTTGACCGTTGATGAGCGATCAAACGGTCCGCGAGAGGACGACCTACCATCACTAACACTATCAACTTCAATTTTATAGATAGTAAAGATGTGCATGGTTAACACCCTCTCTCTCTAATGATTTTTTTATGCATGTGTGGATTTGGAACGTTTGTATACTGCTCTGTTGTTTTCAGTTTGTCACTTACGCATGCTTTAATCGACTTCAGAAAAGAAGTACTAACATATTATCTGCGTAGTTTTTTCATCTATATGACTCTCAACAGTGTTGTGTAGTTTCTGAACTGATGTACTGTAGTCTCTTCTCCCACACTTCCCAGCTACTAAAAAAGAAGTTACGGAGATACATCGTCTCCATTCTTCAATTGGAGTAATTACCGACTAGCAGAAATAGCACACCCGAGCACAGAGAAGAAGAAGAAGAATCTTCTTCCGTTGGAGTAGAAGCGAACAGGCAGAAAGAAACAAAAAGAGGTCCCTTTCCCCAGCTGTTGCTGCATGAATGTATGGGTGGCAGCGACAGCAGCACAGTGTGTTTAGTAAACCAAGAAGCAGTGTTTTACCCACACCAAAAAACCAAGAAAAGAAGAAGAAGAGAAGATGAGCAAGCACCAAGACCTGTTGATTCGATTGGGGATCCTTGTGCTCCCTTCTTTCTGATTGTGCGGGCCCCTCGAGATCTTAACAACTCTCAGAATCGGAGGACCTCGAAAAGCTGAAGGCTTTGAGCACGCAGCCATAGCCTGGATAGATAGGTTGCTGCTGCTGCATGCGCTCTAGTCATGGTGGCTACTCACTGTTGTCTCTTGCGTAGGATCGAGAGTATAATTAGGACATTTGTTTACTGGTTTTTTGTAGACTGACGTAGCAGCCTGCATAGGCAGGGCAGCAGCTATGGCAGTATGGCAGCCTGCATTGCACTGTACTCAAGCGGAGCACAGTATTGGAGCTTCCAGTTCCATATGGACCGTTTATTCTAGCGCATGTAAAGGTCAAAATCAACTTCCACAATATGAATAGTATTTGTGGTCTTAAGGTAAAATTGGAAGGGTATCAAAACAAATCATGTAGCTAAGGATAAAATCAGAACAGAATAAGATTTCCAAAGGTGACACGGGACGAATGAAGAGGCCACTGGCCCGATTACCCCGATCCATCCATTAATCTCTCAACAGCTTCTTCCTCTTGAATACCTTCCTCCTGGTGGCTTCGTTAAATCCCTCTTTTGCTCCACATGGTAGGCAAATACATCTGTGAGATCGTACATTGATCGTAGAAAAATCATCCTGTGAAGTTGTTCCCTTTCTAATTTTTCGTACTAGTTGGCCACGCCCCCGTGTCGAGATAGCCAGTCTAATAATGATTCCGATATGTAACGCACTAGCTGTTTCTCTCGAAAGGAAAATATCTGATCATTAAAATAATCGAACATGGATACTATGGTGGTTACATTAAAAATTCTGCTGCAAAGTGGAGTAATGATGTTGATCATAGACACTTAGGGACTAACTGCAAATGTTTAGTCTTCTAATACCATGTCTGCAACCTCTCACAAACATCTTTGTTGGCTTCACGGGGGAAGCTTTGCCACCTTTGCCATGAGACAGACCAACTCCGCGGCAGTATTTGCTCCATCCTGATAAAGCTCCAACAATGACGGCCATCATTATATGAAGAGAGAGATTATATAGTGTTACGTAATAGATTTGGAGATTTTGTGATTTGTCGGTTTGGAAATGACTTTCTTTAATTAATATCTCTTTAAAATTCGAGTCATGCCTTTAAAAATTAAAGGTTAGATTTATACTACAACGGTAATAATGAAAAGGTGCCGTAAATTTTCTGCTGTTAGGACGCAGCAGCAACGATGAATATGTCTGACCAAAGCAAAGCGTAGGCTACAGACCTTTGAGATGGGCACGAGGAGAAGACCAAATTCAGGGAGTTTTTTTTTAAATATTATTTTTTTCTTATAAATCGTAGAACTACCACATAAATTGAAAAAATATCAAAAATCTCACTTCGTCGGCTGCCGATCTGCCGAAATGATGCAATCGGCATAACAAACGCCGACTACAGAGGACTCGGCAACGCGTTCGACGATTAGCACCGGTCGGCACTCTGTTTGCCGACTCACTCGCAAATCGGCAAGCCGTTTGCCGACTTGTGCTAATCGGCAATCCGGTTGCCGACTTGTGCTGGGGCACCCACAAATTGCTAATCGGCAGCCACATCTTCGGAATTCTGCATAATGCTTAGTTGGGCTAGTTGGGCTTAAGCCATAATTATTGAGCTTGATTTTGAACCCCACCCCTTTTAACAGACCCACAAAATCAAGGTTACGATATACTAGTTGGGCTTCATAATGCTTAGCTGCTGAAGCCATTTCTCCTTTTAGTTCCTTGATCTCATTCTTAGCTGCTTAGCTGCTTAGCTGCTGAAGTCATTTCAGGTCGTAAGCCTCCTCTGACGCTGGTCAAAAGTGGCATGCAGCTGCGCAGATTTCTTGAGGTGGTTCTTGATGGATTAGCACAACTCAGCAACCAGCTTGCCGATTGGCACAAGTCGGCAAACGACTTGCCGATTTGCGAGCGAGTCGGCAAACGGAGTGCCGACCAGTGCTAATCGTCGAACGTGTTGCCGAGTCCTCTGTAGTCGGTGTTTGTTGTGCCGATTGCCTCATTTCGGCAGATCGGCAGCCGACGAATTGAGATTTTTGATATTTTTCAATTTGTGTGGTAGTTCTGTGATTTACGAGAAAAATATATTTAATTTTGTTTTCCAAATTCAGTGCACGTAAAAATCTTCTCTAATTGAAGGCATGTAGTAAGTAGTACTACGACGGTAGTAACACGGCGCACAGAAATGATTGTTCGTTGTCGCGTCGTTTCAGCTGGATATGGTTGTGATATGGCCTGCCTCATTGCTTGTAGCAGTAGCAATGCTCTGCTGCAAGTGACACAAGTCAGTATTGCGAAGGAGTAGTATAACTCGTAGAAAGTGCGTGTCCCATCTGCTGTACTGCCGGGCCGGGGCAAAGAAAATGCTTGTCTCATCTGCAGACGGCTTTCTCAGAGCTCTTGTTTCTGTAGGGGCAAACGAAAATGCAGCTCTTGTTTCGATTGGACGTTTGCTTTCTCCGTGTTTTAGTGGAGTCAAGTCTTATTGCCAAGAATAAAATCTACCGAGTCCGCTTTTCGGTGGAATTCTTGATTCCATGCAAGGTGGAGTATTAAGATTTGAATAACACTTGCTCTCTGTTTTCACTGAGGGCGTTTGGTTGTTGGCCTGCATGAATTAGTCAGGTTAACAAGGAGTTCAAGACGAGCTGACGGTGATTGTTGTTTGAAATGCATTAGCTAGCTAGGTCAGCTCAAACTTTAACTGTTTTGTTAGAGTAGATCAATTTAAAGTTCTCTCCGTGCTAAATACGTAATTAGTTTGGTGATTAGTATATATTGAGAATTTTAATAAGGATTAAGATATGTTAAGCATTAGTAACATATAATTAATGACCATTAAAGTGGAACAATACGTTTTACTAGCTTTATTATTATTTTAAATCATCGTAGGTTTTCATTTTATCATTTATGTAGCTAACCAAACAGCGTCACCTACGTACGTCCTCGGTCTAATTCGACTAACCAGTCTAGCTCAGTCTGCCAAAGTGAGCCAGACTGAGGTGATATAAGCAACCAATCACCTCATAAAACGTGGAGATATTCTTTTGGTTTCTTGGGCTCCTAAACTCAACTCTCGCTAATGTGATTGTTTGGTCATTATGTTTGCATTGCTCGTCTTTTAGCACCACGAGTCCCGTTTTCAACGGGCGTTCATGTTCATGTACTAGTAAGGAAAAAAAAACCATACAAGACCATGCCGTTTCTAAAAAAAAACCTTTGTTTCCACTTGGGACCTTTATTGATCTTATGAAATAGTTACATCGTTCATTAACAAAAGAACAAAAAGCTTGGTGGTTTATCTTTCCAAACATCAGGAGGGAAGAAATGCACCCTAGCTGCTAAAACTTGGTTTGCTTCCCTAGGACTGAACATTCTGAAACATCGCCGACGCAGCCGTTGCGGATTTAAAAAGAAAATATCTTTTTTGAAAGCTAAAAGGAAAATCTTGATTTGATGACAATTGGGGTTGATTTTGTTGGTCGAGAAGCGGTGTTGTAAAATCTGATATATAGCAGTTCAGGTGATGGGACAAACTCGTTTGTAGGCCTGCATTTTGTACTCACGGGCCCAAGACATTGTTTTGTTGCCACCAACTGTGCACGCCAACAGCGAATCTGTTCAAATGCTAGCACAAGTAATCATGCAAGGATTCCTAAGGCACGTAGTAAAATCAAGGAAATTTCAATTAGCACTAGCAAAAAGATAACATGGGAATCAATCTTGATCGAAAACAAACGCAGTACGTAAGAACCTGCCAAAATCGATCCAGAGTAAAAGAGATTCAACAAATCGGACGAATTAGCGTTGCAGTAATTGCGCATGAATCGAAATTTAAGCTCTGAGCTTTACGAATTCAGGATCAGGATATACCGTGTATTAAATCAAGAAGTGAAAATACGGTTTCCGCCTCTCGCATTCCCGCCGCTCCCGCCGTCTTCCTCTCCTGCCTCCTCCTCCTCCTCTCCCGCATCCCTCATCTCTCATCGCTCGATACAGGCTTCGGAGCTCTCGATATCGATCGCAAGCGGCGGCGACGGAGTTGGAGGAGGAGGAGCTCGGCGATCGGCGATCGGCGGCGAGGATGACGGACACGACGGACGACATCGCGGAGGGGATATCGTTCCAGGCGTTCGAGGACGACTACCGCCTCCTCGGCAGCCTCCTCCACGACGTCCTCCTCCGCGAGCTCGGCCCCCGCTTCATCCACCTCCTCGAGCGCAACCGCATCCTCGCCCAGGTACCAACCATCACCCTCCTCGTATTCTCGCTGACCGATCGAGTGCCGCGCCCGCGCATGCGTCGCCGCGCTGCATCCTTCCAACCAGGCTCTGACGCGACCGTATGCGATCGATGGCCGGGCCGACCAGAGCGCCATCACCATGCGCGGCGCGGGGATGGAGGAGACGGCGGGGGTCGTGGAGCGGCAGCTGGAGGCGGAGCTGGCAGCCATGTCGCTCGAGGACGCGCTCTGCCTTGCCCGCGCCTTCTCCCACTACCTCAACCTCATGGGCATAGCGGAGACATACCACAGGTAGCTGCGCTAACATTATCCCGATTTCGTCATAAGATTTGGAAGGGGTGCCAGAACTGCACGGGCATTTGTGTACTAAATAGGAATTTGTCGCCTGGCTAGATGCATATTTCTAATGTTTAAACTATGTTTTGTTCAGCATGCATGCGTGATAGGGAATTAGGGATGCAACCCGAGAGAAACCGTCAATTGTAGCCTGGATTCCAAGAATTCCCGTACCTTTTAGTGGTACACTGCAATTAAGGCAATGGGTTAATTGTTCTATGTGACGATCAGACACATTCAACTGTAGGAGCCTCAGGCCTTCACATGCTACCTTGATTGTGATTGTCTCTTAGAATATTTTGTCGTCGAAAGCTCCTTCTTTTTGGAATCTAACAACAAAATTAATCGCTGTTTTTATTGTATCAAGTCATTGATCTGATATTGTGAACATATTTTGCATAAGTTAAGAGCCCATGCATATCTTAAAATATTTACCATCAGTAGCATTTGCCGCGCAGCTGCGGATGGGCTTCACATCAGCACATGCATCATGCATGTTGCAAAATGCAAACTTATAGTATAGCTTGTAATTCGGCAAAGTGTTGCTTATGTTCCTTTTTTTAATCATCTGAGCTAAAATCTTTACCTAACTTGGCACCTAAAATTTACAGTGAAACTTCCAGTTTTATGCTGTACTGGTCATTATGATGCTTTGAACAAACATTTTTATCTTGTCTATATAGGGTTCGTAAATCACGTAATGAAGTGCATTTGTCGAAATCATGTGATGATATATTCGACAAGTTGATTCAAGGTGGTGTTCCTCCAGAAGAACTCTATGATACTGTCTGCAAACAGGTACTTTTTCAAATTAATGAAGCACAAACTTTTTCCTCGTGCATGATCGATCTTAGCTGATATTTGACTATCTTTTCGGTTGTGCAGGAGGTTGAAATTGTTCTGACAGCGCATCCAACTCAAATAAATCGGCGGACTTTGCAATACAAACACCTTAGAATAGCTGTGAGTTAATATCTATGATTTCTTACTATGATCTTACTATTTCTTCCGTTGCAATTACTGATGAAACTGTGCTTCAGCATCTTTTGGAGTTCAATGAACGCCCTGATCTTAGCCATGAGGATAGAGAAATGCTAATAGAAGACCTGGTATACTTCAGGGGTTTTGTATACTGTTTTTTTCCTTTCAAATACTCCCTTTTCCTTATCTATTCTCAACTCCTCCTAACTCTGATTATGTAGGTAAGGGAAATCACAGCATTGTGGCAGACAGATGAGTTGAGGCGCCATAAACCTACACCAGTTGACGAAGCTAGGGCTGGTAGGCAATTAAGCATTCTGGCTTATGGTTTGTCAATAATATTATATACATGAGTTCAAAATTATTTTCTGGACTCTTGTAGGCCTTCATAAGCCCCCTTCTTTTCGGCTTGGGCTTATGCCAAAACCGGCTTAATCTTAACTTCCTGTAGAAGCTCCGATGGGAGGAAGCCGGGATCCCCTTCTTTTTAGCTTCTGGGATAGAGCTTATTTGCTCTAATAAATTGTGCAATATCTATAATACCCTTAAAGTTATTTATACTTTATTTATTATTAATATTGTTCTTCTTAGCTCATACAAATAAACACAATTCAAGCTTCAAATCATCTTATTACTAGCTGAGATACATCAGTACATAACAAGAAATGCAAAAAAAAATTACATTGGGCCGGGCCGGTGGAAGAAGAGGCTCGAGGCGATGGCCGGCGGTGGAGGAGGGGCTAGGGGCGGCGGTGGGCCAGTGGAAGAAGGGTCCCGAGGCGACGGCCAGCCAGTGGAAGAAGGGGCTCGGGGCGACGCCGGTCTTGCCGGGTCTGTGGCGGTGAACCGAGGAGGGAGGGAGGGAGCCGGATGGGACGGTGGCGACCTCAGGCCCGTCGGCAGCTGCGGTGAACAGAGGGGTGAGGTAGGAGGATGGGGAACGGCCGGAGCTTCGGCACCGGCGGGATTGGGAGGAGGCTCGGCCCGGTGGAAGAGGGAGGAGGTCGGGGCAGGAAGGTGGCCGGGGCATGGCTGGTGGCGAGCTCGGGCGGCGGCAGAGGAGGGTAGGCCAGGGAGCGAGGTGGCGGGCAGGTGCAGCGCCGAAGGCGGGCGCTAGAAGGTGGGGGAGGAGGAGGAGGGCCAGCGCTGGCGGCGGGGCCGGCCGGATCTGCGAGGCGGACGGTGAGAGAGGCCGATGGCGGCTGGCCAGATCTGCGGGAACGGCGGCTGGAGAGCGGGGCGGCGGGGGAGCGGGGCGATGGCGGCGGCTGCGGGGGAGCGAGCTGAGGGTGTGACCGCGTGAGGCGTTGAGGCGGGCGGTGGCAGAGCCCGTAATTTTTAAACCAACTTCAGGGGCAGTTTCAAACGGTGCAACGAAATAAGCTCGGGAAGCTACAAATTAGCAGCTTCCTGCCACCAACGAGTTTTGGACCAGCTTTTTTCAGCCCCCATTCCCTTCTTTTGGGCTTATAGCTTTTTTTTTACTAGAAGCTGGTCTAAAAGCCCAAAAGAAGGGGGCCATATTGTGGAGCAGTCCCTCTGGAAAGCGATACCACACTATATTCGTCGTGTTAGCAATGCTCTGAAGAAGGTTCGAATACAAATACTGCTATTTGATGAATTTAATTTCTGTTCGACTCCTTCACAAGCAGGACTAAATATTTCCTTTAAATACTGTGCATATAGCATACTGGCAAGCCGCTTCCGCTAACCTGCACACCAATCAAATTTGGTTCATGGATGGGTGGTGACCGAGACGGGAATCCTAATGTTACAGCTAAAGTAAGATTAATGGCTTGATGATGCATATTCACTAGTCTCACTTGTGTTTTTACAGTGTGCTGGTCTGATATTTTTATTTTTATTTTTATTTTTTATTTTTTCTTGTGGGCCTTCATATTGTGGATTGTTCTGTTAGTTCTTACGCAATCAGAAGATTGACACATTTTTCATTTCTGTGCTGCAGGTTACTAAGGATGTTTCCTTGTTGTCCCGGTGGATGGCAATCGACCTGTACATCCGGGAATTAGATAGTCTCAGCTTTGAGCTATCCATCAAGAAATGCAGTGAGAAGGTTGCAAGCTTAGCTAATGAAATACTGCTCAAAGGTTAGTTTCATGGTTTATCCACCTAATTTATGCAATCTTAATTAGTACCTCAAGCCTCCAAACTAGAAGCTAGTTTAGTGGTTTGTTGCCGCCAATTGTGGCACTATTGGAAATGCCTAGTTAGTTTGACGAACACATGTCCATGGTGTAAAAACAATCTTGAACTGCTCTTACAGCAATTTCATCCATAGTGCACATATTTCAGAAAATATTTTTTGGGTGATTTATGTTGATATATTCAAGCGGACTCCTCAGAGTCGGCATCTGAAGACACGAAGGCCAGTACCTGGACCCAAACAGGACCTCACAACAGTTTAAAGATTCAGCCTAGCTTGGCACTGCCTGCACAGCTTCCTTCTGGTGCTGATCTTCCATCGTGTACAGGTAGATTCCTTTCTTGGCATCCTAACTTTATGTTCAGTACAAGTATTTCACTTAGTATTTAAAGATTCAGCCTAGCTTGGCACTGCCTGCACAGCTTCCTTCTGGTGCTGATCTTCCATCACGTACAGGTAGATTCCTTTCTTGGCATCCTAATTTATGTGAAATACAAGTATTTCACTTAGTTCGTCATTTTTGGTCTTTAAATAGACTAGCTTGGTTTGCGCAAAAAAAAAGACTAGCTTGGGCCAGCAATCTATTACATGTTTTATTGATATTTCCTAAAAAGCCCTAATGTTTTTGTCCCAAAAGCCTAATAGCCCAAGTGCCCAACGAAGTAGGAGTATAGTCTGTGGTTGCTGAAAATGTTTTACGTCAATAAGTTATGTTCCTTCAACTTGTAATTAGAAGGCCTCTTGCATAACGAGGATATAACATCCTGTATAACCTACTGTATATGTACTAATACCGGTGTTTCTTGGTGCAGAATCTATGTAAATTTTGCAGTGCATCTATCAGTATATGTCTATATCTTCACCTGATTTTCTAATCTCGAGCACTTGTATTTGATGCAGAATGCAATGAAAGTGAAGCTCAATTCAGAATGGTAAAACTTCCACGGAAACCGAAACTTCAGGTTAGAATTTTGCGATATCTCATATCATATGTTCTATACATTTTCTATGAAGCTCACTGGGCAACACTCGGCGATCCATAGAAAATGCATTGACACATCTGGTGCAATATGTATTGACATATTTGTTGGCAACGAGTATTGTGAAATGTTGTGAAAAGAGAAGCGCAATGGAAAAATAATGGCCTCACGGCCTCACCAATATCAAGTTAGGTTACAGTAACAAAAATGTACCTTTGGCAAAATCTGTATTCGTATTTTTCCTAGCAAGCATTAAAGGATGGGGGAATGGATGTGCAATCCCAACACCCAGGTTCAAGTCCTCGTTGACTTGAATTTGGGTTGCCTTTCTTTAAAGAAAAACATACCTAGTTCCTCCTAGGTATTCTCTCTTTTTTGTCTAGCAAGAATTAGCTGGATGCCTGGGTAGGCAGATGTCAATGTAATTCTTATTGTTTCCATGTCCATTGATTCCTTGTTTGTCTTTTCCAGGGGGTTCTAATTCCAACTGAAAAAAGTGAAGACAGTCCATTGCAATCTCCTAGTCATCGTCAGGCTGTGGCAGGATCATCACAGATAGGTCGAACTCCAAGTTCTGGTCAATTAAGGAAAATGTTGTTCACAGAATCTAAGATAAGCCGGTCAAGCTTCCGAAAGCTTCTAGAGCCAAGCCTATCGGAGAGACCAGGAATTACCCCTTACAGGGTTGTCCTTGGTAATGTGAAAGAAAAGGTTAGAACAATAGTTCCTCGTTTATTAACATACTGTAAATCTAAGGATTGATTGGTTATCAAATTTTCCCTGTACTCCTAGTTCGTCAGGATTAAATTCACCGCACTACTAAGGAACATAGCAGGGTTGTCCTTGGTAGGGTCGAAATTGCTATGTTGTAGAGAGATGCTTGTTATTCCATTACTTCGTTGATTGCACCAACGTGCCTTTCGTAGAAGGCCACGATTAACTTCCGTAGAACTAAATTGACTAAGAGATCTGAAAGATATCTAACTCATCTCATCTCTAACTCTTAACGTGACTTCCTACCTCTAATGACTCCGAACTAAAATATAATCCTTGACTCCTAACTTGTTGAAAACACATCTTCTTTTTTCTCCCTGGATATCTTGCCAGCTGGCCGCTAGTCCACGACACTTTGAAACTTCCCTGATTGAAAATATGAGACCAGCGATGCTCACTTTATCCAAATGGAGGGGCTAATATATTATCGATTTTGATAGAAAGTAAAATTTGAGGCCGAATTAAAACCGATAATGCTAGTTATAAACAAGACGAATTTGGTATATTTTACATGATGAAACGTTTTTCTTTGGTTGTCCTTATTGTATATTTTTGTTATCAGATGATGAAGACACGAAGACAGCTTGAGCTGCTTCTTGAAGATCTACCATGTGACTGTGATCCTGCAGAATATTATGAAACATCAGATCAACTTTTAGAGCCTTTGATCTTGTGCTATGAATCACTGGTTAGTCTTCATTAATAACTATGGTTGGCAGAATGTAGGGATAGTCCTTTGATGCCTTGAGTGCTGTACTACTAGAATCAACTATTTATACGGGTATCAATGCTAGAAAAATAAAATACTTTTCACAGAAACATTCTTATAGCATCCTTCAATATCATGCCATTGTACATTTTTGCTGCATAAACCTTGATTGGTCATGAGAACAACCCTCAGTGTCGTATACAATCCATTTTATAAAGAAAATGCACAGATCCTTATCATTGTATCAATTGACACTGTTCAAATAACAGAATGAGCAAAGGTAACTAACGAGCCAATACTCTGTTATCACACGATTTCCTTCTGTACTGAGTACTGCTTGCGCTTCAATTATTTTGTGAAGCAATCATGTGGATCTAGCATTCTTGCCGATGGACGGTTAGCAGATCTGATACGAAGGGTTGGAACCTTTGGTATGGTGTTAATGAAGCTCGATGTGCGCCAGGTACATACAACGATTACTATTGTTGTTTGTGCTTTCTCAGATCTAATTTTTCCTAGTGGCAACTTCCAAAAGGCTTAGGTAAAGTTCACTCATGAATAAAACCACTTTATTGCTGCAGGAATCGGGCCGTCACACAGAAGCACTTGATGCCATCACGTCTTACTTGGATCTTGGTGTTTATAGTGAGTGGGATGAAGAAAAGAAGCTGGATTTCTTGACTAGAGAGCTGAAAGGGAAGCGTCCTCTAGTCCCCCCATACATATAGGTAATTTTGTTGCATGTTTAAATAAACTTTTCAAATCCTAGTGATATTCGTTGGTTACCAGATAAAAGGTTGCATTCCGGATTAAATGCTAGCTTGTTTCTTCAAGTTGTTCTGAGCTAGATATAGCTCAGATATTATTATGAGTCACTGACAACATTCTGATTGAGTTCACATTATTCTCGCATGTGGAACACAAAGGAAGGTTTACATTTGTGTTTTCCTTCCTGTCTTGTAGGTTGCTGCTGATGTGAAAGAAGTTCTCGACACCTTCCGTGTTGCTGCAGAATTAGGGAGTGACTCACTTGGAGCATATGTGATTTCAATGGCCGCTAATGTATGAAGAGACACCACTTCTATAATGTAGTAAAATAGTTAGAGCAACTTGAATATCCATTATCTGCATTTTAGAGTTCTGACTGATCCTCACCTGCGCTTACCTAGTGGAGTCTCATATGTTTCGTGTCATGCTTATTAACACACTGATCTCATATAGTAGATGACAAACTGTATTTGAGGTGTTCAATCATGCTATTAGCTTCTAGCATTACTTCTATTTAATATCATGTACTTCCTTGCAGGCCAGTGATGTCCTCGCGGTTGAGCTGTTGCAGAAAGACGCAAGACTAACAGTTAGTGGGGACCTAGGAACGCCATGTCCTGGTGGAACGTAAGCATGATTATCTATATATAAGTACAACGTTTCTCAATAAATTTCTTGTCATGTTGTTTAATCAACAGATCTTAACTTTATGAATGATCAAATCAACCGATGAACCTGAAAGCATTTATGAATGAACATGTTTTATTTCGAAAGGCGAATGATCAATTCAACCGTGAACCTCAAAGCTGACCACGACTTAACCAATTGGTTAGATTGAACCTAATCTATTAAGTGGAACACTGTGATCTTGTACTTTGCCTAATGGTCGAGCTGACTATACCCGCTTTTGGCACTGACCTTATCTACGGCGGTGATGTTGGCTAAAATTCGTATATGGTCCTTGGTGAACAGGTTAAGAGTTGTTCCCTTGTTTGAGACCGTGAAAGATCTACGAGAAGCCGGCTCAGCAATCAGAAAGTTGCTATCCATTGACTGGTACAGAGAGCATATCATCAAGAACCATAACGGGCACCAAGAGGTAAAATTCAGTTAGACGTTAATTTCCATTTCGACAGTTATCTGAAACTTGAGAGTCTGTCAACCACTGCAGGTCATGGTGGGTTACTCTGATTCCGGCAAGGACGCCGGCCGTTTCACAGCAGCATGGGAACTCTACAAGGCTCAGGAAGACGTCGTCGCCGCATGCAACGAGTTTGGGATCAAGGTTACGCTCTTCCACGGCCGCGGCGGAAGCATAGGCCGCGGCGGCGGGCCAACGTATCTCGCAATTCAGTCACAGCCTCCTGGTTCAGTCATGGTGAAAAATAAGCTCTTTTGAAGCTCATCTATTTCGAACCCTAGCATAGTTATGCAGCTGGTGTTAGTGACCAAATAAATGCAGGGAACTCTCCGGTCGACAGAGCAAGGTGAGATGGTGCAGGCCAAGTTCGGGCTGCCGCAGACCGCCGTCCGGCAGCTGGAGATCTACACGACGGCGGTGCTGCTGGCGACCCTGCGGCCGCCGCAGCCACCGCGGGACGCCAACTGGAGGCACGTGATGGAGGAGATCTCCCGCGTGAGCTGCGCGCACTACCGCAGCACGGTGTACGAGAACCCTGAGTTCGTCACCTACTTCCAGGAGGCGACGCCGCAGGCCGAGCTCGGGTTCCTCAACATCGGCAGCCGCCCCGCCAAGCGGAAGGCGACGGCCGGCATCGCCAACCTCCGCGCCATCCCGTGGGTGTTCGTGTGGACGCAGACGCGGCTGGCGCTGCCGGCGTGGCTGGGCGTCGGCATGGGGCTCGAGGACGCGCGCGACAAGGGCCATGCCGAGGAGCTCTGGGCCATGTACACGGAGTGGCCCTTCTTCCAGTCCACCATCGACCTCATCGAGATGGTGGTGTCCAAGGCCGACGCGCCCATGGCGAAGCACTACGACGACATGCTGGTCTCCGAGGAGAGGCGCGCGCTCGGCGACGAGCTGCGGCGGGAGCTGGCGCGCACGGAGAAGTGCGTGCTGGCCGTGAGCGGACACAGCAAGCTGTCGGCCAACGACCGGAGCCTGAGGAGGCTGATCGAGAGCAGGCTGCCCTACCTCAACCCCATGAACATGCTGCAGGTGGAGGTGCTGCGCCGACTGCGCCGGGACGACGACAACCGCAAGCTCCGCGACGCGCTGCTCATCACCATCAACGGCATCGCCGCTGGGACGCGCAACACCGGCTGACTTTCTTCGCTATTTCTCAGACGCGGAGACGCGGAGTCTTCGACCACCGAACTTACATTTGCTTCTCTTGCCGTACGTGCGACTTTGCGGGTGTTAGGTTAGCTTAAGGTGGTCTTATCATCTAACTAGTTGTTTTTGGTTTTTAGCTTTCGTAACAATATTTAGTTTTCTAAATTTTTATTGTGAGATATCTTAATTAATTTAATTTAACAATCAATTTACTGAACGATCTAGAATATTTTTACAGTAGACAGTTCACAACTGTTTTCCCACAATAAGTCATACATAGTCATAAACTGTTTTTCTATAGCCTAACTAAATAGGACCTTTGTAGGAGACTTTTTCATGTTGGAAGAACTATATAGTTTTGTAGGATTTTTGAACAAAATGCGCGTCGGTTCCAATCTCCATCTAGTTTGCTCTTGCCTTAGTTTGGGGCAGTGCTCTTCTGGCCCATTCACATATTGGCCCGGCTGATGCTGTACCAGGACGTGCAGGCCACAGGGTCCATGATGATTATCGCGGAGAGTAATCGGCAACAAGGCCTTGGATGAGTTCCAAGACGAGATTGCTTGTCTAAACCAACAAGTCACTACTGGGCTACTCTGGGCGACTAGCTAGCTATTTAGCCGAGAATGCTACCTAGTCTGAAATCATCCCCGAAAGCATCGTATAATTTTGCGATGTTGTTGCTTTGTGCTTTATTGAGCAGTTTCTTTTTTTTGGCTAGCTTGAGAAATCTTCCAGGACTAGTTTGGTTAGTTTTTCTGACCTGGTCTAGTTTGGTTAGTAAGACTCCGCCGCTCGAGCGTCGCCGGCAGCCAAGCGCCTGCCCGACGGGGCACCCCTGCTACCTCGACCTGGCCAAGCTCGTAAATGAATGGCACATGTTACATAGGAGGAAGTTGCTTGCTGCATATCTTGCCATGCAGCACACTCGCTCCTAATTCTAATTAAATCCATATCAAGTCTATTAATAAGCACGTGTGAAGCTGTCACCAACGATAAATGGAAATATTAGAAGAAAATCCCCCTGTTTTTATGCATGAAGAAACTGATAACTGGGAAAACTAGAAGAAAATTCCCCTGTTCTATGCACGAAGAAACCTGTTTTATGCAGTTAGTAGCCATCTTCAGAAACAAGCTACCGCATGTCCCACTCCTATGTTGCAACAGCTACGTATTTTCTCCTGGGATATTGCCTCTTTTCAATGCTATGCTGCCATTTCTTAAAAAAAATCCTACAGGTAGCACTCCCTCGAAAAATGCTACTACAAGCACTCCCTTAAACTACTATATTTTTTAATAAACTAGTAGTGCCACTCACGCGTCTATGTGACTAGATTTATTATATATTGCTATATTCGGTATTATTTTTCTGTTAGTTGTCTGTCCCCTACCGTTAACTATTATAGTAATATTTTGTTCGTCTCTCTGTTAGATTTTTATATGTATTTTAAAATATAAAATAAATTTGTAGCCAAAAGTATGTTTCGGAAAAACATGATTTGAGTTCAATAGAAATCTTCCTATTAAGTGTTTTACATTGTTAACCTTTAGTTTAAGGTACTGTTTTAGTAGCTAATCTTATATAATAGAAATATTTTCACTGAGGTCCATGGCTTTACCACGTATAACTATAAAATTTTGTACTAGTCTTCACATTTTCGTCTTCCACTCCTCATCGCAGAGTATCAATCTTTCCACCAATAATATGCTGAGAAATTTTCCGTCAAGATGTAAGTCTACTATGGATTTCTAAATAGAGTTGTACTCTTTGTCCACTAATAAGAGTTGTATCTACTATGGATTTCTATACTTTGGATTTCACTTGGGGAAATATAGTTGTATTCTTTATCCACATAATACAAGTTGTATCTACTATGCATTTCTAAATAGAGTTGCACTCTTTGTCCACTAATAATGGTTGTTTTATTAGAAATTTCTATAAATAATCTAATTCATCTACACCGTTAGAAGCTAGAACCACATCATGATCAACGGTGAAGATATTTTTAACCTATGTGAACGAACGTGATGACTTTTGTCTAATGTTTTAATAATATAGTAGATAGATGATGTCTTGTGTGGACTAAATGATTTATGCCATGTTTAGAACGCATGAACTTCATAGAAAAAAAGTTCAATTACGTTTAAAACAGTGCCTAAGCCCTAAAGCCTTCCCTATAAGCTAAGGCTCTATATGTTTTTCCAGAAAGATTTATTTGTTTCCCTTTCTGGAAGTAGTAGTCAGTTGAAAGCATCTTTTATTGAAAATAGCAACAAAATCTTACTAAAATTCCTCGTAAAAATATAATTACTGAAAAGCCTAGCACAACATCGCAACCAGGAGCTGGCAATTTTTTGTTTTTGTTTTGGAGTGATACCGCAACATCGATTCCATAATCAGGTAATCCGACACCATGCATAATACGACTTGTTTGCAAGAGTTTGCGGGACAGATGGTTGGGTCAATGTGGACATTAGCTGTTAGATTGCATGCATGGAAAGCGAAAGATGCTGAAATTAGGGTTCACTCACATCAGAGTCACATGAGACTTGTTTAGTGACGAGGCCAAGGTCAACCGAAAATACACATGCAGAGAGCGACGCTGTGGTGTCATGGTGTGACATGCACATGAGCTGAGCTGGCATTGTTCGTCCCGGTGGTTAAGCTGAAATTAGTCTAGCTCATGCATGCTTCTTAAGGAACCACAGTACCGCCAATCAATAATTGAACTCTCAGAATGGTTCGAGTTCCAAATTATTGCTTTTCTGCAACTGTACGTATAAGTATGAAATAAATCGTCAAGTCATTTGAAGCATCTCTAATAATGAACGCGTTTCTTTCTATTACCTAGTTGGAGAAGGAAGATGGAGAGATCTCTGACTCATGAGACAAGATGGTCACACAAACCAACTCATAAGAGAGAAAATTGTGAAGGGATGTGAGTGAGAAAGGTATGATGAAAATAATAATAAAACAGTTATATGAATAATGATGGAGACAAATTGTTGGAGATGTTGTCTATAATTTGTCTCTAAATTAGTTAAGAGTCCTTAGACAAGCAAAAGACAAACTATTGTATATGCTAATGTTACGTACTGGCCCATGTTCCTAAGATCTTCATAGAATATACTCATACATGCATAGCACTGTTAATTTAATCAACTAGAGTCAAAGTCGTTCAAACCGAGGGTAATTATGGTGACTGCTAGTTTGTTAAAATTGGTTATTTGTTCAGTCTACGGTTGGATTGACTTTAGAGTCAACTTTAAGAAACCTACACGTAAATTCATATACTATATTCCAGTACTTAGCAGATGTTTAACTATGAACGATTCAACCTCAACCGACGAAATATTTGGACCTAGTGTACAGTTCTTTAATGTTGTACTCCCACAACGCGCTACAATTTGCATAAGGTTCCAAGTCCATTGTACTGTAGCTGTAGGAAAACTCCAATAGAAAAAACGCCGTCTGGTTTATGAGGCACACCCATAACTTCGAGGACTCTTGTTAATCATGGTTGAAAATTTATCTTTCTAAAAACAAGCGTTGCTACGAAAATAATATAGATCCAATCACGAGGTATCTTAATCTTTGCCTGCAGCCTGCCTATAAAATATTGATCTCCACATCTATCTAATGGAAATAAAAGCTAACTTAAATTTTTTAAATTGCACGATCTACACATGGCAACATTGTAAAGATAAGCAAAATTTATGATCGTACCAAAGCACAATTTGCTACCAACGAGCGTGCCAATGACACGCGGGGGCCAAGTATTCTAGCAACTCAAGCTTTGTCAATAATGTTTTGCATGGTGATGAAGATCGTCGACCCAATTGTCAAAAAATTACTCTAAGCAAAGTTGAGGTAGGATGCCTCCTACCTCCACCGACTCCAATATTTACACATGTCCACATATTTTTAAACTTACATTTTCAACATTTTATTTACACATGCATCCTCCTTGGGCTGCCAAATCCGACTTAAAAATATTGAGAACATCTTAAAAATATTAAGCACGTTTCGGGTCAAATATTTCTAGGAAGGCAAGGCAAACGGGCACTCCCCAACCCCCATAATGAAGCCATGTGCACACATCTGTTCCACACAATTAAAATAAAAAGGTAGTAACTGTTCCAAAAATAAATAGTTGAAACTAAGTAAACTTATGCTTTGGATAGTGAATTGTACACCGTGGCTGGAGAAGCAGAGAGGGGCCATATTAAATAGTGCTTGCTCCCCGCATTGGTTTAAGTTAATCCATACCTTAAATAGAGTAAGATACTATGCAACATTCAGTTACTAACACATCCGTTTTCTCCTTTTGTCCTGCCACTCCTGTAAAGTTGAATTTACATATCAGTACTGGTATTTCAAGACAGTCCTTGACAGTAATACTAGCTTGCTTTAACTCAAAAAAATAAAAATACTAGCTTGCTAAGGAGTTCCTTTGGATTCAAGTTAGATGAACTAAAAACTAACAATTGCATATTTTCTTTACTCTAAAATAGATAGTACTCCGTCTGTTTCGTTGTATTTGCTCATATCTCATTATATGTATAGAAAAAACATTTAATCTAACAGAACGTTAGTGAGAAAATGACTATACATAATTCTGTTAATCCACTTCATCTTTTCTAAAGCATTTAATCAGGAGAAGGCCGGGAAAATATTGCAAAAAGTAGCCTGTTTATTTTCTCATTGTTCAAATATAACAACAACTAGAGTTAGAGAGCGAAAACATCGTGATAGCTAGGGTATAGGGTGAAGAGTATTCACTGTTTTAACTAGCAATACGAAGATGGGACCAAGGTGATGCGACCAAAACATAAGAAACCGCGTTACAAGAGACGAGAAGCATCACAAATAGTAAGGGGCCAACCTGAAAAGTGCACAACTTGGCACCTCGCAGTGTTCTACGGAACGCTGGTCTTTTTCCAGCCCAGCATGGCAGGCATACTTTTTCCTCTCTCTGTCACCCCAGTAGAGTGGACGAGTGGAATCCATTAGAGAGGATTGTAGAGAGTCACAGGAGGCAGGATCACGAGTTCACAGGGGAGAAGAAGAGACGAGAAAGCAAATTTTAGTGCTGGGGTAGAAAGAAGTGAGAGAAAGGAGAGTACTCTCTCCTCTTCTTTGCTTGGCTCTCATGGTTGTTTTTGCAGTTACCTTTCTATCGCCTTGAATGCCACCGCTTTACTGCTGGATCTGAGAGACGCGCCACCGCGTCCGCCTCTGAGATAAAGCAAGCTCACATCTCGGTTCCTGCTTCAACAATTTCTTCTTCTTCTTCTTCCAGAATTCCTTCTTCACTTGCTTTTTCCTCCCAAATCCGTAGCAAAAGGTGGGATCTTGGCTCAGTTTGTGCAAGAAAGATTCTATTTTTTTACCCAGTTGTCGGTGGTGTTCAAGAGAGTCATCACTAGCTCGTGGGGAATGCATGAAGTGCTGTTCTTGCTGATTTGAGCGTCAAGCTTTTCTTCCGGTTCTCGAGGTGAGATTTCTTGGTACTTCACCTCCGCGTTTTTGCACCGCCGCGATAAAGAAGCGGGGAGAAGGGAATGGAGAAGAATTTTGCTTAATTTCTGCGCAAATCTGCGGGTAAAAAGCCTGAATTTTCTCTCCAAATTTAGTGCATGGAATCATTCCTTTCATTTCCAAGAAGAAGATAGCAGCTGCAGCAACGCTGCTACACTAGGCTCCAATGGCGTCCTCCCCCTCTCCCTCCCCGGGCACCACCACAACTCCATCACCTGCCACCACCTCACCGACACCTTCCACTTCCACACCAACCTCCCCTGCTCCGGTGACGCTGCCCAATGCCACCCCGGCCGACCCCTCAGCCGCTCCCCCGGCCGCGTCCCCTCCCCTTCCCTCGGCAGCCGTGCCACCCCCGCAGCCCGCTTCCATACCGCCCCCATCTACGTCGCCACCTCCGGCCACCGTGTCGCCACCGCCAGTTGTCGTTGCCTCTCCGCCGCCCACCCCATCAGCCGCATTACCGCCGCCCTCGCCACCTCCTGCGGTACCGTCACCACCCACACCTGCTGCTGCCCCTCCGAAGCCGTCGCCTTTGCTCCCCCCTGCAGGCGCATCGCCACCACCGTCCCAGAGCAATTTGCCGCCGCCTAACCCACCGGATCGCTCAACTACGCCGCCAGTAGCGCGGTCACCTCCACCACCGCGTCGTGGGTCGCCAAGAACGCCTACAATTCAGCCACAGACGCCACCGCCTTCTGCAAATCCCATCAAACCTTCTCCCACTAGTCCCTCACCCACTTCTGGAGATCCTATCATCCCTTCTCCCTCTAGCCCCTCACCGCCTGTCGCAACGCCGTCTGCACCAGGCTCTGGGCCCCCAGCTACGGCAGATGATCCAGCCAGCCCGGCAACAAGTGGAATTGGCAACCCAGGTTCAAACAAGTCATCGAGCCCCTCCGTGCAGAACAGTAGCAGTAGCCCCTCGCCGAGCGGCGGTGGAATGACTTCTGGTGCAAAGGCAGGAATTGGCATAATCATCGCTATTCTTGTGCTTAGCTTGGTAGGAGCTGCTTTCTGGTACAAAAAGAAACGGAGGAGAATGACTGGTTACCATGCTGGGTTTGTGATGCCTTCACCTTCACCTTCCTCTTCTCCACAGGTGTTACTAGGTAATTTGATAAACTGCACTCGCTGCACATCTTAAAACTACTCTGTAAGTGTATTCATGGGCGATGAACTGACCATTCAAACCCGCTTTTGTTCAGGACATTCAGAGAAAACTAAAACTAACAGCAGTGCTGGGAGTCCTGACTTCAAAGAATCAATGTCAGAGTACAGCATGGGCAACTGTCGGTTCTTCACTTACGAGGAATTGCACAAGATCACAAATGGTTTCTCACCTCAAAACCTGCTAGGGGAAGGTGGGTTTGGGTCTGTATACAAGGGTTGCTTGGCTGATGGAAGAGAGGTTGCAGTTAAGAAATTGAAAGATGGTAGTGGGCAGGGGGAGCGCGAGTTCCATGCTGAGGTGGAGATCATCAGTCGTGTGCATCATCGCCATCTAGTTTCTCTTGTAGGGTATTGCATTTCGGATGACCAAAGATTGCTGGTCTACGATTTTGTGCCAAATGACACACTGCACCATCATCTTCATGGTATGATGTTAACCTTGGTGTCTGCACAAGTGTATTTGCGTTGTTCTGAATTCTGACTGAACAATCATTGTATTGATCTACCATCATAGGACGTGGAATGCCGGTTTTGGAATGGTCAGCTAGGGTTAAAATTTCTGCTGGATCGGCTCGAGGGATAGCATATCTTCATGAAGATTGTAATGCTTGTTTTTATTCATTTACGTCTGTCGGTTTGATCGTTTGCACTTCTGTCATTACTTGTTTTTTACCTTGGCAGGTCATCCCCGAATAATTCACCGAGATATAAAATCCTCTAATATTCTGCTGGATAATAATTTTGAGGCACAGGTAACGATGCTATCTACATAACTTGGGAATCACACTATAATATGATTGTTGTTATTGAATTGGATACTGTTCGTGTGTTAGGTTGCTGATTTTGGTCTTGCAAGACTAGCCATGGATTTTGCCACGCATGTAACTACACGGGTGATGGGAACATTTGGGTAAGTAAAACACTGACTTGTACAAGAGAATAGTACATATTTGCATATATTCTGACAATTGTTTCTTATTTAGGTACATGGCTCCAGAGTATGCGTCGAGTGGCAAGTTGACTGAGAAATCCGATGTATTCTCTTTTGGTGTTGTTCTCTTAGAGCTTATTACTGGTAGAAAGCCTGTTGATGCATCAAACCCACTGGGTGATGAGAGCCTTGTCGAGTGGGTAAGCTTTACTAGTAAACATGAGACTTAATTATGCTTAATGAGGTTTTCACACCTCTAGAAACAAAGGAACTAACCACAACATAGCTTTATTTCCACCTTAATAGTCAAGTGGACTCATTTACTGGTAATTCAATCTTAATGTGTAAATATACTACACTACCAATGTATCCGTCCACAATGTGCTGTTCATCTCTGCAGTTCCCTTTTTATATCGCGATTTTTCATAACTTAATCCATGCAGTCAGCTAGTGGTGGAAAGGCATACTGAAACACCATGTGAACAGGCCAACTGAGAACAGCTTCAGATAGAATCGTGTTGTGACTCAGTTAAAAGGGGGATCCTTTTTAACTTACATAGGTGAACATGAACACTTCTTGACATCACAGTTATTTGCAGGCTAGGCCATTGCTCATGCAAGCACTTGAGACTGGCAATGTCGAGGAGCTGTTGGACCCCAGGCTGGATAAAAACTTCAACGAAGTTGAAATGTTCCGTATGATTGAAGCTGCAGCTGCTTGCATTCGACACTCAGCATCCAGGCGGCCTCGGATGAGCCAGGTATGAAATGTGAAGGAAATCACATTACATCTGATTGAACCAGAAGTTGACATTTTTATCACCCGTCTCCTCTCAGGTGGTGCGAGTTCTTGATAGCTTAGCTGATGTCGATCTAACCAACGGTATCCAGCCAGGCAAGAGTGAGATGTTCAATGCTCCTAACACGGCAGAGATCAGACTGTTTCAGCGGATGGCGTTTGGCAGCCAAGATTTCACAACTGATTTCAGCCAATCTAGCTGGAACAGTCATCAGAGTAGAGATGTCGATGCCTCTGGTCCGAGGCACTCATAATCATAGTGTAAATTAGCTAGGGTGTTGCTGTGTTGGGTTCATTCCATGTAATTCTTTGAGTGGATCACTTGTCTTGTTTTTCGTCATCTCTATTGACGAATGTATATCATGTGCTGAGGTGTACCTGATTCTACAAATTTGACAAACAAAAACTTACTAACTCTTGAAGGGAAATGCTGTGCTCAGTCACTAGCGAATTGCTTCTATCTGGATTCGTCATCTGGTCTCTTTGGAATCCTGGGCAAAATGGTTCTGTCTAGATAGATTCTAGAGCTGACAGGGACAAGAAATTACGCGTTACATTATCGTCTGTATCAACATTGAGTCCGAGTCAGCTTGTGGGTTGCACTTGAGAGAACATGGGAGACGGAAGATGTTTGTGACCTTCGACTCGCACCCTTTTTTGAACCACGCATGAATTTCGCAGAAAAGGGTTCAATTCCTGGAACATTCCAAACTAAGTCTCAGTTTGACTCATATCCTGAATTGACATGCACAATCAAGTACGGACTGCCTAGAACATTGCATTTTCGAATCTTTGTGCATCTTTTCAAGAATTTAACGAGGGAAGTGAACAGAACAGAAGATCAGGGACATCCAGAAATGGAGGAGGTCCTTTACAGATGGGTTGCAGGGGCAAGGAGCCAAATTTGACCCGAAAGAACACGCTCCACATGTGCCATCGTCCGTGGGATATATTACTGGACGCCACCAACACCACCTACTAATCATGTGAGCCATTCAGGAATCGTTCAACAAAATTGTTGAGAGCAAAGTGGGAAAAGAAACACCGATTTCTGCGATGCGTGCTGTAGATGGTGCTGTCACTGTTGACACAATGATTGTGTGGCAGTGAACAGTGTCTAGTGTGCGTCTCACATGCTAGGCTAGTTAATCTATTGAGAGGGGTCTGTACCTTCTCTAAGTAAGATTAGAGTTTCTTTTGGTAGGAATGTGATAGGAACTGCATTTTTTGTGTGTGCGTGATTTCCAATTTCCTAAGTATTCCTAGTAGATTGTTCGTACTAACATTCAGGATTAGCATTAAGTTCCCCCTCAGAGCATAGAGAGGTATGTGAAGGTTGGAGTGTGGCTAAATGGCACCTAGGGGCATATGCATCTATTAGTTTTGGCGATTTTTAAAATCATGTAAAAGTTTTGAAAAAATCTAAAAACATTCATACCGGTATGTGATGGAATGAAGTATACACAGTTAAATTTAAAAAAATAATATATCAATTTGTGACCTGTGCAAAAAAAACTAAAAAAACACATTGGACAGCCATGAACAGTGCAAGGGGGGCATATGCATTTTTTTTTGCACAAGTCACTAATTGGCATACTATTTTTTAAAAATTTAATTGTGTAAACTTCATTCCATCATACACCAGTATGAATTTATTTTAGATTTTTTTTAAATTTATACGTGAAATTAAAAATCACCAAAACTAATGAGTGTACATGTCACCGTGTGCACCCAATGATTTTCCGTGAAGGTTGCCCCTACTAACTAACAGCCTGGCTCAGAACATTTCCGCCATTGCACGATGGATTATCTTCTGTCAGTTATTCTGCAATGCTTCAGTTGCACGCCTATACCATCTTGCAGTGTGGGTTTAATCATTTTACGGAGTTAGCTAACCCTATCTGAAATATGAGGGGCTCATAGTGCCATCATAATCATCATTTGCACCTTTTCCCTATTGGATGGGCGACTTTGTCTCTAATTGAAAAGTTGATGATGAGAAGAGTATGATACGGCTCCAGATTACGTCCGTGCAATTGAGGGAATAACGTACAGAACAGCATTGTAGGTTACATCAATCTAATTAACTGTAACCAGTTATATTTTGTTCCACGCAAAAGAACGACCATCTTGGAAAGAGCAGGGTAAATTTCTGGTTCACATGATGTGAATCAGAAGCCGCCAAAGTCGCCGCCAAAGTCTACAGTGACGATAGTAGAATTCACTGTCCATTGCGACTTCCAGTTACATGATAATTGTTTCTGAGGATTTAACAAGGATCAAGAGTAAGCGAAATATTCCTCTGCCCATCTGCTATCTTATTGCTACATTCGCTATACAATGGTACATGATCAGGCCTTGCGTGAGTAGTGCACAGCCATATTATTTTACATTGTTCTTTTATCAGTTTTTACCTATATATATTGCCTTGTACATCATGGCGGCCCCGCTCCCTCTCCCCCCCCCCTCCCCCCAATCCCTTGCTCATACCAACTTCATAACGAGGAACGCATATATGATGACGGTTGCCTGCATCATAGAGAAAACGAGCATGATGTCGTTATGAACATAAAGATCCAAGATATGGAATCCTAGAAAGAGGCTAGCCCAACTTAAATGAGATATGATAGTATAAAGTCAGATTCGTTAAGAAAATAACTAAGATAACTAAAAGTTGTTATTGTGTTCGCATTCGATGAACAGAATTTGCAAGGGTTCCAGATTGAAAATTGATCAGTTTTTTATGATACGGCGACGTATGTGACAAACATAGAGAAGGAAAAAAGGTACACAAAAATTCCACTTTGATGGTTCTTTTGTAATGCATCACTGGCACTGGCAGGTAATTCACATGAAAAATCAGAATGTTAAAGAACTGACGATCTTGCTTTCTGAAAGAAAATTCTGAAGAACAAGGACGAACTTACATGAACTCTAAACGAGGGCTGAAGCACCACCACCACCATTGCAAACTCCGGCAACCCCGAATTTTGCATGTTTCTGTCTAAGAACCTGTGGAGCAAAAAAGCTAGAAGTTTAACAAAGAGGCCACTGCATATGCAATTGGGTGCAACTATACATCATACATAAAAAAAGGAGTAACACTGGGACAAAAGCAAGCTCAAAATATTCTACGTATGCTATTTTGTCTTAGTGAATCACGAAAGTTCTAGAGCTATTCTGGATTCTGGAGCAACGCAAGTCAATTGAAATCAGTGGTTTACATTGGCAAGAAAGAAATAGTCAATATAATACCCTTGCACATTTTTGGAATAACTGGTGAAACGCAAATTTTGGAAGAATTTTGCTAATTTGCTCATACAACACCATAACAGAGCAAGTGGGCTCTATGTATAGCTGTATTATGGTAGCCAGGGCAAATCTTGCATTTTAATAAAGACCATGACCGTTTTTTCAATCTCTAACTTTGTATGGGTTGGGAGCATACCCCGAGCAACGTGACTATAATTCGTGCACCGCTGCAACCAATAGGATGACCCAGAGAAACAGCGCCACCACTTAAATTTAGCTTTCCCTGAAATAGTGAAATGTGCATCAACATTTATGAGATTATTTAGGACTGCCTATTTGCTGAAGTATATAGTTAAGTAAAATTTAGTAACTCACAGGAGAGATACCAAGAAGCCTCTGATTTGCTACTGCAACAACCTGCCAATGTTGACTTGACATAAGTCTAATCTCATGCTTCAGGTCTGACTACTATCAAAGCTGACAAGGCAAAGAACATACCGAGAAAGCCTCATTTATCTCATAATAATCTATTTGTTTAGTTTGGAGACCCGAAATTGATATAGCCTTTGGAATAGCAAGAGCTGGAGCTGTTGTAAATAGCTCAGGTGCCTGTACTTGTAAGGATTTAATACAACAGACTCATTGTAATGCATAATAACAAAAAAATTACAAGATAACCAAGAAAGAAGCCTGCGGCTATTGATCATTGAGTGAAAAAACCAATATGCCAGGCTGACAGCTTTGATACACAGAAAAGGATCATGCTGGTACCAGTCTTCACTAAGTCGAGATCTTCTCAACACAACATTTGTTTGACATAGTGCTTCGATGACAAGGGATGCCAAATTTACCTGAGCAGCATCAGCGTACCCTCTTATCCTTGCAATAACTTGAAGGCCAAGATTCTTAGCTTTCTCTCCACTGACTAGCACAATCGCAGCAGCACCATCACTGTACGTTGCAAGATAAGTTTGAGTAAACATTACTCAGCACAATTTAGCTTAGCCGTGGAGAGATCTTATAATTCGAGCTTTGAAATGATCTAGCTTCAATAAACTGTTAAGATGAACCAGAACAGATCACGGACTTTTATTAGTGAAGACATACCACATAGTTTGGCTGCCTAGTCTGATCATGTACAAATAAAGCTACAATGCTACGGCAAGCTAGCAGTATCATAAATTTGAAAGAAATCATTAATGTTTAGCCAGAGTAACAAAATAGCGAACCTTATACTAGAAGCATTGCCGGCGGTTACAGAACCATTCTTCTTAAAAGTTGGCCCAAGTTTCCTCAGCTTTACTGGATCAAACTGTGCACATCGATCACCATAGAAAAAAAATATCAAATCTGGGAAAAAGGTATGCTGATGGTTGCTATTGCCACAACATAATTTCAAATGTATTTAGCTTGTGCTGTTGCGTTCTTTTTTACACACAAAATTCTATTGAATCTGTAACAGTAAAAATCAAACCATGTCTACTACACAGATGGCATCAAAGAAACTCCTTCCGTTAGAGATAATCCATAGACCCACTAGATTGTGGGATTACCTTTGCAAGACTTTCATCCTTGTCAACAAAAACTGGAGGTTTTCCTCTACCAGAAGAAATTTCAACCTGCGCGACAAGAAATGTTTGAAATTGGTACCTTGTACTGAGTGTAAATGTCAGAAAAAAGAAGTGTTCTTGGTCCACCAATTCAAAATCATGTACACACCGGAGTAATTTCCCAATCAAATGCGCCGCTGTCTCGAGCTGCTATTCCACGCTCATTGCTCTGGACGGCATAAGCATCCTAGATGAAAGAGCAAGTTATTTCTGAATATATATATCAGTTTGTAGATAAGTAGATGTGCACTCATAATCGTAAAACAGGTTGTAATTAATAAAGCTCAGAAATACTAGCAACCTGCTCCTCCCTTGTAATCGAGTGTTGCTCTGCACACAGCTCAGCACACATCCCCATCGGGAAATCATTATACACATCCCACAATCCATCCTTGAGCATCCCGTCAATCAGGACATCATGTCCAAACCGCGATCCTCGTCTGTATTTTACTTTCACAGGTCATTATAAGCAAGCTACAAGAGAGGATGCAGGCTTCAATGAAAGCTATAGCATCACAACAACAAAAAAAAGAGCTACGAACCTTGCTTCCACGGCATATTTAGGGGCATTCGACATGCTCTCCATGCCACCAGCGACCACGACATCGTTGATCCCCAACTGAATCGACTGCGCCGCGAGCATGACAGCTGCGAGATCGAAGCCGGCAAGTAACACAAGTCTCTAAGCACCAGCGAGAAGTATCTATCCAAGAATATACACACAAAAGAGCGATTGCAGGTGACAAGATGGATTACCCTTCATCCCCGAGGAGCAAACTTTGTTGACGGTGGTGCAGGGAACAGTGTCGGGTAAGCCGGCGCCCAGAGCGGCCTGCCTCGCCGGGGCCTGCCCCAGGTTGGCGCTGAGAACGTTGCCCATGAACACCTCCTGCACCAGCGACGGATCGACATTTGCCCTCCTGAGAGCACCTAATCGAGGGAAAAAGGAGAAAAATTAATGCAACTACCGCGATGCGATTGCTTACTAGAGGAGTCAGAGGGAGGGAGAGAGAATTCAAAAAAAAAGTTACCTTGGATGGCGACGGAGCCGAGCTTGGTGGCAGGGAGGGAGGAGAGCGAGCCGAGCAGGGCGCCGATGGGCGTGCGGGCGACGCCGACGACGCACACGTCTCTGGGATCCAGGGCATCGGAGGCGCTAGCACTGGTGCTGGGCGGCGCCATGGCGGTCCTAGTCCTACGTGTGCTAGCCTAGCGCTGGGCGGCGGCGGCGGGTGGGAGGAGATGGATTGGGTTTGGGGTGGAGTTGGAGAGACGGAGACGGCAGCGGCGAGACGGTCTGGTCGAGGAAGACGACGACGCGACCATGCCGTGCCGTTACATGTTTGTTGAGATGCCGTACCGTTACAGGACAACAACGGCATGCCGTTCTGGGCTTTGGGCTCAACGAGATAAGATGGGCCTAACTTCCTAGTCTTCTGGGCAGGCCCATCAATACATGGGCCTACCATTTTCATTTAGATGGCCCAGCATTTGGGCTTCATCGCAGCAGCAACTTAAGGCCCCATTCAATGTAGGACCTCTCCCTTTCTTTCCTCCAAAAAATTTATATATATTTGAATTTACCTCGTATGAATTTTGTAGGAAATCACAGAGTGAAAAAAAAATTGTTCCTATAAATTTTCGAACAGGACCTATCTGTTCCTTTTTCTCTTAGGCATTTAACATGTCCATTCCCTGTCGTGCCATACCCAAACAGTCAAGCATGCATAAACAACATTTCTGATCAAGTTAGTATTTTCAACTCCTTGTCATAGTTTACCGTACGGCATGTATCACTTGAGGACTCCATCATTTTCTTGCTCGGCTAAGTTTCCAAATTCCAGAACCATCTCGTGTGGCTAGCAAGGAACATATACATGCAAGACCTATGACACCTCAACAAAAAAAGGAAAGAAAAATACATATATGCATGACCTATGAGCTAACAATTAATCAACATGTGACCAATAGCTAGCCCAACTAATCATTTTCTTTGAAGGGGCCCAACTAATCATCATTACTTAATCATCGGCGATTAATCTGGCACGTAAAACCTAGCTTAGCTTGACGTCGACAATTCACATGCATTTGGGGTGGTCGCAACATTCCATTCCATGATTTCCATCCGCTGAATATCATGTATCAATCGATAAGCGACACACACGTGTAAATGTGTGCACACATTTTTCTTTTTGCGCCTTCTTATGTGTTCTATACACTTGAGCTAGCTAGTAGCCACCAGGTGGCAGCTCATTAATTAACTAGATCGAATTGAGATGCATCCTGAAAAATTATGTGTAACTATCAGACGAATTTCGTGCGTTGATTTTGTGATGCTGCCTTGTGTGTGTGTGTGTTCGTCAATGTTCCCGTGCAGATCAAGCGAGAGAGGACGTATGTTATGTAGGGTGACATGTCACCTTACCTTCACCAAACCATAAGACCTAACATATGAGCTGGAAAAGTGGAAATGCTTCCGTGCACAAGTTTATTTAACCAGTGCGTGTAAATAAACCATTTCTCCCCTCTTCTTGATTAACTTTAGCTAGTCCGCCTAATCGTAAAATGCAAGTAATAACTCAAAATGGTGAAGAGCTAGCTGCTTGGCTTCTTGTCACTGTCCCTATCAGCTGGAGATCGATCTGCTATGCAGCAACCATCGCGACCGCTTGATCACATCAACTCACCAATAAATTAATTGGCAATTAATTTAATTTCGCCACAAAATTTATGAAAACCAATCGATCGGGCTCGTACATGCGAACCATCGGTTCTAATAATTAGCTAATAGGTGTTAAGACAGACTACAGACTACAGGTACACTCCTTGGCCTAGCTAATGGCCAGGTGGCCTTCACTGCATTGTACACATGTACACTGACCCACCAAAACGCCTGCACTGTCTGCACGCACATTCGCACACCGTCATGAAGAGCAAATGTAACTTTTCTTTTAATAATGTTTTAAAGGGTCGTTCTACCGCTAAATTAAATTTTCTTAAACAAATATTGATACTAAAATCAGTTTACAAAATAAATGCCACTCTGTGGCCAGCATCGGTGGAGAAACGATGACATGCTACTTTACAAATAGAATAATTACTTAAATGATACTAAAAAGATAAGAAATAACTCTCTGACACGACAACACTTTCATAAAAAGAACGACGCTTATGTGTTATCATTGCCAAATCCATTCGATGAGGATAGATCAAGAGTTTTCATTGCTTTAAAAATAACGTCTTAAAAAAAAGACTGCTCGTATGCCGTTGTTGTTCCCAGGGCCATCTATCGAAGGACAGTACAAAGCAAAGTTAACTGCTAGTACTGTTTTCGTGCAGCACCAACTTGCATCGCATACACAAAATATAATCGAGCTTACCTTTTAGCATCGCAATAAAAAGGAAGAAGAAGAAAAAGGTCAGGTTTGAGCAGCAGCACCTTTGCTTCTTTTTGTTGAATTCCTTTGCTTGTTTGGTTTGGTTACAGGAAAAGAAGATTGAGAGGGAGGCAGTTATAGTGTAGTGTGCGATCTGCACAGGGGTTCGTTGCCGCGTCACCTTTCGCGCCATCGCATCGCATCGCGCGCAACCACCATACTCCCTTCGCTCCCAAGCTAGCTAGCTACGACCCAACACACACCACGCATGCCGGGCTTGCGCGCGTCCATGCATGCGCCTGTCTATATACTCCGCTTCTCCAAATCCAACACACAGCAGCACTCCAGAGAGAGAGAGAGAGAGAGAGATCACATTGGCAAGCCATTACTAGCATTTGCACGTCGAGCGACATGGCGCTGCTTCGGCAATGGCGCTGCCTCCTTGTGGCCTCCGCTCTCCTCGCGGCCCACCTCGGCGCCGCCGTGGCGCAGTCGTCGCCCGCCGCGGCGCCTGCCACGCCCACCACGCCGGTCGTACCGACGGCGCCGGCCCAGTCCCCGCCCGCGCCGACGACGCCGGCTCCCACCACCACCCCCGTCGCGCCGGCGAAGCCGCCTCCGGTGGCGCCCGCGAAGCCGCCGCCGGTGGCGCCCGCTGTCGCGCCCGTAGCCGCGCCCCCGCCGACAGTAACGCCCCCGCCTGTGACGCCACCGCCGGTGAAGGCACCTCCTCCCGCGACGCCCCCACCGGCGACGCCCCCGCCTGCGACCCCGCCGCCGGCTCTCCCGCCCGCGACGCCCCCGCCGGTGGCTGCCCCGGCTGAAGCTCCCGCGGCGCTGCCTCCAGCGACGCCTCCGCCGGTGGAAGCGCCCGCGGTGCTGCCTCCCGCGGAGGCTCCGTCTAAGAGCAAGAGCGGGCACAAGAGGAAGAAGCAGAGCAGCAAGAAGAAGACGCCCGCGCCCGCGCCGGAACCGCTGAGCCCACCGGCGCCGGTCGCGCCGGAGCCGGCCGAGGAGGACGTGTCCGGCCCAGCGCCGTCAGCGAACGATCTGGTAATGCAGCACATGCTGAACGAGACTCTTTCCCTTAATTAGCAGCTCTGTTTTGTTTGGCAAATCAACAAGTGAACACAAAAATAACTTTCTTTACTTGAGAGAAAACGTACGAATGAAAAATCAACTGATCTGCAAATGTTTTTGATTGTTGATGCATGCAGAGCGGGAGCAGCCGTCAGTTCGGGCAAATGGGGATCATCCTACAGACCGTCATGGTTGCGCTTTTGCTATCGCTAGCGTGGTGAAACCCAGAGAGATCCATTCATCCATTTCATACATGTATCACCCCATGATTCGATCATTCCTGCTGTCGTTCTTGCTATAGGAATCATCATTTGTTCGCGGCTTGTAATAACTCTCTTTTTGACATGTTCTGCATGCATTTTTTGAAATAATGACCGGCACTATTATAAAATTCAGACTCTCAATGCCTTGCCTGGATCCTAGTTGTCGAGAGGTTATTTACCTTGGCAGAGTAATTCATGGTTCGCCTAACTTGAAAGAGTCCGAGCGAAGCAAGTTAATAAGTAGGGATCTCGGATAATCACGGTAGGAAATTGCAGGGTGTCGATCTTATCGCGACGATGGTGGGATCTGGCGTGCTATAATCTAATTAATCTGTTTCTTTCCTTTCCGTGAGGATTTTTCTTCCGTGTAATCCGTTTCTTCAGTGTGTGTTAGTTAGTTCGTGTTTCTTTCCTTTCTTTAGGATTCTTCTTCCGTCTAATCTATTCCGTTCCTTCCTTTCTCGGTACCGATCTTAATTTGTATCTTCAGAGAACGAGAAGAATACGTAGTAAATTCCCATATGGAATCAGAGAAAAAATAATAATCGGTGACTGTATGTACATGCTCTCTTTTTTCTGATTGTTTATACTATTGCATACATGTCTTTTTTTCTCTAAATTTTCATATGCTCGTTGTATCGTTGTTTTTGGAAAAAGCACTTTCGCCCTATCCCCGTGGCCATATTGTCTTCCGTGCATATGTCCTCATCATGTGCACCACAATTTTGATGTTGCGACGTGAGCTGATCTTTTATCCTAGGGTAATTATTGATGTGAAGAAGAGAAAAGAAAGTGAGAGAATAAAATCGACTTTTCGTGAAAAATTAGACTCTACGAAAAGTAGAAACTCTAGAGTTGATCTTGTTGTCTTTGTACATTGCTTTATTTAATGATAACTCTTCATATAGAGTCAGCTTAGATGTCAACCTATAAATTATTTTTTAATGTTGACCTAGAGGATATTAGGAGGTCCAAGCGTGAATGGCTGACTCTATCTTTGTAGATGTCCTTAACACATTCAGAGTTATAGCTACTTGGGCTCTCTTTTAGATTGTAGGATATGTTTGTTATATAGAAAGCAGCTAGAAAAGCTGTTTTCCCATGATGCCATGTTATTCTTGATGACGTGGTCAATCGGGAGCCATTGGATTCAGCGGGGACGGTTGAGATTTAGCGATAACTAACGGGTTTAATCACTGTTTACCTGTCCGATCCACAATGAATAGCAACATAACCCGATACTGTTCATATTGATTTTGGTACTGTTCATCCAACCCATGTAAAAATCCTTAATGAGTTTGGAGCTATTCAAAACCCAACCCGTAGTGAATAGTACCCCGTTACTTTTCACTAGAAACCCTAAAAAGACTATCTATACCCATTTTGAGCATTTCGACACCCAAAATCCATTTCTCCACTCCGTTTAATCTAAATCATACTCCTTAATACCCTAAATCCATAAAACCTATTTTTTTCCTTTTGCAACCCTACATCTAGATTTAATTTCTTTCTCTCCTAGCTCGCATCTGTTGAGCCTAGACTTATTTGTATTTGGTTCCTTTTATAAATATGCCATGATAGTAATAAGCCGACGACTGAAGTAGGACAAAAAAGAGAAGGATACCTCAAGAACAAAGACCTAACCATATAGGGGACAATAGGCAGGTCACATTTTGTTGTTGATGTTGATCCTACATGCTGTATATCTATTAATTATTTATTAATTTAGTTATTTACTTATTGCATGTTATTTAATTATAGTTATACTTTTGAAATTATTGTATGCACCACACATGGTGCGGGTCAAAACACGACGCGCTTACGCGCGTTGCTTCAACTAGTTATTTTTATTACTGTGGGGAACGTTGGGAAGCTTTATTCATCAGTCTAATTTGTTGAGAATGTGTAATGCATACTTGAGAATACTCTAGAAGACTTTGAAATGATAAAGATATTCGAGAAGACCCTAGGATAAATCTAGAATAAGCATGGTGGAGATTGTTTAGAGGAGAACTCTAGAATTGAAGAAAATTCTAGAGTAAGATACTTTAAGTGTGATATCTAGAATAGTTATAGGGCTTGGATTGTGTCACATGGCACCAATTCAGTGATCATGTAGTCCTATAAATATGACTGCTGCTCTTTTCCTTATGTAAAGAGAAAAGCTACCGAGTGTCAGAGTCTTAGGGATGATCATGAGAAGGCCATAGTGGAGTGGTATGGTAACCAGTAAGAAGAGTATTGTATCAAAATTGTACTCCCTCTGATCACAAATATAGGTCACCGTGGAATGCGTGCAGTCAAGTTTTTAAAATTTTGACCACTAATAGGTACAAAAATACACTGATAGATTTCTTATTATTTTTAATAACATAATATGGATGAAAATTATAGTCAAAGTCAACGATTGGGAGTAAAATGAGTGTGAAAAGTAAAAAGTGAAAATTATAGAAGCCCCACTAGGAGTATGTGATATGTCACATTGGCAACTGAAAGTGCATCTAGGCCCCTAAGTGAATTTTGGTATTGATGACGAGCAATTAAGGGACTAATGCGATTGTTAAGTGTGAAAACATATTTTAGTCCCATGAGTGAAGGTTGCCGAGCGTCAGTGACCCCCCAAAAAGGAAAAGAAGAAAAGAGTGGCTTCCCGAAGGTTATTTTATATTTGTCTATTGCTTTGGTGATCTTGTCGATATCACTTTTGAGTCTCTAGGGAAGCCGCACTATTAAGAAGGGACGAGGTTGGCAAAGATACTTGCTCAGTGCCTACCCTGTTTATCTTGCCACCAAAAATCCCCAAACGACCTGAGCCAAACGCCAAATCCTAGAGAAGTTTTTCTAAGTTGACTTGCATGTTCTGACAAGGCCAGACCGTCTGGATGTGCATCGCTTATGACCCTGTCTGCCCCAGTAGCTGGACCGTTCGGACGTGTGTCCGACCACCGCCCGGCGTCGCTCGGTCTTTGGGCCGGACGGTCCGGGGTGAAGCCCAAATGCCCGGCGCCTGGCAGATGAGATGGGTCGGGCTGGGGGTGATGCCCCAGCACCGGATCGTCCGGCTCACTGCCCGGCAAGCTCCCGGGGTCGCTCGGTATCCTTCCCGGACCATCTGGGGCCGAAGGACCAGACCATCCGGGAACCTGTGTGCCTGAGGCATTTTGAACGCGGTTGACTCCCATTTCCAAGGTCACCCGGATCATCCAGGGCTGATTTCCCGGACTGTCCGGATGTGTATCTGTCGTAGAAAACAACTAGTTTTGGAACTAGCTATATATACCCCTTTCCCCCACGGGTTGGGGTAACCCCTTGAGCATTCTTTCAGATCTAAAAAGCTGAGCTATTCCCCACTCTCCCAAGCCTTCCTTTGGTTGATTCTTTGTGATTGGGAGAGAGATTTGAGAGGGATTTTGAGAGGGAAGCTAACCCTAAGTGAGATCCAAGCTTTCCCCCTCCCTTGACCAATTCAATTTGAGCATTTGAGTAAGTTTTCCAAGCCTCCCTCGGTCTTGTTACTCTTGGAGGTTGGAGACTCCTAGGCGGTTGGAATCACTGGTGAGGATCCAAGTTTGTGGATTTCCCCAGGGTTTGTGAAGGTTGGAGGTCACCTCAAGGCCTACCACTAGTGGATTGAGCTCGGGCTTTGTTTGCCAAGGCACAAGGAGAAGAAGGCGAGACTTTGTGTCGTTGGGGGTACTTTGTGTTCCCCACGCCTCTCCAACGGAGATTTGCTTTCCTCCGAGGAAGTGAACTTGGGGATACATCTTCGTCTCCGTGCTCACTTTGGTTATTTCTATCCTTACTCATTTACTTGTGCTTATAGTATCTTAGCTAGCTTGATTGCTCACATATAGAGTGTATCACTTAGTTGCATTTCTAGAGACCTATTTATCCGCATTCCTTAAAATCAACTAAGAAAAGATTAAAATTTGTAGTCGCCTATTCACCCCCCTCTAGTCGACATATTTGATCCTTCAGCAACGACAGTCTCGTAGACCTGATTTACTAAAAAGAGGCTTTCTATTCCTTGATTGCGAAAGAGAATGTTGGAAAGCTTGTGCCAGAAGTCAGTGGCGAGGCGCTATCTCGTCAAGTCCGGAGGCGAGCTCTTCATGGTGATGAAAGTCATAGCATACGAAGACTTCGCTATCGTGATCATGGTCTTCAGGCTGGACCCCAACGATGACAACGAACCTCCTGAGCTCTTGACCTGGGTGGATGCATCGGGTCTGCTACCCAATCGCGTCTTCTTCGTTGGACAGGCGTCCTCCAGGTCCTTTGAGACCCAAACGTCTTCAAAGATTTATTACCTCGACGATGACCGTATTGAAGTGCCCGGAGAGCCTGGACACTATCTCATAGGAGTTATGGGATATATGCCAATCAAAGTGGACATGCAGTACAAGGTGCCAGAGATATGGCCCGGCGTGGGTGATGTGCCTCTCCCACAGTGGTCATCAGACAGGTTTCCCCCAGTCTAGTGGATCCACTAACTCAAGAATCAAGATCCCCATGTGAATACAAGAAGGAACAACAACTATCTGCTTCTTCTGTTCTTCAACCTCTTTGAAATTGCCGGCTTACTTACAGGGTTGTAGTACTTGTCTGCATATGTTAGGCTGGTTATGATATCGTTCCATCTTTTTCATTTGTTGGGAAAATGTGTCAGCTTCTCCCCGTGATCCTGTAACATGACGAGATATGGTCTAAACCAATGCAAACCTTTCATGGAAAGAAAATGTTTGATTACATGGATCTATCACGAAGTTAACATTATTGGGTCTGAATATTTTATACCTGAACTTCTACAAGTTATTTGGGAGGCTCAAAAACATATGACTTGATTCTACTCACACAAGCAAAATAAGTTGGCCCGAGGACCTGGCGACCGTGCCCCAAATAGCCTATCCACCAAACGGCCCGACAACCCACCCCGTGCACTTCCGACAGCCTACCTCGCATAGACCGCACAGCCTGAGTGTGAGGATAATCTTATCATTCTACTGCTTAAAATAGTGTTGACTGTTACAGCTACTATGACACACATGTAGTTTGATCAGGATGGTTAGATATGTGTAAACTAGCATGATGACACGTGCATCTATACGGTTAAATTTACTATAAATTTTTATATTTGATATAACTTTTCTATAGTTATTTGTCCTTGATCACCAATTATCATATGAATTTATTTGTCTCTATATTGACTTTGATATGTCAAAATATAGAAAAATTATAGCCAAAATTACATCTTGAGAAAGCATAGTTAGAGTTTGGTAGAAATCTTTTCGTTAGATGTATTAGATTGTTAGCTTTTACTTTAGTTGAAACTACTCTTTTAATAGCAAATCTTATTTATTCATATATGTTGTTCTCTCTATCTTTTGCATCTCCCTTCCATTTATTAATGTTAATAAACAATTAGGGAGCATGGCAAGGAACTTGGTATGTGACGGTGAAAGCATACATCATCATGGTCTATAGTCTGCCATGCAAAATCATAGACTTTCATACTAATCTTCAGCTTTCCTTTTTCACTCCTTCTTACCCCTTAGTGCATATCTTTCTCATCAATATTTTTTTGAGAAGTTTTCCACCAAAAATTAAATCTAAAATTTAATAGATCTTATCTAACCTTGTATTATCTTCCTCCACTTGTCTCATCATTGGTTATATTGTAGTTACATTATTTGATTAGTGCAATGTTATTTTTCAGTAAGAAAGAATCGGCTCAACATCTATTCTTTGATTGTCTTCTTTCCCGTTTTGCATGGTATTTGATCTACATAGCTTTCAATATAGCTCTACCTAGTAGTATGCTTCACAGTTTTGGGGATTGGCTACACGGGATTGAGAGACCCCTACGCTTTCTTATTTTGGTTGGTGCAACGACGCTATGTTGGTCCATTTGATTATGTAGAGATAATAGTCTTTGATAAAATAAAAAATCTTCTAATCCTGTGCAGGCTATCTACTTATGTATCAACTGGCTACAATTTTAGTCTTTACTAAACGGTCGCAAGACAAAGAGGTGATAATAGCCAGAGCAATAAGGCTAGACTTGGTTATTAGGGTATTTATGTCCCAGTTGCAGTGGTGGCCTATCGCACCTTATTAACCACTTGACTTTTGTCAGTTACAAACTCTGTAATAAATGTTAGACTGTGTGCATCAAGTAATGCAATGTACAGATCTTCTATTATCTTAAAATTTCATACTAGAGTTGCCATTCCGTGAAGCTTAATCAGAACAAAGTATTTCAGTTACTAAACTTGATCCGATGTCCACCTCTCGGGCTCTTCACTTGAAAAAAAATCATCAGAACGGTGAAGAAACAGGCATTAACTCGATCAAGCCATGGTCAAATGAGTCTGTAGTAGTACATCAGTCCTCGTCCACTTCGTGAAAAGGCAGTGGAACCGTCTTTACCGCCCTGAACTTGCCTGCATTGTTCAGATGCTCGTTCTCCAACCTGGAAAAATCAAGACTCTCGACGCCTCAGAATCCCAGTAACTTCTTTATTACTGTTCAGGAAAGCAGTTGTGTAAAAATATGAATGTTTTCTTACCTATAGAAATTCCAGTGTCCTCGCCGGATCACCTCGAGGGCCGCTAGAAAGAACGAAGTGACCCTAGAGTCCAAACTCCCAAAGTTTGGATGGATCACAGTTTGCAGCCATGCAAGCCGTAGTACAAGGTTCAGCCCCTGCAAAAAGTTGAGACAAAAATTAATCGAACACTTCAGTCTTTGGGAAGCTGGTTCTTTGCCAGGTGCAGAAGAAATTCCATGTCCATCAATCTAGGCTCTACCACCGAATATTTAATCCTGAATATCGAGGTTGAATTGTGTTAGTTGGATATTGCTTGCGCATGCGCGACTGAAATCCTATTGTGCACATCGGAAGTTCGTCGAATCGACGGCTGGGTGCACATGCAGTTCATTCTGCACTGCAAATGACCCCATCTGGGCTCTCTTTACACACTTCTCTAGAATGTGTTGGACTATTGAACATACCATTGACAAGTAGTATATAAATTTCCTCTTGAGGACGAGCTCGTTCCTGAGCCATGGGTTCTTGGAGTTGGCCTGGAGCAAGCCCCAGTCCTTGACAAAGTCCCAGTACAACTGGTACAATGTCGCGATGCTCGACACGGCGACGAGGAGCGAGAGCGACCCCAGGCTCTTGTCCTGCTCGTACGCCACCTTGGCGCCGGCGGCGAGCATGGCGGAGACGTACTTGCCCAGGTTAACCAGGTGGCTCGTATCCCCCTCATCAAACCACCTTCTTGCACACTGAACATGCACGCACAGAAACTCTCAGACACTTAGAAAATTAAGGGGTTCAGGAAGGGACTGCGCAATCCGTTTGATCAAGATTCAAGATTTCAATCGACTGATCCAACGAACTGGTCGATCGTGTGTGCATTGTAAAAAATATGGTGAAATGTATTGAGGGTAATACTTTTTTTTCTATTTTCTGAAATGAATGAGGGTTATACAAAACCTGCATGGCTCTCCAGTAGTATGGCAAGAAGGAGACAGCATAGGCCAAGTCTCTAATATGCTTGGTGTTGATGCAGTAGCTGTACTCCTGTGTCTTGTAGCTTCCACTGATGTAGTAGCAAGCCACATACTCTAGGCTTCTCAGCATAGGAACCTGTGCAATTTTTAGTGTCAGGTTCAGATTCCAGTTGAACAGATGTGTTATGATGACTGATAGAAAACGATCAGGTTAAGCACCTGGCTGCAAAGCTGATCAGCCATGAAAAAGTCCACCATTGCAGTCTGCACAACATTCAGAAACACATAATGTCAGTCCAATTACTTTCCAAATGAAGAGTACGGGATGACTGATGCTTTTATAGGATCGATGATCAATTGCAAGAGCTGGCCCTGTACCTTGTAGATCGGTGACAAAACAATGTTCCTCAGTATCCTGAGAAACCGAAGCCGACTTGACCTGTACACGACGTTGAACGGACAGAACAACAGCAAGAGGAACACCTACACGTACCCAGCAACACATTCGGTCCATTACATGCATATTCTCATTCTGATGTGAGTTGTAAGGGAATAATAATTAACTGAAAACTTGTCCACTGATCGAAGATTGATGCTGATATATGTATGACTCACCAGGAGCAAGATTCCGGGGATGGCCTGGACGAGAGACGAGGCGTGGTAGCCGGCCCTGATGACGAGGGACAGGTGCGCGAGCATGACGCCGGCGACGGATGCCATGGAGGCAGCGCAGACGAGGAACACGTCTCGGTGCCTGAGCTCCTCCCCGGCGAGCTCGAAGATGAAGCCGTGGTTGATGCGCGCCTTCCTCCACGCCACGACGTTGCAACCGTACAGGAACAGGTGCAGGAACAGCAGGCCCAGCATGCTGAGCACGGGGTACGCGGTCTCCATGTAGTACACTGTGGCGCCGCCGCGCCGCCGCGTCGTGTATATCCCGGCGACGTGCGCCATAACGCAGTAGCACATGGACAGCGCAACGAAGCATCCGGTCAGGAGCCCGACAAAGAAGGTGAGAGTGTGTGTCTCCTTGCGCTGCGTGGGCTTGAGGTACTTCATGGCCTTGCGCCTGTTGTCGCCGGCGAAATGCCGGACGAAGATGTCCTCCACCTCGTCCATGAGCCTCAGGGCCTCGCCGGAGCTGTTGAAGTAGGAGGTCTCCACCACCTTGAGGTACACGGACAGGGCCTGCTTGCCGCTCACCTTCTCGAACTTCCTCAAGATCTTCACAAACGCCATCATGTTCAGGTTCCTGTGCACGCACTTCAGAATTCAGTTACACTGAAGAAAAAAAGAAGAACAGAAAGAAGCAATTCATCTTTCTTGCCAGTACTATCCTGAATGATCCATGTACTTACCGGTAGGTTGCGAGGTAGCTCAGGCCTTTGTAGAGCTCGACGAAGGCCCCCTTGATCATCTTCTCCGCATGCCGCAGCTTCGTCTTGCTGACGATGCTCTGCTTCCCGTCAGGAGCATCGCTGCACTTCTTGGACCGTCTGACGACGAGGCCGTCGTCCCACATGTGGCCCGTCAGCGCCGAGATCGTCATCGAGGGCGTCGTCAGGGGGATGCTGATCTTCAGGTTTTTCCTGTGGCACCTGGTCGCTGACCTCCCCAGGCTGTCGAAGCTTCCGGAACCTTCTAGACCGTCTGGGGCCGTCGCAGGCTGGTCTTCTTGGGCCGTGTCAGGGTCTGTAAGTGTTGTTCCTTCCTGGTCCTTGTTCTCCCTGTGTTTTGCTGCTGCTGCTGCTGCATACCTCGTGGACTCGTCCTCTGTTTTTAGTACAACAAAAAGATACCAAATTAAAGATATGTTTTGTACCAAGGAATATATTATGTTTCGTTTTCATGATTAAGTTTATATGAATGTGCTTATGAGAATCAGCATGTTGCATTTTTGCTTATCTTCTTAGAATCACACTGATAGTTTTTAGAAGAAAAAAACTCAAGAGGTCACCGAAATGACCGAATTTAAGAGATCCCACGAATAAAATGGACAAAAATCCGACCATAAAAGTGGCACAAACCAGGATATCCTATAGTTTGGAAAAAGGCGTCAGCAAATCCCAGGAACGAAAGAAAGTGCGTGGAGCCCCGGCCCGATCCGCTAACATAAGGCGAGGAGTTGAGTCTAATCTGGCGAACCATAGTCACTTTCGGACATAAAATTGAAATTTTCAAAGGATTTTGATAAAAAAAATTATGACCTTTTTTTTTAACCATAATTTGGTTTTATCGGGACCCACCGTAAAGGGCGAAAATACAACGAGTTTGTGAACCTTGATCAGGGCAGCACTGACGTGCACATTTTTTGTTCTTTCTTGTAGTTACACGTGAAGACTGTAGGACTAAAGTAAGATGCTAATCAAGATATGGTCGTGCCAGATGCAGACAACGGGAGAAAAGAAAAGGAGAGAGTGTTAGTGGCTAGTTACTCAGCCTCCTCGAAACTAAAGAGAGAGACGCCCATTTGAGCCTACGTTTACGTGACATCTCATCTCATGACACACCATGCACCAAGCTTAATTAATCACTTTTATCCATCTAGACTATCTAGGCATGCGGTAGTAAAGCAGCAGGGACACCATGACCGATCGACGAGCAGAGCTCGATCGATCAGCGGGCCGGAGAGCTCACCGGAGTAGGCGAAGGAGCAGGACACGGAGGCGTCCTCGCAGCCGTTCCGGTGGGCGCCGCGGGAGGAGGCCGCCGCGGCCTTGAGGCCGGCGAGTATCTCCAGCTGCTTCCGCAGGGACTCGCCTCTCTCCAGGAATTCCTTCTCCTTGCCCTTGTAGAACCGGTTCACCTTGTTCAGCTGCGCGTCCAGCCTCGCGAAGAACTCCCTCCCCGCCTCATCCGTGCCCATCAACTCATCAGTCACCTCCGTCTCGTACGACACGTCGCCCCTGCTGCTCGCCAGCTTCCGCCGCACCTGCATATCACAAAAAGATTAATTAATCCACCTGCGTGCGATCAAGATCAAGATCAACAATACATGGCGGGAGAATCTCAACAACTATACATGTAAAACATTCTAGTGTCTTTACTTGTATGACTCCATGATCCTTTGGTGCACCGGAGACGAAGAGAGGCATCAGCTTGTGCAGGAGCCAGTGAGACAGAGATGATGATCGCGGCTGCTGCTGTTGAGTCGTTGTTTCGTGTGTGTTAGTTAGGCCATGGCAATTGGCATGTTGCTGCATCCTCTCAAGATCCTTCTTGAGTAAGCAGTAGTCCACGAAGGCGTGCTTCCACTCGGGGACGAGCTGCCCTTCGAACTGCCTCGAGAACTTCACCATGGTTAGGTTAGGCCAGTAAATGATGTAACTAGCTATTTGTGGTGGGTGGTGAAAGGGGGAGAAATGGAGAAGGTTGTTATATAGCAGCCGGTGAGAGCCTAAGAGGAGAGGGAATAATCGATCGCTATGCAGGTGCACGTGCAGGTGCTGGGAGACAGCACATTCTTCCGAGATGTACTCTGTTCGAGCTAGCTAGGCTTCTTGGTGATCGATGATGTAGCTCAGGAACCTAGCTAGCTCGATCTCTCTCACCTGCCCACCACTTGGTATGTAATGATGGTGGATTCGATTCCAGCGCTCCAGGAGAAAGAAAGGAAGAAAGAGAGAGAAGATGTGGAGGTGGATGCAAGAGAGAGGAGTCCAATGAGCGAGAAGGCGTGTGCTGTTATATGGAGATGCATGTAAAAGCTAGGAGGGAGAAGAGAAGAGAAGATAAATTAGGTGAGTATATGAGGGAGGGAGGGATCGACTCGAGTAGTGAGAGCAGAGGAGAGGAGATTAGCTAGTGGGTGGGGACCCACCTCCATGTTAATTGCGTGGTGCTCGGTAATCCGGCCTCTGGATTGGTCATTGTTTGGGTGTGTATAGGTGTAGAGCACAAGTACTCGATCAAGAAACATGATGGCAGGAATTTCAGAAGAAGAAAAGGGGCCGTGATAACAGAAAGTCGGAAACTAGGAGCCAGTGATACTACCTCTGCTTTTCCATTTGATAACGTAAATACTAGTGTTTAAAAAAAAAGGCAATGGAAATACTATTTGATGGATGAACGAATTATATATGCAGGCCGCTCTTTTTATATATATATGATACAGTATGCAAAGGTAAACGGTGTTATTGTAGGTATAGCAGGTAGATAATCGAGCCGTTAATGGCATATTCCCTCCATTTCAATATCCGAGGCGCATTTTAATTGGATAAGACAAGACTTTAATCAATAATTATTCTATTCATATATACTTTACATGATAAAATGGCCAATCATAAATAAGTATTTTTGAATACGAATCTAACAATATCAATTTTATGTCACATAAATCATATATTAATAGAGTAATTATTGATTAAAGTCTTGTCTTAATCAATCAAAATACGTCTTATATTTTAGGACTACTCGGAGGATGGAGGAAGTATATCTATCTAATCCATGTCATTCTTGATTTGGACGTCAGGTGAGATCAGTATATATAGTGTACGTACATCCTTACTAATGCAGCTATGTTGGTTCTGCTGTCAAGTTCAACTATTTCAGTTTTCTATGCAGTTTAGAGTAAATTACTTTGTGGATCATGTATGTGCATAAAACAAAGGTTGGACCCGATTTAAAACTATTATCACATTACACACATTTAGCAACAAAATATCACACAAACTGACGGGCTAAATCAGATTGAGATCTGAATTTTTCTTGTAAAATATACTGCTTTATGGCCAAGCTTCTAAATCTCGTTCACCTATCATCTATAGTGAAATTCAATAAACCTTCTTAGTTCTAAGGGAAAGAAGTTCCCACATTAATCAGACTAATCTGAAAAAAGTCACACACTTTTAAAAGATGGCCCGCAAAAATTATAATGGTAAGAATCCATCGGATAATATTAAGAAAATAATCTATCATGTCATATTAGGAAAACAAAATGCATACTATTACACATTTTATGGAGCTCCAGAGTTCACAACAATCCAAATCCCCCTACCATTGTTTCGAATAACTAGAAGGGTGTTCCGTGCAATTGTGCATGAAACGTTTTAATCGTCTTTTATTTTTTGAATTCACATAGGTATATATTATTATGCTACTTTCAAGAACACGAAATTACCGTCAATTGTGTCGATTGTACATATTATTTTATCAATACACATAATTGAAGTTTGAATCGCTAACCAGCCGGTCGGTAGTTTACATGTGTGTTGGCAGGTCATTTTATACGTGATATCAATATGTGGAATTGAAGTTTGGATCGCTGGTTGGTTATACAAGATATTAGATCAGTACGCAGAATTAATCGAGCTCATTATATCTAGAAATACGAAGTATATTGAGATGGACGCTTGGTCGTTTGTACCGGATCGATAGATTGTTTGAACATTGTTAGATAACTTATAATGAAAGTTTGAATGACGATTAGCCGATCGTTGTTATGTTATATTAGATCAATATGCCGAGTCAAGGTTCAAATCCCTGGACATTGATATTAAATCAGTATGCAGACATAGCTCATGTAACTTTTTTATGAGGTATAAAATTATGAATATCTGTTGATTATGGGCCATTCATAATTAAGGTACACATGATCAATCACGGATAATGTTTAGGTATAGTTATGAAGATCTCTAGGTCATGGTCCATTAATAATAAAGACTCACTAGATCAATGACCAGATGATGTTTAGGTGCAGTTATGAAAAATTATGGGTTATGATATGTTTAGGTACAATTATGAAGATCTATCGGCTGTGATATGTTTAGGTATAATTATGAAAATCTATCTATTATTATCTATTTACATACAGTTATGATGATCTATCGGTTGTGATCTGTTAAGACATAATTATGAAGACCTAATGGTTATGACTTAATTAGATACAGTTATGATGATCTATCTGCTGTGGTTTGGTTAGGTAAAGTTATGAAGATACATAATTTATGGTACATTAATAAAAAGAGTGTCTACCAAATTAATGGGCAAATCTTTTGTGTTGTTGTGGAAATTTCTAGCATGACAATCTTTTTTTTGGTTAAACTGTTACGTATTTTTAGTATATAATAGATTTCCGTTAAAAATAGTACTATTGCATGCTGGCACCTAACGAAAACGGGCTCCGTTGGCCGTAGCCAAGCCAAGCTTCCTCCCCATAAAAAAAATCTTCTATTCTAAATACTTTTCCTGATTTCTAACATGGTAATAGATAAAACATATATGAAAATAAATTGTGCTTGACGTAAAACATGAAGGATTTACTTCTTCTTGATAAAAATAATGACTTGGACTTCATTGTTGCATAAGAAACTTTTTTGTAGCATATTTTATTTGGGCATGAAATCATGGTATTAATTAGCAGCGAAATTGCTCGGATCACACTCCTTTGAAATGAAATACTACCACCCGGTCCTCGTATCACAGCCTAGTGATATCTCTCGCAAGAAAGATCTCTCCATAACTGTACACACGGTACACATGCTACACATTACACATGTTATCTAAAAGCTTCATTGATGGGCTTGGGTTAATCATGTGTAGTACATATAAAAAACCTTACAACAAACTGGATGCTCGGGTATGTAGTTGTAAGGATTCATGCATAATAAATACCAAACAAATATAAGTGCAGCTTTGGTCCAATTTGGTTCATTCACAGACAAGATGATCAAGACACCGTTCTCTCTTGGTTTTCAAGATAACGACCGAAGAATTGAATAGTTATATGAAGCAACTAATATATGTACTACTAAGTTTGTTCAGTGATATTATTTATTGACTATATATCATTGGTCTATTATTATCATCGAAAAACTAACCTAAGGGGGATCGATGTTTGTTAAAATTTCATGTCTCTACATTCCACCATGATGCAACATTTATATTTATATAATAACCTAATATGAGCATCATCTATAACACTAAGAATTCATTTCATCTATCTAGGCAACAAATAAATTTGTTAACATGACAAAATTATGTCAAGAATACTATCCGTGCGCAATTGTGTTTGCCGGTTTTAACATCTATACATTACAAAATAATATCTCCGGTGATTGAGGAGTTGAAAAAGAATAGTAGGAAAACTCTGGCACGTTGGGAGTTCATAAAAAATTCCACACACCAAAAAGACAACACATGTCAGATAAGATCATAAAAATCACGTATAAAAATAACATATATCCTAAAAATAATAAAATATAATAAATATAATACGCAATTTGTGCAGATCACACCGCTAGTTTGTAACAAATATATGATCCACGACCAACTTTACTCATGTATCCTACTTATCAAGTTATACAACCTAACACTAACACAAGCATAAGTGAGGACACATGATCATGTAAAGAAAACTAGCAAGCTAGATGCTATCGCGCCATGCATATATATCTTTTCACTGGTTGCATATATTCGAGAAGTAACAAGCAAGCTAGACTGCTGAAGAAACGACGAAATGAGTTTATGCCTCATGAGTGATGTAGTACTCGTAATTTATAGCTACTTTTTCGATGTGCGTGGCTCGTGGATCGACAAGACCATTCTGAAATCGGAAGAGTTCGATTCTACCCGACAAGGGATAAAGAACATGGTCTCGATCGATTTCTTGAGGATTTGGTATCCATGCATTACTGTTCGAGCATATGTCTGGTTGGTACTATATGATCGATGCCCTCTATATTTCGATATAGTCTTCTTCTAATACAAAATGACATGCATTTCAATATGTGTTTTGAAAAAAATATTGATCAATGTACTCTGTTAATTTATTTACTAATCAAATATTGCTTACTTTAGAACTACGATGCGATTATGATCGAGGCATCTGGATTACAAAAGCATGCATTAAGTTGGCAATCAAAAGGATATGCGTATATCCGCAAACGAGGCGTGCTGATCTATGCATGGGCAGCGTAGGTTAGCATTTGCATGCCACACTTTTGATGGCATCATTTGCTGACTGGTGTGCGCCTAATTATGCTGCCAAACTTGAAAATGTTTAGTAGTACTATACTCCGTATGACGCTTGGTCATTGTTACTTCTACATAATTAAAAGATGCATGCATCATGCATGTATGCGTCGTCGCTGTTGTGGTGCGTGCCTGCACCTCGCTTAATAAAAAAACCGATGTGCAGATTGCCTGTGCGTATTCTCGCGAAAATAAAATGTTCTACTCACAAGCATCATATCTCAGACAAAGGAACAACACAAGATACTCTGATCTCAATAATTGTACCATGCTTGCTTGATCGGACGGCCCACACGCTCGAAGAAATTAGACACGTGGTCTTTGTTACGAAGATCAGAGATGAAAGGGAGTGTGTTCTTTCCCTACCAAGAAAAAAGTGTTCATATAGCTTGATCACAAACATACACGTAGTATATACCTAAGGATAAACTACACATCGACGAGGCTCCGGCCTATTTTAATTTGGAGCCCAGTAATTTCACAGCTAGCACGTATGATCCATCGAAAAGAGTTCGAATTCCACGCAAATTCTCCAAAAGTTGTTTGGGGAATCCACATGAAAAGATGGCTCTTGGACACATGAAAGGTTGAACAATCTTCATGGGGCCGAGCAAGTTGAGCTAGAAGAGTCACACTAGCTAGCTTCACCATGCATGCAATGTCAGGACCTTTTCGTTTCCACCGTGCTCGTGCATGCATGGAAGAGTTAGTAACGTATGGGTCAGGAATCGCATATATATAGTGTGCAAGTCTCCAATCACAACACATAGACATGATCGATCCATTCAAGATAGAAAGAATTGAAGCTGAAGCCGTGCTAGCTCCATGATCGATCAAGAGATGGAAAGGAACTCCCACTACTCGATCGATTGAAAATAAATTAATTAAAGGCAACGATCCATCGCCTTTAATTAATTAGTTTGAGCTTTTCAAGGGGAAAAAAAGATTATCTTGGGAGGGAGGCAAATAAGCTAGTCCACGCATATATGTGCTTGCATTATTATATATTTTGGACACATCAATTAGAGGGTGAGATCTGCACATCGATGGATCGATTAACATGCATGTCTACCAATGGAGGCTCGGAAAGTTGGCACGCATCGATTGGTCTGTGATTTAGAGGTTCTTGTGGAAATTTTGTGTGTCCACCATCATTTGCTAATTAAGATAAGATTAGATATAGTACTAATTTGTTAGTGCTCATGCGTGCGTGCCTGGCTGCCTGCCAGCAACTTTAGTTTTTTATCACTACTAACTAACTGTAGATTGTGATGGAGATCGATATATACTCGTGTCAGAGACGTGGCCAGCTCAAATCAGTTGACAAAACAAATGGTCAAACTAGTTAATTAGCCTCCAGATCGATCTCAGAACTGGATAAATTAATTAACCAAGCTAAAATAGTTAGCTACAAATGCATGCGTACGTGAGTAACCGGTAACTTTCGAGATCTCGCATAGATTCGACGGATCCATGTCATCATGCATCGATCTCCTGCATCCGCGTGACATGACATGCATGCATGCATATATGGTACGTACGAGAGAGTTTTGGCACGACACGTATCGACGTCTAGTCCAAAGATAGATGTCGTGTCTCGTCATATGGATTACAACTGGCAACGAATTAAGCAAATACGTACTATTAGTAAGGAATTGAGAAGACTTGTCTCGATCTCCCACACACACCCACGACAAACAGAAAAGAGGTAAAAGATTAAGCTACATACATAAACCGCAGGTGTCCAAGATGGAGAAGAAATTAAATGTCGCTTATGTCCACTACTGCAGATAGACCCTCTCCTGAACCCCCTCCATTGACGGGCATAAAAAGGTCCGTCGTTGGAGGGGAACTCCACCGACGGACGGAAAATAGCCCGTCAACGGAGAACGCAGCAAAGCAGAAGGTGAGGAGCACCACTGACGGGCGCCAAAATAGCCCGTCAGTGGAGATGAACATGAGGAGGGATAGATGACGCGTCATTTTCACTGACGGACTCTTGTGTGGAGATGACAACTCCACTGACGGGCTCCGATGTAGCCCGTCAGTGAAAAGGTGAACATATGACGTGCCATATCACTGACGGGTTCTTAAATGCTGCTCGTCAGTGGAGAGGTTGTCTTCACTGACGGTTATCTTTCGCGTCCGTCAGCGGTATTTGGTGCATACGTTGCTTATGAATCACTGACGGTGCCCTTTTAAGAGCCCGTCAGTGGTGCTCCTCACTATAAAACCAGAGCTCGCCCTTGCTGCTGGCCAGTGCTCGCGCGCCAACCGGCCAGCAGCAAGCGCCGCCGTCCCCCCAGCTGCTGCCGCCGCCGCCGCCGCCGCCCCCCCTTCCCCCCCCCAACCCACAACCACTTCTCCCCTCTCCCCAACCCTCATCCCTAAGCTCTAGAGGGACTAGATCTAGATCTATTATGTGTATGTGTAATGGTGTAATATTGTTGACTCGCGCTAAACGACAAAATCGTAAAACCCTAACCCGCGACGACACAAAAATGCATCTCCCAAAATCTAAAACCCTAAACAAAATACATCTCCTAAAAAACCTAAAACTAAAACCCTAAACAAAATGCCCTACCCCAACAAAAGAAAAACATAGAATGCATCCAGCAAAAACCAAAAACAAAAAAAAACTACACTGACGAGCATATTTTAGATGCCCGTCGGTGTAAAGACCACCACTAACGGGCAGACCATGAGGCCCGTCAGTGGTAACCCCCGGCCTAACCCTAGCTACCACCACTGACGGGCCTAGAAGGGCCGACCGTCAGTGGTAACGCTACCACCACTGGTACTGCACATCTTTAGTCCCACCTCGCCGAGCGAGCAGCGCGCGCACTAGCTTAAAAGGGCAGCTGCGCGTTCGACATTCGAATTCCTTACAACTTTCACTGATACTTCGAGCCGCCGCTGGTCCCCTGCACGGCCTAGGCTCGTGGGCCTGGGCGCTGTGCTCGGGATAGGCCCCTGGCTGGTCCCCTGCGCGGCCTGGGCTCGTGGGCCTGGGCGCTGTGCTCGGGATAAGCTGGTGTGCCTAAAATTTTTATTTTATATAATTTGTTCACTTATATTTTCCATAAAAATTTTATTTGCCCAAACCTTATCATTTATTTACTTCATATTTTCCATAAAAATATTGTTGTCAATTCCTTTTTCAATCATTTCGTGAGGACATTTTTTATTTACTTCATATTTTTCATTTACTATATTTACTTCTGTAAATGTCAATTTTTTTAATAAAATTTTTATTTGCCCAAACCTTATCATTTATTTACTTCATATTTTCCATAAAAATTACATATGATTTCGAAGTACAAGAGAAGGAACAAAATTTCCATAAATATATTTGGCTTGCTATTTTTCTCTAACAATGAGCCCTTCGTCATGATCAACACGAACATACGTAGCTTCCTCCGTGCTATCTTGCATGAGCCTTATGTCGGTGCCGTTTCCGAAAAGAGGGATCTCGTCAAATTGATTGTACTCTTCCTCATCGACGACATTCTCCACCCCGACAATCCATCTCTTTCCCTGAAGAGCCACGCATCGCTGTTTATCTGCCGGGTCCTTTACATAGAAGACTTGCGCTACTTGGTTAGCAAGTACGAATGGATCATCTAGGTATCTGACATGTTTGAGGTCCACAGTAGTAAATCCGTACTTGTCGACCTTCACTCTCCCTGGGAGTTTGACCCAACGGTGCTAACACCCGGCCTAACCCTAGCGAACCCAGAACCACTGACGGGCATTTATGGTGCGCCCGTCAGTGGTAACCCCCGGCTCCCCTAACCCTAGCGAACCCAGAACCACTGACGGGCATTTATGGTGCGCCCATCAGTGGTAACCCCTGGACCACTGACGGGCCTAGAAGGGCCGCCCGTCAGTGGTAACCCCCGGCTCCCCTAAACCCTGGCGAACCCAGAACCACTGACGGGCGTTTATGGTGCGCCCGTCAGTGGTAACTAATCCACCACTGACGCCTTCCTCTCCGCTGACGGACCTTTAGTATGTGCCCGTCAGTGGTACTCCATATCATATATAAGCCACGCGGGACTTGGCGAAAATTTCGCCAAGTCCCGCGCGTTCATTCGAACCAGCAGCGAGACAAACCGAAGCCCCGACGCCGCCAGGCTGCTCCGACGCCCGACGCCCGCACCGCCCGGTCCGCCGCCTCCGTCGTCCACTCGCCGAGATGGCCTCCCCGAGCCATGCCGCCGCCGAAGCCGCCGCCGCCGTCTCCGTTGCCGACGCCGCCGCCGCCGTCTCCCCTGCCGCCGCGTCCGTGGACCGCACCGCCACCGCCTCTTCCCCTGTCAAACCGGCGAGGTCCATTGATTTAATTTCCTTTTCCAAGTTCTCTCCATTGATTTAATTTCCTTTTCCTTTTCCTTTTCCATGATGAGGTCCCAATTCAGGCCGTGCATATATTTCAGTACAATTCTTCGCTGTTTTTCATCCTCCAATGTGCAGTTCATTTGTATGGTGCACGATGCATACTTTTATTTATTTTTAGTCCAGGGCCTCTGAGTGCTTAGTGTTCTATTAGTGTATTTTTTCACCGTTAGTGATGAAATATGTTAGTACATTTCAGTGAAATTAATATCGTGTATGATGGCACGGAACTTTTCTTTCTTCCCCTTTTCCTTTTGGGATAGTTCTTAAAAAGGTAAATAAGAATACAAAGGGCAACCCATATTTTGAGTAGTGGTGCTGTTGTTTCTCACATAAGTCTTATATACCCTTTTCAAAATGACCCCTAGAGGGTTACTAATTTACTTGGTGCATGTATCAATGTTACTGTTGAGAACCTTAGACTTGAGACTTATTCATATGTTTGAGTGCATGCTTTTTTTATGTTACATGTGCTTGTTAATTGTATAATTGTGATATATATACTTGTGAATTATTTTTTGACCCAAGGTTATGCCAAAAAGGTTATGTCATGCATACTAGCATCTTTTACTTCTTGCCCTGGGTCATTTATGGGTACACATAATACTCGATCTTGGAATGACCTGTGTTGAATTCAATGGCTCGTTTACCTATTGTTCTGAAGAAGTTCAGCTTCTATAATTTGTCTTCAGGAGACAAAACAGTCCAGCTTTGATCATAGCTTTATTAAGTCTGTCTGTCCCAAGTGCCTTGATAATTCTACCTTCTCTCCTTCTGTGGGGAATTCTGGTGGAATGTTGGTGATAATGGCTTTATGATCTCTCTATTCTGCATAATGATCTTTGGCTCATTGTTGGTCATTTCAATTTCATCTAATCTCCTGATAACAGAAACAAACCGGGGCGAGATGTTAATGATATGCTGCTGTTCAATGAAATCATTAGCCTGTTAATTCTACATAGGTTCACCCATCCTAACAATATACTAGAGAAGTTCATGATCCATTGCTAGTTACAAGGTAATTAGCTTAGAAGTTTTAACGCATATGCCTTGAGCGCTTCCATTGCTTCCTGTAGTATTCTTGCTAGGGCGCCGACCCGAGCAATAGAGCCCGTGGGGGGTCGCCCTCGGCGTGGTGGCACCGTTCGAGCCGCCTAGGGAACAAGCCCCCGTTGCCGCCGTCACAGCTGCCGAAGATCAACCTGCCTCGGAGTCCACCTCCTCCAGCGATGACTCTGGCTCCGAGTCAGCCTCTGAAGAGGACGTGGCGCCCCAGGAACAACTACCGCCCCCGGCCCCTACAAGATCTCAGACTAGGAGAAAAGGCAACCAGTTGCCGGACAGGATGTACGTCGTCACTCGAGTCGACGACGTCAGAGATGTTCCAGCGAGTCCACAGAAGGCCGCCCAGACCTTCAGCAACGCCTGCGGGTGCTTAGTCCGTGAACAAGTGAAGATCACATGCAAAGAATTCAGCCAGTTGTCTGAGTCGACCCGTGAAGCTTTATTGAGGAAACTATGGGACAAATACCAGATTCCTGCCGCCGACAAGGACAGAGTCCAAGCGGCAGCCCTTCGCATCATGGCTAGGGCTCTCAAGACTTGGCGATACGACGCACAGAAGGTCGTGGACGACGATTGGGATACGAAGATCAGTACAAGATGGCCGAAGATAGAAAAGGAAGACTGGGAGCAATTCGTTGCTGAAATAAGGAGTGCGGAATTCCAAGAGAAGAGTCGCTGGGGGAAGGAGCTTCGGGCCAAGAACAAGTTAGACCACAAGCTCGGAAGCCGTGGATACCTTGGGAAGAGGCCAAAGTGGGCCATAGAGGACGCCAAACTGGCCGCGGCTGGGAAAGCGCCTCCTTTTGCGCATCTCAGGGAGCCACGGGCCAGGGAGTATATGAGGGCGCATACAAGCTCTGACCCTGTGACGGGGTCACCAATTATACAGTCTGAAGAACTCCAGGAGGTGGCTAACCGGCTGGTAACATCTCAACTCAGTGTCTTTTCTTACGTAGTTACGTTCTATCGAAATACGCTATCTTCTCATCATGCAATATAACTTACAGACAGAGCTGAGCCAGCAGCCTGCAAGCTCACAGGACTCTGTCACGAGCTGCCCGAGGTGAAACGATGATCTGGCGAAGGCTCGACAGAAACCGGAGCATCGGAGCCGTGTAGTAGGCGTCGGGGATGGTGTTAAGTGGGACAAGGTGTTTCCCCGAAACCCCGAGGGTCGCCGCCGCCCAAGGAGAGACAGCCAGGAGTACATGGATAATCTCCGTGAGCAAATGCGAGAGATCGCCGAGCAGACGTGGGTACGTATGCAAGTCCTCGCAGCGCAGGGCGGTGCGACGATGGTCCCCGATATCCAGCTGTCTGGTTGGAGTAGCTGCGCGTCCGCCTCGGACGGCCGGCCGGAATCGCTAAATCAAATCGACAGCATCACCGTAAGTTCCGTACGCTAAAACGAGTCATTACAGTAAATCCTGATATCGTTGTCCTGACTTCAGTTAGGACGGCACATCTATCCCTGTTTTGCAGGAAGCCACTAGATGCACACTGACGGTGCAGATCCCTGGCATAAAGGTGAAGGTTGCGCTCGGCCAGGTCTTCCCGACGCCGGAGGGGGCAATCCTGCACTGTGTTCCTATGCGGGAGCACCATGCGAAGGTGCAGGTGGACGTCGTCCTCAACGACTACAACGATGTGTTAGTCCCTGTCCCCCCTGAAGAGGAAATGACACGACTAGGGCAGTGCAAGAACTATTTCATCCAGTGGCCGAAGAGCCAAATTATTTTAGTTGCGGCGCCCTCTCCTCGCACGGCTCCATCTCCTCGCACGGCCCCCTCGTCCACCAACCCGTCTCCATCGGTCGGACGATCTCCCTTGGGCCTCAACCAGACAGCTCCGACGTTCAGAGACCTTGAAGACCATCTTGTCGGGGACCAGTACAGGGAGACGGGTATGCAGTCCCCGGCGGCGAGGGACGAGCCCATGATCGATCCACCGGAAAGGCGCGAGGAGGATCAACCTAGAGGGAAGATTTTCTCTCCCGCCACACTTGCCGGAACACTGGAAGCGGCGATGGCGGCAGGCAAGAGTCCTGAGCCGCTGCATAGGAGGAAGAAAAGCAAGAAGAGAAGGGCCGGCACCGGCGAGAAGGAAAGAAAGGAGCAGATGAAGAAATCCTTATCCTTCTCGGCATCGACATCGTCATCCAAATTATCTACACAGAGCATGGGTCTCTGGTGATATGTTTACGAACCAGGTCAGGACTTGCTCCCGCAGGACGAGTTGGACAATCTTTCCGAGGACATGAAGGCGCTGCATGAAGATTACCTAAAGATGTCCAGAGAGCCGCAAATATTCTGCCAATATTGGAAGGTCAAGGTGCCAAGAGATTACAACTTCTTAATGAAGAACGACCAGGACACCTTCGACCTCAACTTTGAAGACCTCTTCAATATGTTCAACCTCTACAGGCTCGACACCACGATGGTCAGGCTATGGGCTCTCTATCAAGCCCAAGAGTGCAGACGTCTACAGGACTCCAATATCGGGATAGTCGATCCGATATGCATGAACGAAGGCTACGCTGGTACCATGGACGGTCGAGACTTTCTACAAGAATATCTATCGCGTGTCTTCATCGTGCATAAGGACAAGGAGTACATACTAGCCCCCTACAACCCTCCGTAAGTCCTTTAACTTAGCACCATATGAATTTTTTTGTTTTTTACGCATGTATCTCCGCCTTCTTACGTTCATTTGTTCACATTGACGCAGCGACCACTGGGTCCTCATTGTGATAGTTCCAAGCTGGGCCAAGGCATTCTACTTCGACTCCGATGCGCAGAAGAGATCGAACTTCAAAAATATCACTTCTATTTTGGATGCAGCCTTTTTCAGAGCCAAGTTCTCGGGCCATCAAAAAATACCTCCAAAAGCGACAAAAATGGTACACCCATTACAAGTTCCCTTGCAGAGTTCAGCCCGAAAATAGCGTGACATGTGGGTACTATACCTGTGCCCATATGGACCTATTTGTCCGGTACAAGAACAAGCATTGGAAGGATATGAAAGAACTGAAGGCTTGGAGTGAGCTAGGACATCAATTGTACGATTGGCGTCAGGACTTTGCCCGCATCCAAAGAGTCTTCGCCAAAATCATCAATCTTGAAGTAATCAATCCAAAGGGTGAATTCTACGCCAGCCCCCAGTTTCCGAAGCTAAACTTAAGCGGGAATTAGTAGATTAGTTGTTTAAAAAACTTTATTATGTCGCTCGTCAAATATACTTGTTTTCTTTCATACCTGTGATTAACGGTTACGTGAAGTGTTATGTCATTACGAATAAGTTATATCAAATTTTATATTTGCGAATATTTCTGAAATTTATGAAAATTTGTGTATATTTATGAAATTTATGGATGTTTATGAAATATATGACTATATTTGTGAGAATTGTGAATGTTTGTGAAATTTGTGAACATATTTGTGAAAATTGTGAATATATTTGTGCAATAGGTGCTGAATGGAAATGCACAACAGAAGCTCTACTGATGGGCACTTAACAAACGCTCGTCAGTGGTGAAGCCCGTATGGCCAAGCTGCAGGTCCTACCACTGACGGGCGCGTAGAGATAGCCCGTCAGTGGTGAGCCGGTACCACTGACGGTCGCTGATACATAGACTGTCAGTGGTGAGGTCCTACCACTGACGGTCGCGTATCAGACGACCGTCAGTGGTGATTGGTTTACACTGACGGTCCACGCGCCTGTCGGTGGAGGTCACCCCTCCACTGACATTCCCAGGGTGACGGGCCCCCCGTCCGTCAGTAGAGGGGGTTAAGTGCCCGTCAGTAGAAGCCCGTTCTGCAGTAGTGGTCCATGTAATCTGCATACAGTGATCATCTAAATTAGAAAAAAAGTTATTTTTTCCTCTGGCCGAATCTAGATTTTTTTTTGAACAAGTGGCCGAATCTAGATTTGGTATCTAAGCTTCGATATCGGATAAATTCTATTCTCAATTTTTAAAATCGAATAACTTTGGTCCTTATCGTATTCAAAGCGGTTTGACGATGATGTGGTGGTAGTTTTACATATATGGCAGCCAAATCAGTAAAAAAATTAGAAAAATTAATTAAAATATCCAAAATTTTATATTTCTTAAATTTTATTTTAAAATCAGAAAAATAAAATATCATAAAATAGAAATATTGCATAAAGTTACTAAAAGTTATTCAGGAATTAAAATTTTAATTTTTTTGAAGAATTCAAAAAAGAAAAAAAATCAAAAGTATATATTCTTCTTTTGAATTCATTCACTGTCGAACCCCAGAATTCGTAACAGAGAGCTTTAAGTAAAACCACCCGCTAAGTCGAAACGTCAACCCCGACCTCAACCCCTGGGTATCAATCCCAAGAGGAGTGGAGTGATATGGCTCCGAATAGCCCGAGACGTCAACCCCGAACTCTTTCCGGCAAACTAATGCACAGATCGAGTAGAGTGATATAGTCTCCTCACTCTTTCACTACCGAGCCGGAACGTCAACCCCGAACTCGTCCCGGCAAATTAATGCACGGCTGGAGTAGGGTGATATAGTTCCCAATCTCTCAGTAGCAGAGTCGCTTCACAGGGGTGATTAAACCTAATAACTCTATGATAGGAACTCTGAAATCCTACCCACAACATGTGCTTCATCACATACACACACGGCACATGAGCAGGTGAAAACAACCAGATTGCACAGCAGTGACTCTACGACAGAAACTGCAATATTATAAGTTTGAAACTTAACAAACATATACATACATACGGATCCGAAGATCTAAACACACAGCGGAAGAGTTTATAAGGCTACGAAGCCAAAACAGTAGGGCCAAAAGTGGCAGCGAAACAAACCAACTGCCAACCCCAGGGCAGGATCACTGCCTGGGATTCCCAGCGTCTAGGCGTCGTCGGTATCGATCTCTAAAGAGAAACCACCCTCCGAAGGGGTAGTTTCCTCTGCAACAAAACAACAACAATAGCAGGGTGAGTACAAAATTGTACTCCGCAAGACTTACAGTGCGGAAATAGTAGTGATTGTGCCAGGTATCAACAAGGGGTAATTGTGGACTAGTTGCGGAAAGCCAAGTTTACCTTTTCAATAATAATAAGTAGATTGAAATGCGACTACTAGAATACCTTTTCAAGGGGATGAGTCGACACTTCTCGGATATTCCTTACTGCAGATCACCACACCTGAAAAACCCATCGACCCATCCTCGACCACCCTGGGAGGAAGCTGTCGCTAACACCATCCTTAGAGTTGGTAAGTTTTAGAGTTGGTTATAGTTGTCTAATTCGACGCAGGTAATTACCAAATTGTCCATAACCGCGGACACGGCTATTCAAACAGTTTTAACCCTGCAGGGGGGTACATCTTTACCTACACGCATTGATCGTCTCTTAGTGCTAGGCCAATCACACACTTCACGAGGTGTGCTAGCAGAGGGTGATCAATCACGACCGTTACAATGCTGTCGACCTAGGTATGAGCCACCCGTACGGGCTAGTCCATGTGCATCAGTCCGGCCGTAACTGCGACACGGTCCCATGCGTTGTGAATCGAGGTACATCCCCGGTCTCCCAGACCGTGTGTCCACCCCACCCTTATATGAGACCACACACCACATCCCCTTTTTCACGCACACGCAAATGGAAACGGTAAACTAATGCAGCTCATACACTAAGTCTAAGCAAATTAGTGAGTCGTGGGTGGTCCCATAATCCACCCGTGTAGAAGTACGCGAATCTTGGGTCAATGTACGTCGATAACCGGTCCTTGCGGGAAGACGAGACAACCCACCATGCTCCCAGCCATGGCCTCTCGTCTAAACCCAGATATGATTAAGTGAGTTCATTAGCATCCCGGTGAACAACTACCTACCACGTAACCCATTCCCAGTGTTGATTCATCTGCTAACCCAGGAATTACGACTTCTACAAGTCTAAGCATGTCTAAGCATAAATAGCATAATAGCATTCGAACAGTGGATACTAGATTACGCTAGATAGGTTAGGTTAGTGGTGGAGCTGTTTAAGCGACAAGGTGAGTCTTATTCATCGGACTAGGGCTTTTCTTAGCGGAAAAATAGCAGTTGAACGCATGTAATAATGAATTTGAAAACAACTAATACTTTGCAAATAGTAGGAGATTTGCAACATGACCAAAGGGGCTGCTTGCCTGATTGCTCTGCAACTATACCCTGCTCGTGATCGAGATTACCGTCTTCTGGACCTTCCGGCTCTATCGGAGAAGAACGAAAACACCGAAAACAAGGGTATAACAGTAAATATCTAAATGCTGAACATCGGCATGAGATGACACGCATGCCATGACGTAGAGGATGCAAAATAAGGACTAATGCAAGTGGAATCAATTTAATCGGAGTCCGGACGCATAAAATGTCGCGATCCAAAAATCCTCCGGCTAATCAGAAACCCTAATTTGAGTTTTTAGCAAATTGTATTATTCCTAGCATGCAAACATGGATGAATATGATGTTTTTGAATAGATCTTCTTTTTCTGAACATTTTGATATATTATTTGCATTTTTCTGATTTAAAATGGATTTTCTACGAATTTTACAAGATTTAATCCATTTTCACCCCTTTGTTGTATTTTTCTCAGCAAAATTAACATTCAAATTAATTCCAAAACCGGAAGTTCCGGTTTTCCTATCCGGATGTTCCGATCCACATCGGAAGTTCCGGTCCCGAAGTCGGAAGTTCCGGTATATATAAGTCGGATGTTCCGGTTTTTCCAGAACGATTAAAACTGGGGTGACATCGGAACCTCCGGTCAGGTCGGACGTTCCGATGTTTACACCGGAAGTTCCGATGACACTGATTTCAGTTCATCTTGATTGCTTTTGTTTTTATTTCTTACATGCGGGGCCCACACGTCATAGAGACAGAATCAATTGAGGTATTGATTGCACTGTTCAAGCATTAATCACAGTCATTAAACTGTCAGATTGGTCATAATTAAACACGATCAGCATTTAATGTAGTCATTACATTGATTAACTGTCATTAGAGCAATCATTTAACACATTTAACCCGGCGGTTTAAAAATAAATGTGTCATCAGGACACATTCAACGGGCTGCCGTGCTCTTAATTGAGCTGGAGCCTCGGTCGGGACTGGAGTGAGGCCGGCGGCGAGCGGCGGCTTACCGGAGCTCCGGCGACCAGCGAAAGGAAGGCGGCGGTGAAGCTCTGGGGGCGGTGGTGCCTCGGTGGTCGCCGGGATGAACGGAGCGGCGGCGCTAGGAGGCTTGGCGGCGGGGCGGCGTGGCTCGGGTGGCTCGGCGAGCAAGCAGCGGAGGAGCTCCGGGCGGGGATGAAGAGCAGCCGGGCGAGGGAGGTGCTCCAGGCGGTGGCTCGGGAGGGGGCTAGAGAGCGGGGGAGCGGCGGAGCAAGGGCGGCGCGGCGAGGAGGTGGTGCAGGAGCGGCGCGCTCGGCGACGGGGGCTTGGAGGGGGCGGCGCGGTGAGCTCACGGGAGGGGCGGGGTGGTGCGGAGGCGCGCGGTGGGGCGACAACGGAGAGGAGCGGCGGCGAGGGTGCTTCGACTTGGCGGCGGAGGAAGCTTGGGGAGGCACCGGCGGGAAGGGAGGGGGAGATGGGGGCGCCGAGCGGTGAAAAGGGGCGGCGGGGTGAGAGGTTACGGGAGAGAGGTGACCGGGTGAGGAGAGAGAGCAGGGGATAAGGGTGAGAGGGAAGCTTCGGGAGGAAGCAACCGGAGGGGAGGGCGGTTGCGGGCTGGGCCGGGTGCGGGGGAGAGAAGGAGGCCCAACCGGGTAGATTAGGGCTTTAGAATTAGGTCTTTCTTTTATGCTCTTTATTTCTGTTTTTGATTTTCAGGCAATTCCTCAAGAATTCAACCTCTATTTTGAAATCTGATTTCTCCTCCTGTTCTAAGATTTATCTGGATCATTAGAATAAACTCCAAAGCAACCTTTGCTTTCCTTAGAACTTGCTCCAAATTAAAAAAGATCACTTGAATTAAGCCCCGAGCACGAGGTTTAGAATTGAATCGGATCAGAATTTAGGGTTTTGTCGAGCAATTCAAAAATTCAAAAACTTTCTCATTTTTACGGTTCCTATGATCATGCCATGAAATGCACGTTACAAGATAATAAACTTAGGGACGTTACATTCACTTTGACGGCTGGCGCTATGCTAGCATTGCATGATTAGCTCCGACCATGGAATTCGAGAAAACAGGAAAAAAAATTATGAACAATCATAAATTTTTTAGAAAAGGGATAAATACCAGAAGTACTATGGAAATCCCAAGAAATTCGAGAAAACTCACAAGAACATTCACAAATGATATTTAACTTGTGAGTTTTCTCGAATTTCTTGGGGTTTCCATAGTATTTTTTTAAATAAAAACCTTGTATTTTACAATAAGTTTTCTTCATTTTTTGATTTTCCTAACTTTTTTCATATTGTAAAAATAATTTTTCATATTTCTTAAAGAAATCTCTAATTTTTTAATCATATGTTTTTATTTTTTTGTTGATTAGGGTGTCCTACGTGTGCAAAACCACCACTATGTCATGTATGAAACCGTTTTAAGTGAGGGGAGAGACTAAATCTATCCATTTTAAAAATTAGTGTCATGTTTATCTGGTTTTAAAGTTTATAGACTAAAACTATATTCGATCTATAGAGGGATTACAAATAGATTTTGTTTACATTATCTAAGTGAATTCATATACTGGAGAATATTCTTTCGTTATTAAAGAAACATACATTGGGGAATAGCAAAAGGATCAATTTTTTATTAGCTCGGAATAAAGTGACGCAGCCATATATGATTATACATACTAGCACTTAATTTGGTGCTTGAGCACACAGTGACAGATATGGAGCGAGAGAATATGCGGCGAACATGATCTCATGCATCAATTCAAGTTCAGACTCACTCCTAGTGTGTGCGGATCAAGAGAACCAGGGGATTCGGAGATACCCCATCCATCGTTTCAATTTAAGTGTAGTTTTAGGATACGTGCAATCAATTAATATTTTAAGTCTTTCTAAAATTCCCACAAAATAATATTTTAGTTTCTTTTTACCACAGGTAGCATTTAATTAGTTCATGGAAATTATACTGGTGGATATATTATCTAAATTCAGAAGTGTTAATATATACATTATGTCCAGAAATATAAGACGCACCTATTTTTAAAGATTTATTTTTGATCAATAATTATTCTAACAATGTATGAATTATGTAATACAATATTGATATTGTCGAAAAGTGTTTTTAAATACGAATCCAATAGTATTAAGTTTTAGTCGCATAATCTACTAATTGTTGGACTAACTATTGGTTAAAATAAATTTTAAAAAACATGAAAATCTTACAGAGAGTAGTATTAACCACGGAAATCAGAGCAGAGCACATTCCTAGCTAACTAAGTCTGAGGGAAAGTTTTTCCCTATGAGCCAAAACAGTCAGCGAAATTCGAGAAGTCGACGGTAAAATTACCCATCTTGGCTAACTGTGAGACAAATATTTATTTCGCTTGTCATGCTATGGTTGACGGGCTGACAACTGGACAACTGAAATATTCCTGCTGTCTTCGTATTCTCATAACGATTTTGAGTTCATGAGATTTTTTGTGTTTCTGATAGTGAGTCGACAAACTATATTTCTGGATAGATTATACATATGAAGAAATACCGAACTAAGCTAGTGTCAATTGAGTCTCTTTCAAGGAAGACAAGAAATGAAACGCTCGAGTAGGCGGCCCTTTTGTGCTCCCTAAGCCAATGGCACACCTATTAGAGATAAAACTCCAAAGTATATGATTGCAGCCGCTTTGATCAATAGCTAGGCCAGTTCGATCAACATATCCATAGACAAGATCGTACAAGCTTGATTTGAATCCATGCATGGTATAGACCAAAATTTGGCCACAGAGGCCGAGGGCGAACAAGTGAATAAATCGGCTCCTAGATGTCTCATGCGCCACCTTGATTTCAAGAAGTCAACTACATCAGCCACGCTTGACATCAGTGCATTTTCCCCCACAGATATATCCACTACTAATACTAGGTGGTATACTTTTCCACCACATACGTAGCATTCACGTTGCGGTGTTACATAAACCGCTCTGATAGTTCACATGTGTGGTCTACCAATTTTTTTTATCTCAAAATCCTTATAAATCTCTAGACCTTGGGTTGTATGCACGGTAGTCAGGATCAGTATGGATTATAACGGTTCAGAAGCAGCACGTTCAAACCGAACTAATCAAACTCAGCGCAACCAAATGATCTCCATCAACGAGCACGAGCCGCACTCTGCCAAGAGCAGCGATCAAGGAACCTGCAGGTCATGGCAACGCGTAGTGCGATGCCATGGGGCGCCTCGACGAGGATACGTGTAGTCGAACGGCCGGGTTGCGCCGAGCTCGGATGCTGCCTTATGGCTTGGCGTGTACGCGGATGTGTCGGTGCGCCGGAGTTTAGAGAGATCAACAGGCCATGCTTGGTGCACCGGCAGTCCGGCTCACCTGCAGGGCGCACTGCACGCACAGGTAGGCCAACCCTCTCAGATGAGAGAATTCCTTTTATTTGCCAGAAATCTCTTTACCCCATTCTTCTCATTGCATCTGTACTGAGCGAACTCTTCGACCAACTCATCAAGGTGAGCTCTTTCAGATGTTTATAAGACGGCGGCAAGCACGAGCTGCGCTTGAAGAGGGCGCGCACTCCCCGCTGGGGCGCAAAGGTCGTGGTTGGGCTCGCCGGAGGCACCAATGAGTCAGCGAGCTTGTTGTGGGGCGGGATGGCGCTCGATGCGAGGCCCCGCAAAAGGGCGTCGCCCACCGCGTGGGGTGGAGGAGGCGTGGTGCGTTCGCCGCCTGGGCGCGAGGAGGGGCGTCGCTAGCCACCTGGGAGCAGAGAGGAGCGTTGCTCGCTGCCTGGACGTCGGGAGCGATGGCGTGCTCGAGATGGGAGCTCGCTGCGAGCTCTAATGGCAGAGGTGAATGACAATAAAGTTATTCTTGTATTGCAATTCTTTTGAATGCAGTGTCAAAGATGTAGCATGTGAAAGTTTGTTGCCTTAGCAAGCTAGAAGAGAAAAAATTTACCCGAGAATTCTTCGTCTTCAACACTTCTCATAAGTAGCAGAAGCAGCATAAATTCAGAGTCTAAGTGAGCCTAACTGTAGCTAATAGTCGCGAACAAGTCCATATACGCATCATGCATATGAAGTTAACAATCAAACTGGTGTATAGATCACAGGTGAAAACAAAGACAAAGTACCTCGCTACAAGAGCTTATAGTATGGGGATTGCTAATAAACACTTGAATGTTTTTCACTTTGAGAGTACTTAAATTTCTTTCTATGTGATTTTTCTATTGATAAGAGAAGACAGTATATGATCTGTTAAATAAAAATCTAAGTGCTTATATGTATATGTTAGAAGCAACTGTAGTATAACTCATTTGATGGATTGGGTCAGCACTTATATCCGGCTTAACTAGTAACTACTGTTGGCTGGGCCAGCACTCCTATTGGGCTTAACTAGCTACCAGTGCGTCCAAGTATATACTAGAGAAATAAAATCAGTGGTCTAAGTAGCAATTAGTGATTCCCTAAAAAGCAATTAGTGATGTAACTAGTAATTAGTAGATTTTCAGAGGAAGCTACATCATTGATGGGGGAGGGAGCTGCTTGCCCCCCTACTGGCTCCACCGTTGCGGCATAATCACATACCTGCTAAGACAGAGGATAAATCAGGGATTCTGCCATGTTGAAGGAGGATGCACTGGATTGTTTTTGTCCACGAGAGCTCAATCTTCCAGTGAGAAGGTGCCTGAAAGAGGATAAGAGATGGAGAAGTACAATACACGGGAAGGAGATGTTGGAAGAGAAAAGCAAATGTACATGTACATGTGGGTACATGAGTTAAGAATTTAGTTCAATTCTCATATTTGTGCATCTCAAAAAATTCTCCAAAAATTCATAGATGTTCATCATGTTATATTGTACAAACCCACAAAATTTCATGCAAAAATATAATCAAGAGTGCCCTACATAAAAAAGACAAAAAATTCAACTTATTTTTAAAACAATGCAGCAACAATTTTTTGTCTTTTTTGTGTAGGGCACTCTTGATTATATTTTTGCATGAAATTTTGTGGGTTTGTACATTATAACATGATGAACATCTATGAATTTTTGGAGAATTTTTTGAGATGCATAAATATGAGAATTGACCTAAATCCTTAACTCATGTACCCACATGTACATGTACAAAATCCACTCTCATGTTGGAAAGCAATTGTTTAGGCAGGAAAATAATTAGTTAGCTGATTTACTGGAGATAACTGTAATTAAGGGAGTTAATATGGACTAGCAGGACAAGTGTTACCTGCTGATTCGCCCTGCACTTTAGCGCGTGCAGTGCGCCCTGCAGGTGAGCCGGACTAGTGCCCCGGTGGATTGTAGGTCTATTTTCATGGCACGGATCGCTTTGGGGGACCGGGCCGCACGAACGCAGAGAAAGAACCGGACACCCATCCCTTTTCTTTTCTCACACGTTGAATGCGAAGCAATTCTACTTCCTTCCTCCTCTATCACAATGACATGTGGGTCCATCCCCCTCTCTCTCATTATCCAATTTGTTTCCACTATTAAGGAAAACCGAAATTGGAAAAAAAATTAATAATTTTATTGCACCGTAGATTGTGGTGAGTCGAGATTATTACAGAGTACAGGCATTAAGGTAAGTGACAACATGATGACAATAGATCTGAGGATTATGAAGGAGAGGAGGTTGCCAAACAAGGTGGTGACAATGGTGAGTTCCAGCAAGGTGAGGCTAGCAACGATACACTCGTAGAGATGATTGTCGAAGAGGTATAACAGTCTAAGAAGGTGGCAAATGAGCCAACAATGTTTAGATTCTCATGAAGCTTAATGGCATGACAATCGTGTCACATTGATGCACTTGAGACTAAGAGCAAAAGTTGGGCACAGTTCTTGAACCTCATAGGACATCAGGATGTGATCAGATTAGTCATGGGGTCTTGACGATAATGAGGACATTTGCTTCCACCATTGTCACTGTTGAAACGAGCATGTGGAAGAGCCACATAGAGTAAGAAAACTGTGTGTGGAAGCATGTGAGCATGTTATTAGAGGCATAATATTGCACAAATCGAACAATACAACATCTATACGGTCAGTGATGAGGCAGGTAGAGGAATAGAAAACAAGTTCAGATAAAATCAATCCATCAATGTTTAGATTTAATTTTTTGTGCAAAATTCCTAAAAAACATTAGGAGAAACATAGGCATTGAGAGAAAACGAGGAGTGAAAGAGGCAAACCTAAAGAAGCAAGGCAACTTAAAGTTCTGCATGGCGGTAAGTGTGCATCTTAATGCCCTCGGTCATATTACCGTACGGAGAGAGATGAAAAAGAGAGAACACACATGAAAATATAAGATTTGCTACTAAAAAGTACTTGTAGGTCAAAAAATATCATACATTGAATGCAAAAAATTCTACCAAAAACCCTAGTGGGGTCCTCAAGATCTATATTTTTATGATTCTAAAAAAGACGCACACGTGCACATATGCACCACACACGTGCTTAGACGAGCGCACCCCTAATCACATACTAGAAGTAACATAGATTGGGGATAATTGCACGAAAACTCACTAAATCCGTAATAAATGCATCTATGTGTGTGTCGTAGGTACGAGCCTAGGCAATAAGAGAGAGGCACCCCTGTTCGGTTATGAAAGCCTACGATGGTGCGTGGGGGGACTCGAGCGTGAAGGAAGCAGTGTAGCTAGGACTCACGTGCCCATCTCTTATTCTCTCCCCAAACTAAGGTTTACAAATGAGTGAGTGGGAGAAAAATGGACCCCTCTTCCTCTTGTCCTTGGGATCTATTTATAGAGGAGGAGGTTAGGTAGAGGTGAGAAAATTATAAGTTTGCACCTCGGGGATGCAAAACCTTCATGAGAGGGTTTATAGACTATTTACATAACATTTAATTAGGCATCGTCGGTTTAGTGGTAGCATGCAAACACCATCCAACAGTGTGTAAATGTGAGCACCAAAATTTAGACCCGGTGATGGATGGAGTCATATCTCCCAACTTATGTCACATTTAGCTATAAGCTTTTCTATAATTTTAGTGCAAAGTGGGTCACCCATTATGAAGTTGAAAGGCAACGGATCCAGGGAATTAGAAGTCATGGATGTTTGAGAGGTTATCTTCTTCTTTCTAGTTTAATGCTCCTCCTCTTCGTCCTTTTCACTCGTTGTTGATTTTCATTCATTCGATAGAAAAATAACGGAAATAAAATATAGGCATCTCATCAAGAAATTAGCACTTACTTGATAGTTTCTAGATGATTATCATTTGTTATGGGATGGTTAGAACTTATTTTTCCCTTCAATAAGCTATCAGCAGAATACACGCCAGAAATAAAAAGGAAAGTCAGAACCATGAACAAGAGGATAGGCACTTGGGCTTCGGCATTTGGGCCGCGGTCTCGAAATTGGCCGGGTGCCATGGATCCAACGCACGAACCCGAGAACCCGTAAGGCGTGTCAGGACCCGCATGATCTGTTCCCAACTCTTCGTTGACCATTTCAGAAAAGAAATCACAAGATACCATCCACCGAACTGCTCTACTTTCACTGACACGCGGGCTACTGTGTGGTCCACCTCCCGGGGACCCACCTGTCAATTACATACCAACACTTTAGTCACGTGCGTTGCGTTGGATGGGATGCGTCACCGGCTCACCGCTTCGTCTTTCCTTTCCCCTCCCCTCACCACCACCATCCGAATATTCCAAGCTTGCGACTTGCGACGGCGAGGAGTTGGAGGAGGAGGAAGCCCTGAACCCTAGAAATCCTTCCGTCGATTGGCGAGAGGTACGAGCCTTGCTTCTCTCTGATTACTTGTCCCTTCTTAAATACTAGCATTTCGGCTGTAGCTGCTGGTCGAAGGTGCTGTGCTGTGCCCGATTCATTTCAACAAGGTGCTTTTCTTGCCACTCTTCAGTGCAATTCCGTGCCATTTTCTTGCTTTGTTGCAGGCGTTGTTCCAGGAATTGGGTACCGTGCTGGAGCTAAATGTTAGTCATCTGCATCTGCATTCGATTTGTATCTCTCTGAGAAGTGAGAAGTGTCTTGTTGTTTCCTTGGCTTCTGTTTGCAGAGTATGTAGTTATATCTATTTTTACCCGACTGTGCTCTTGTGCTCTTCCACTGGGAGTTTGGGACTCGCTGTAGAACCTGAACCTTCCATATCAGTGCATCTTGTAACAAATATTAGGTTTCGATGGTGTCGGCATTTCGTGCTTCAATTTGTGTTCTTTGTTGTCTCCACGTTCAACATTGCTCCATGCAATTCTCTCTCAATCTTTCCCCCTTCCAAATTTGTTGCAACCTTTGTTCTTCTTTAACTCAGGAAACACATTTTATGTGTTTTGTCGCGTTTCTTGAGATATAAATCAATGGCTTGCTGGATTTTTTTATGTCTGCTTGTAGAGTTTCAGTTGATCGGTTATTTCCCAGATTGTCAATTGATGATAAGTTTTAGTTAAGCTGTTCATTTTCCATCTTAAGACATAATGCTCCTACGTCATTAGAGGAAATCAAATACGGTTGGTATTTGGTGCTTATGGTGTTTGGTCGTTTCGGTTGGCATGCACTGCAATTCTACACTAGTCTGGTAGGTTTGTATAGTCTTGTGAACAGTGTTGATCGTAAGATTAATGATGTTTCATGGTGGTTGATGTTGTTTTGCCTTTTCTATTGGTTGCAGTTCAGGGCCTTGTTATAGATTAGCTGCTGGTTATAGTTGAGACTGCTTGTTACTTAAGAATTCGAGATAAGAATATTTGTTGTAAAATTTGGTTTTTGTGCATCACAGAGACAAGGGAGTTACTATGTCTAGAGTAAATGAGACATTTAGGGCAGAGTCAAGAATGACAGTAGTCTTTGGTGCCCTAACATCGAAACCACTGACGTTTGAAGAGTCCCTCAGATTTGTCAAGAAAGTGAAGGTGAGGTTGAATGTTATACTCTATAACACTTTATCTATGCTGTTACATGTTTTGTATATTTGTGATTATAATATCAATCTTGTATCACTAGTTCATCTGTCTACTAAGCCATAAATTGGTACTGTCCACTACTTTACTTATAATCTTACCACTAAATTTTCTTGTTTCATATTTTGATGTATGTCAACTATCTGTTTTTCCTGCTTGCAAGAACTCCACCTTGTCAGATCTTGATGGATACCTCAGTTTGTATAGTTATTAATTAAGAATAGTCCAGACTTAGAGATGTGGGTGAGCAACAGGTAGAACCGTGACTGGCTTGCCAGTCTGCAGTAACCTGATGACTGATAAACCATGCATAAAATTAAATTATATCAGGCAGATTCTTGTTGTATTTTCTAGCTCTATACAAGTCACTTGAAAACAGTTAAGTGGCAGAAAAGAGAGAGGGAGGGAGTTAAGAATGCCAGGCCATGAGATACCTCAGTTACAAACTTCTGGTACAGTCATAAGGAACAGCATTACAGACTCTTGTTGTGATTTTAGACTGTTTAGAAAATAAAAACTATTTTTGTTAGCTATGTTTTTTTTTGGTTTTTGCTGAATCAGACCTCATGTCTGCGTCAGAGTCTGATACCGTTTCTACCTCCAAGTACGACTGCTCTGATCTCAGCTATACCCTATTCCATCAGAGAGTGTGGTTTGCTTACCACTTTCAACATACCGAGTAAATGGCGGATTCAGCTATGTAGTTGGTTATACTATGGTATTGTAAAGTCTTCTCAGTAAGTGTAGTTTGCATAACACTTTCAACATACCAGGTGACTGGCTAATTCCGCTATTTAGCTGATTATGGTATTTGTAAAATTTGCTCAGTAGTGTCTCATTTACTTATGCTTCAAATCATGATTAAGTTCCTTGTTTCTCAGGCTCACGACTACATGTTGTATCTGTCGTTGTTTGACATTCTTGGCAGAATGGAGTTGTCCCAGCTCGAGGCCTACCAAGCGGTACGAACACCATTCTCCCCCCTCTCAACAGATTTGTGAAATCACTAGTGAACCTTCTCTCTGTTTGCCCTCCAGTTACAGCTGCTGTTTCGAGATCACCCTGATCTCTGTGAGGAGCTCGAGAAGTTCAGACCACCTGTGCCTGCAAAACACGCAGCAAACAACATCTGGCCCTGGGTTTTCATGTGCGCTGTTCCGCTGGTTGCATTAAGCCTGACCCAAGCGCTCGGGAACCCGGTTCTGTGGTTTGTCCAACAAACAAATGCTCGGTGACAAAATGACAGCGTGATCCGGCTACCATTGCCGTACACACATGTAGCTCGTCTCGTCTCGCTTATCCCACCAATAATGTAATTAATTGATATCGTCTTAAATGTATATAGTAAGATTATAGTTAGAGCAAATCCTGGAAGGGAACTGGTGTTATTGAGCATCAGGTAGCACTGGAAAGAAATTTAATTACAACTTGCAGGGCTGTGCAACAAACATTATGCTCGGGAATGTGCTTTAAGTACTACTAGCATCTCAATGAGTTGCTAAGATACTTCTGCACATCAGAGTTGAAAGGTTCCAGAAGATGTTAATGGTAAGCAAGAAGATTGTTTACGAAGAAGCAACAAGAAAAAATCATATTCTGATACATAAAAGTTATATAGGAATCGAAATAGTCTTTTATTTTCTTTTTTCAAAAGAAAAATCGATGATGCTACAGCAATTGCAACTTGCGTGTGATGAGACTTGGACACATCATTGAGTTGATTGAATCGGAGCAATTTTCCTGAGGCAGATTGAATTTGTGATTGTAGGATTAGCGTGTAGTTTTAATCTTTGTAAAGGGTTGCAGAAACACGTCTAAAAGGGCAAGGGAAAGGAAGAAGAAACTCATGTAGTGCTTTGCTGTGAGGCTGAAACGCGTCAAAGTCAAAGGAGGCTGAAACGCGCACGCTGATCCCGTGGAATGGAAGACTCCGTCAACGCACTTATTTGACCTCAACTTGTAACTGTATATGCTACTGTTGTTACAAGATTCAATAAATAAAACACGGAATGAAGAACACCCGAAATATTTTGGAGAAGATTTGAACCAAAACAGTTCTTCTAGCAGGACATTGTCATACTGTAACGAAACACGTTTTTGAACAAATTTATTTGTTTTGCTTTTTCCTTCTTAATTTGATGCGCCCGCGCAAGATGCCAGGACATCCTTAACCACGATTTTAAATTGTTGCCAAATCAATTAATTAGTTAATATAGACGAATCCAGGACGCATCGCACATGTTGTAGAGCATCCTGCAGTAGCCTGTCCTCCAAGCCACAGCTAGGAAGGCTCCGTCACCAAAATCTCAAGTCTAGCTAGCCCAAAGATAAGGTTGTCAGCTGCACGTTTTGAAGAACTTGCAGGAGCTGCATTTTCATTGAGTAAGTTCAAAGTTACCTCATCGCACGGTTCATTAGCTGGAGCAGAGCTTCTGAGCTCGGATGTCTGAGCTCATCTATGGATGTTTGAGCTCTGACCAATTGGCACCTCCACGAGGCTCATCTATGGATTGGTTGCCGAGTTCCATTCGGGTGCTCCCTTTTAGCCCATCACAAGGACGGATCTAGCGGAAAATTTAGGTGGAGCTTGCTTACAATTTAGGAATTTGAGTGGGAGCGTGTGCCCCAATTGAGCCCTTTTCGGGTCCCTTCCTGATCCCCATCACTCATGGAGTCATGTTGTGTTTATTGTACACGCATTTTTGGTTTCTAATATATGGTAATAATAATATATTAGTGATAACACTGTCATAATAACTTCGCGTACAAACCCATGTATCGGTTATTTGCTAGTGATAACACCGTCGTAATGGTTTTGAGCATGGTTCCGTGTGCCGGTGCGAGGGGCAAATACATATAGCCACGGATTAAACATCCCTTGCACTTGTTTAGGTGGCCCGAGATTCACAACGGTGAAAATAATGTGACATTTTTCCCGTATATTTCCAAATAATCACAGAGTTGGTATTGGGTATTGTTTTCCAACAACAATACATCATCTGCATTAACCAGATTTGTACTTGAACTTGATAACATGGCAAATGTGACATATGCATGTATTCAATTCGACCACAACATGTTGTGTTGCACGGGTCAGATTTTTCCATAATCAATAAATCTCACCCGTTGTATAAAAAAGAGGACCCCAACAAAAGCAATGCAAACAAACCTCCAAAATATGATCCTCTTAACTTGTTCTAATTAGTTTTGCAAATTACCGCGTATAAGCATATCCTACTCATCCTGGCATACAAATACCACAATAAAAGGAACCAAAACCTAATGCAAATGCTACCCTTATATCACAAAACTACACCCCAAGAAAATGTACACCAATTCGGTTTGAAGCACCCATACTGTACGATCATGCACATCATGATTATCACCCGTTAATCTCCACAAAACCCTGTGCTAATTCACACCCTTCTCTGCTCCAAATGGACCTTGCAATCCCCAAAATTTTAATTTCAAATCTCCAAATCCAAATCCAAAATCCAAAATCCAAAATCCAAAATCCAAAATCCGAAATCGAACAAATGGTGGTATTCGCACCCACCCCCCTACCCACAAAAACAAGCTAAGGTCCGCCCCCGGTGAGATCACCGCCGCTGGCCATCGCCTCACCGTGTCTCCCACATCCGTGCCGTCCACGTGCCCCTTATAACCCATTGGGCGGCCCAAGACGGCCGCGCAACGGCCCGCGGCCCCACCCGGTAGGTTTACTCCATTCTTAAAGCCGTTCCCTTCCTTGCCTCGCCCTCGCTCCTCTTCCTCCTCTCGCCTTCGCCTCGTCTCCTTCCCCATACCCTCGTCGAAGCGATTAGCTCTCGCGCTCGCGCCTTCGCCTTCGCGTTTCCGTGTCTCGTGCTGCGTCTCGCGCCTCGCGCGCTGCGGTGCAGGGGGCGGTTGCGGCGGCGGGCAGATCGGGCGTCGGCGGCGGCTGGGAAGGCGCAGGGGGATCGGCGGCGGCGCCTGGGAGGTGTCGAGGGAGGACTCGGTGTTGGTTTGCGTCGGTGGCTGACGGATAGGAGGACGGGGACTGGTTGGTGCATGGTGGGATGAAGCGCGCGAGGGACGAGGCGGTCGCGGGGTCACAGCTCAAGCGTCCCAACCTCGCTCGATCCGATCCGTGAGTAGCCGCCTCCTCCACTCACTACGCTTCGGTTCCTGGCTGCCTTCGCGTTCGCGTTCGTTTTTCGGACGTGCGTGTGTTCGGTTTTTTTTTGTTCTTCTTAGCCGGTTCGTTTTTTCGTTTTGGGGGTTTTCGTGTCTGGTGGAGTCGGCGAGAGAGTGGAAATGTTCGTGTAAGGAATTCGGGGTTTGGTTTGGGATATACTTGTTTTTTTTACTACCGATTTTGTGTTCGTTCGTTCCAATTTGAAGTCTGCGCTGTACAAAATGCCATTTTGGGGTCCGAATTTTTCTATGGTTTTTACCTGTGATCTAACTGATTGGTCTCTCGTCTCTCGCGTAGGATGGCGCAGCCGCAGTCCATGCCTCTGGCGGGGTCAGCGTCAGGGCCAGCGCCGCCGCCTCAGGCTGCGGCTGCGGTTGCTCCGCCGGCGCAGTCGCAGCAGCCGTCTGGCGGTGCAGCGGCTGCCGGCCAGAAGCTGACGACGAACGACGCGCTCGTCTACCTCAAGGCCGTCAAGGATAAATTCCAGGACAATCGTGCCAAGTACGAGGAGTTCCTTGAGGTGATGCGCGACTTCAAGAGCGAGAGGTTGGTCCATGCTGGTCCTTCTCCAAATCTGATCCATACCGTTTTCCATATTTCCATGGAGCGGAGTACTGATGTTTCTAGTTGTTACGACTGTGGCATGGTGCAACTTTTGGATACAGGATTGATACGAACGGAGTGATTATTCGTGTGAAGACACTCTTTAACGGGTACCCTGAGCTGATCCTTGGGTTCAACACCTTCTTGCCCAAGGGCTTTGCAATCAGGCTACAGGAGGAGAAGAAGCCTGTTGATTTCGTGGAAGCCATCAATTTTGTGAACAAGATAAAGGTATAAATACACCTATATTCATATAGGCTGATCTATCATGTGACCAAGCTGTATATGTATTGATTTGTGACGTTACTGCTTCGCTTATACAGAATCGGTTCCAGCAAGATGACCATGTCTACAAGGCATTCTTGGACATCCTCAACATGTACCGCAAGGATAACAAGTCCATCCAAGATGTTTACCAAGAGGTGCCCGCTTTCTTTCTGTTATTTATTTATTTATTATTTTGTGTCTATTCTTCTGTTAGAGTTTTGAGTTTAGCGTATCTTTTTTGGCAGGTTGCCGTGCTGTTCAATGACCATAAAGATTTACTCGAAGAATTCCAGCACTTTTTGCCTGATACCTCAGTGTCCCCGCAAGCGGTGGCCACTTCAAGAGGTGTTTTGGTTAGGCGGGATGACAGGACCTCTCTAATGCCTCCTGCGAGTAGGAGCCTTCACATTGAAAAGGTATAAATGACATGTTGTTTTGTTAGCTTTACTAGCGAATAGTTAGATAGCTGGCAGAAAATAGGGTCATATGTTATGAGGAAAGAAGCCTGACTATATGTTAATATTTGCTTGACTTTTGGGGAAACTGTTGGCTATAATGTACTATCCAAATTAAAGGGATGTAAATGTAGGGAGTAAAAAAGAAGGGTAAAAAAATGATTTTTACCTCTAAGCATGTGTCAGAGAACTCATGAAGTACCTGGCTGGCAATTTTTATGAACGGGATATTCTGTTTGAAGGTTTGTTAGCTAGTGCATCACAGCTTTCATGTAGATGAAAATGCTTGGATGTTGTACAAATGCAGCTTCTTGAATCTTGCATAATACTTAATGAATTACTTTACTTCTAATTCTGTCAATTAATTATCAGAACCCAAGGTATTTTAATGTTTTCTTTCTTTGGGTTTGGACTGAGGTCAAAACGATATCAATCCTTATTTATCTACTACGATTTTTTTTCTGCATCTATACGTCAACTATCTACTACTTATCATATAAAGTTAGCTGATTTGTTATCCCATCTCTCTTTCCTCAGAGTAGGGCTTATCCATCGCATACAGACCTTGACATTAGTGTTGATCGTCCTGATGTGGAGCATGATCGCCAGAGAAGGCGTCCAGAGAAGGAAAAGGAGCGGAAGACGGAAAGAGATAAAAGAGATTATGAGAGAGATGAGAAGGATGGTGAACAGGACAGCAGGGAGCTGGATGGTGGACAGCGGAAGCGCAAACCTTTTCCAAGGAAGATGGAGGACCCTACAGGTGCTGAGACACACCAAGGAGCCCACCCTGAGAATCATGGAATAAATAGTGTATCTGCTTCATCGTATGATAATAAGGATGCACTGAAGAGTAAGTCTCTTAGAATATTGATTAACATTAAATAATATTTCTGCTCAGTATGGCAGTGTTGTTGCTTTACATCCACCCTTCTTTATACCATCATTAAAATGCAAATTTGATGCTGCATGACCTTAGAATGTGCCCTTACAGATATAACACCTGCATAAGTACGTTTCAGTGTAGTCTCTTCATGGCCTGTTAATTGTTAAGAAACAAGGCACAAATATGTTTGCTTGGTGCTTCTATATGGTTGAATTTAGTTGATCTCATATGTATGTCTGGAGAACTTTGTGTTTTTTCCACTTATCTATAGCTTACATCAACATGCTTCCTTGCAACATCAGGTGTATACATACAGGAGTTCCATTTTTGCGAGAAAGTCAAGGAGAAGCTGGAATATGATGCTTACCAGGAATTTTTGAAATGTCTTCACATATACAGCCAGGAAATTATTACACGAAGTGAATTGAAGAACTTGGTGGGTTTCTTCTATATTTCTGCTAATTCAAGATTAAAACTTCCATTGGTTCACTAACTATGCTTAAGGATCTTTTGGTTACCTGTTTGGTTTAACTTGATGATGTGAATCTTGAATATCCTCTCTGATTTACAGGTGAACGAGATACTGCAGCACTATCCAGATCTTATTGATGGATTTAATGAATTTTTGGAGCATTGTGAAAATATAGGTAGGTCACATATTTAATATATATGGATAACCATATTGCAGGATTTACATCACTGATTTTAGATTTCATGTATTTGTATCTGAAGTTTTTTCCGCACCATGCAGATGGATTTCTGGCTGGAGTCTTCAGTAAAAGTATGTGGTGACTTGCTTCAAACTCTTTAAAAATAAAACCATTTCTAGTTCATTTTAGAAGTTCTTGTTAACACTAATTATCTGTATTGAAGAGCAATCTGGACGGCTAGTTAAAACTGAGGATAAAGAAAGAGATAAGGAGCGTGAGAGGGAGGATAGGGACAGAGATCGGGACAAGGAAAGAGAAAGATATGATAAAGGATCATCATTTATTTCAAAGGACAGTGCTAGCCACAAACCTTCTGTGTCTACCAAAGAAAAGTATCTATGCAAACCAATATCAGAGCTCGATCTCTCAAATTGTCAGCGATGCACTCCAAGTTACCGGCTTTTACCTAAAAATGTAAGATAGTTTAGCTCTTGTAGTTCTTCTCATAATGTGTTCCATATAACATTTGGTTGAATCCTGTTTTCAGTACCCAACGCCTCCGGCAAGCAACAGGACTGATCTTGGAGCCTCTGTTCTTAATGATCACTGGGTGTCAGTGACATCGGGAAGTGAAGACTATTCATTTAAGCACATGCGGAAGAATCAGTATGAAGAAAGTTTATTTAGATGTGAAGATGACAGGTGCTGATTTGTCTTAGTAACACAGATGACATTGCAATTTCATATTAGTTGTATATATGATATAGCTTTGCACTTTGATGAGAGTAACCTTAGACTATTTTATAATCAGTTCTTAGAGGCCTACATCAATGTTCGATGCCATGTTGTGGGCTAGTATTGATACTTTATACCTGAACATTGCATAAGTAGTGGACCTAAGCTTATATTTGGTTTATGTACATTTTGAGTCTTGAAGCACTCACAATAACACTTGCCTGTTCCGCTTGTGTACATGTTAGATTAGTCAGTGATGTTTTGGTTTGCTTCTTAAGTCACAATAGTGACTAATTGTGATGTTGATTTCGGTTATCCAATCACATATGTACTAGTGTTGTAATTATGGTGCAGTTGAAGAAACAATAAACCATGCTTCCTGGATTGCTTGTTTCAGCTAGAATCATTATTGGAATCCATCGTAGATGGAACATGGCAATTGGCCTCTAGGGTACAAAAGAAACGCATTTTCCATAATCTGAAAGGCAAACAATTAAAGAGGATGATGATGTTTAGAAAAAGAGCTTTGTTAGGCTGTATTTTTCCTGCTTTTGTCAAAAGATAATTACAATCCATGCACCAAATGTTTTTGTTGCATGTTAATCTTTATTGGATATTTTAATGATGCGTGTTAATAGCCTTTTTTCCTCTTACCTTTTTATGAGAACCTCATTACCTTGATACTGAGCAACTGTGTACTAAAATGCTTGTTGGAAATTATTAATAACTAATGGTATTTGTGAAAACCTGAATTAAGTCACAAAAACTTCTTTGCTATATGTTGGTAGTTGATTCTTAGGATGATTAGCCTGTTTGCTCATATTTGATACCTGTAACCAAATGGTAAACCATTGTTTCCTGCACAAGCACTTGAAGTAAAGTTGTGCTCTGCTTATGCCTGTAGGCAGGCTTGAATATGTTATAACACTCGCACACAGTCAACTGTTGGAGATCCATGTTTGCAGTGTTATTCATTCCACTTGTTTTGGTCTAGTTGGTAACAAATGCTTAGCTCTTGCACTTGGCATCTAAAGTTTAGACATATTGCATATGGTAGAGACATGTACATTTCTTTAAATATGTTTCCACAATGAGGCTACTCATTCAGGCACTTCAGCATCTAAAGGACAGCGTTTTGGTGTATGACTGATGAATGACATGTGCTTCAATATTATCATATGTAATTACTGTTTATGTTGAATCATCTCTTGATGCTGGTTACAAATTGGTCTGAACATTTTCAGGTTTGAGTTGGATATGCTGTTGGAATCAGTTAACGCAGCAACTAAACGTGTTGAGGAATTGATAGAAAAGATGCAAGACAACTCAGGAAAACCAGAAAGCCCGATACGCACCGATGAGCATTTAACTCGTACGTACATGTCTGCTCAACACATGTTAATATTGTTTGGTAATGCTTGAATTGTATAGAGCTTAACTGCCCTTTTGGGTTTTTCACCCTGACAGCTTTGAATCTGAGGTGCATTGAACGGTTATATGGTGACCATGGTCTGGATGTGATGGATGTTCTTCGAAAAAATGCTAGTGTTGCACTGCCAGTTATCTTAACTAGGCTTAAACAAAAGCAGGAGGAATGGTCAAGGTGCCGATCAGATTTCAACAAGGTTTGGGCTGAAATATACGCCAAAAATTATCATAAGTCACTTGACCATCGCAGTTTTTATTTCAAGCAGCAAGATACGAAGAACCTGAGCACAAAATGTACGTACACTTTTTATACGTGCAAATGTTTCTTCTTATGGTTCCAGCTTTGACTAGTTGCTGAATCTTCCTTAATTATTTTTTGTTCCCTGTGTAGCTCTAATGACTGAGATTAAAGAAATTAATGAGAAGAAAAGAAAGGAAGATGACGTACTCATTGCTATTGCTGCTGGAAATAGGCGGCCTATAGTTCCAAATATGTCATTTGAGTACGTAGATCCAAACATCCATGAAGATCTTTATAAGATCGTCAAGTACTCATGTGGAGAAGTCTGCAGTTCCTCGGACCAACTGGACAAAGTGATGAGAATTTGGACAACTTTTCTGGAGCCAATTTTGGGTGTTCAGCCTCGAACCCACGGTACCGAGGATGCAGATCTAGTTAAACCCAAGAGCCGAATCACAAAATCTAGTATTTCAACTGTTGGGGAAAGCAGTACCACTGCAGCAGGGGTTGCTACCAAGCAAGGCCATGGTGATGAAAGCATGCCACAGGAACAAGCACCGTCAACTCTGGCTAGATTGGTGAATGGAGTTGCAGCAGACTCTCAAAATGGTTCCCATGATGCTGATCAAACTGCTCGTAGAGGTGAGGAACCATCAAATGCTGCACTAAATGGAAGAGTGCAAGGTGCTACCTCTGCCACAGATGAAATGTCTGTAGTAAGTACCCAAAACATGTCTACTGAGAGATCAGCAGAGAACATTCCTGTTGCTAGGACTGAACAACATAGCAACATTAAGGGAAATTCGGAAACTAAATCAGGTTTGCATTTGTGCTGCTTGGACATATTTTCTGTAGTCTATAACTTGGATAGGTCTCTTTCTGTCAATGCTTATGTTTTGTCTTGCCTGCTAGGTGTGAATGCTTCTAGAAGTTCACATGGTGTAGCTGGTACGGCTGCTGATGCCAGGGCTGGCAATGAAGTATTACCATCTATTGAGGTATAGAACGTCTTGTCAGCTCAATTTGCTTTCCACCTTTGTGAGCCATTTTTCTTCGGATGGTTCTCTTCTTCCTTTAAAAGTGTTGGTTTTTTTTTCTGTGGTGGTTTGGTTGCTTATTTTCTTCACACATTTTATCTCTGTGTGTTGCCCTATTGATGACAATGCTTGGAATGTTTGTGCTTGTTGAATCGTATCCATTCATGTAAGACGAATGCACATTCATCTTTTACTCGGAGATGTATCCAACAAACTCATTGTATGCTCATATGTTTCTATTTTTTCTTTGACAGGGTGGAGAGACTGGCAAGTCAGGATCATCTTTAAATGGTGGAGGCACCAGTGAGGGTAATAAAGTGCGCTTTTTTAATGAAGCTGCTGCATCTCACAATATTTTGAAAGTTGAAAGAGAAGAGGGTGAGTTATCACCTAATGGAGATTTTGAAGAGGACAATTTTGTGCCTTTCGAAGATGGTACTGTAGATGGAGCATCTAAAACAAAGGAAGGTTCTACAAGCAGAACATTCAAGGGCAGGCCTGGTGAAGTGGAACCTTGTGCTGAGGCAGCTGGCGAGAATGATGGGGATGATGAGGGTGAGGAAAGCGCTCAAAGGTCTACTGAGGACAGTGAAAATGCCTCTGATGCTGGTGAAGATGCATCAGGAAGTGAATCTGGTGATGGTGAGGAGTGTTCTCATGAAGATCACGATGAGGAAGAGGAGGATATGGATCATGATGATCACGATGTAAAAGCTGAAAGTGAGGGTGAGGCAGAGGGAACAACTGAGACACACGATGTGGAAGGAGGAATATCACTACCATTGTCGGAACGCTTTCTGTACTCGGTAAAACCACTTGCCAAGCATGTACCCACAGCTTTACAGGATCGAGAAGAGAAATCTTCACGTATATTTTATGGGAATGATTCGTTTTATGTCTTGTTCAGGCTGCACCAGGTGTGCTTTCCAGTACTCTTGGCCTTATGTATTTGCATGTGCTCTCCTTTGCTAAACTTATCAATTGCAGATCTTGTATGAAAGACTACTTTCAGCAAAGACAAACTCTTCCAGTGCTGAAAAGAAATGGAGAACTTCTAAGGATACAAACCCCCCTGATCTATATGCAAAGTAATTTTGCTTTCTTGCAATGTTTAATTGCTCATGCCACATCTTATCCATACATATGACCAATGATTGATCTGCCATTTTGATGAAGGTTCATGGGTGCACTGTACAACTTGCTTGATGGTTCTTCTGATAATACCAAGTTTGAGGATGACTGCCGTGCTATTATTGGGACTCAGTCCTATGTTCTCTTTACTTTGGATAAACTGATATATAAAATTGTGAAGCAGGTAATTGACTCATCCCTTGTTCTATTATTTTACTCTGTGTTGGCTGCAATATTCATTCTTTTAACTTCCTGGTATCAGCTTCAAGCTATAGCAACAGATGAAATGGACAACAAGCTTCTCCAGCTTTATTTATATGAAAAATCAAGATCCCCTGGGAGGTTCTTTGATCTAGTCTATCATGAAAATGCCCGTGTCCTACTCCATGACGAGAGCATGTACCGATTTGAATGTGTAAGCTTCATTCTGATTTGCAGACTACAATGAATTCCATGATTTATCTATAGCTGTGTTTCCCCCTTTCCTGTATGTTTATCAGACGGATACTGTTTCTTGTGTGTTACAAATGAACTTGTTCGTTTCTACGGCAATGTTGATAATTGATAATGCTTTCTCTTGCTATAGAATGATAAAGTTTAGTTTGTCTTGCCAAATTACAGTGCTTGAATCCAACAAGGTTGTCTATTCAGCTGATGGAATATGGTCACGAAAAGCCTGAAGTGACAGCAGTATCAATTGATCCAAATTTTTCGTCGTATCTTTTTAGTGAGTATTTGTCAAGCATGTCTGACAGTAAATTGTCTGATGGTGTCTTCCTTGGAAGGTATCCCCCCAACCCCTACCCCCACAATCAAATAGAAGTACCTGATTCCATTTCTGCATTTTTTATTCATGATTTCACACTGTTCTCCCAGGAACAAGCGGAAATATTCAAATAATGACGAGCCTTCAGATCCATTGAAGGCCGTGGATGGTATCAAAGTTGCTAATGGTCTTGAATGCAAGATATCCTGCAAGACCTCTAAGGTTTGTATCTTTATTTAATTGGGAATTCCACGCATTCAAATAACTGGAATATTAGTATATCTTATTATGCCATATATGCAGGTCTCATATGTCCTCGACACTGAAGATTTCTTGTTTCGGTTAAGGAAGAGGAGGAGACTTTCACCTGGTGGAAACGTGCCTGACAAGTTGCAGACTTCGAAAAAACATGCTGCAAAAGTGCAGCGCTTCCATATATTTCTATCCAAGCCTTAGGGTCATCGTAAAAAATACTGGTAATGCCACTGTGTTCCGACCCATGCATCATTTGATCATATTGTGCTGATTTGCGCTGCTCTATATGGACCAAGGCTCTTGTCCATTGTATGGCAATATGATTTTTATGGCTGATTTGATGGCTTGCTTGCATCAATGAGAAGCATGTCCAATGGATGATGTTGACTGCTAGACTCTAAGCACAACGAGCAGTTGATGGCTGTGCTCAACATGCTTTATGGCTCATGCAAAGTTTTCTGGCCAATCCTTCTTTATTTTAAAGTTGGCCCATAATGCAGCAACCTCATTAAGCCACATCACCCTTAAATCTATAACCATTGGATCAATTAAGATTATTATTTAGTGCACCTGTGCATTGGTGATGTGATGCAAACAATGTAAAGGATCACATGGGCTAATATACATGACAGTTACTGACTAATTAGCTGGTTGGTGCATTTAAGGGCTACGTCTATCAGAGAAGCCTGCTTTTGCTACAGAGATAAACACCAGATACATGCAAAATAGTCCAATCGAGTGACTCTGTAAATGTAGACGGGTAAACATAATGGTATTATCTCTAATCTTCGGAGGAATTAACCAAACGAAGAAGGATGAGAGGAGATAAAACACTACAATAGCCTACGTTGAAGAATATGCATGGACAATTTAGGTATGAAGGCATGTATATCAAAATGATTAAAGGGTTGAATCAAGTAAGCAGTACTGAAACAATCCTGGCTAAATGTTCTCGCGTACAATTTTTCTTACATAACATGCAGTGCTTCTCAGGCAATAGTTAGAACCATGTATTTCTTAGTTATATTAATCAGCCCGGAGCCCCCACTGATTTGATTTATTTTGTTGGTAACGAGTTGCTTGATACTGTGCAAGCAACTTTGACTACGCCACTTCTTTCATTTCTACAAGCCACCATCACCTCCTCCAGGAAACTACAAACCTACCGTTTCTACCAGAACAGTTCATGTCTTCTGTGAAGAATTTCTTACATTTTCCCTTCCTTGGATGCATCTGGAGTCCTAAATTGTTGCTTTGTTAGAGAAGAGCACACATGGTTGTGACTATGATGTGAACAGATAGATTAAGTGGATCAATCTTTTGGTTCGTGCTTCCAAAATCTATTAATGTGCCATTTTATTTTTTTCTTCAAAGATTCATGCACGTAACATTGAAATGATTCTGTTTACTTTTTATCCTTCACCTTTTGGCTCGTGCAGCTTGTATTGGGTTCATCTCTAGCCTACCCCAACTTGCTTGGGACAAAATGCTTTATTTTGTTGTTGTGACATTGAAATGATTCAATAAAAATCCATTGAATTAGTAAGAGAAAGGCATTCCCATGCATAAGTATACTGGAGACATTATTTAGAATAAGTTTCTGCTGAGGGTCATAACCGATCCATCACTAATCACTAGTTATTAAGTGAGGCATGCCCATGCATAAGTATACTTGAGACATCATTTAGAATAAGTTTCTACAAATGGTCATAATTGATCCGTCACTAATCACTACAAAGAAGTGTTAGAAGAAGGTTCATGCATGCACCGTTGAAAATAATTAAGACCTCATCTGGTGAACTGTTAGAAGAAAGGATAGTAAGACGTCATCTAAAAAAAAATATCCTGAGGCGTGAAATCGAATATACTATGCACTATTGCATGGCAACTTATATGTATCTATTCCTGAATTTTCCAGTTCCAGCAAGTGCTGTTCCGGACAAAATTGCATAATGTTGTGTAAGAAGGCAATGAATTTTACTTTTGTGCTTTGCAGTCATTGTATCCAAATCGGGAGATGCTGCTGGGGTTGCGACTGCCTTGCTTCAACAATGAGAAGCCGCAGGAGACCCAGAGTGGTGGTTCCACACTCAGATTGCATCAGATTGCCCTCTGGAATAAACTGCTGGCCGCTTGGAAGCTATATACAGGGTAAATACAGCAAAGCAAAGCAAAGCAAAGCATGTTGTGGCCGCTTCAGTCAGCTCCGCCGTGCCGAAAGATGTGTATATATATGTATTCGCAGAATATTGTTTGTTTAAGTTTACCAATCTTTACTGGGTTTTGGTCGTAGAAGGATTCTATTAACTAGTCACCATTTGTTGCTGTTGGTATAGGTCCCTTGTGCGTTTTGACCGTTGTTTTCCATTCAAGATATTAAGCCTTGATTAAATGCAACAGTGTGATCGATCGAACTTTGGCTAATCAGACATACATGATTATTTTATTTTATATGTTGTTGCCTCAAGATATGAACTTGACGAACTCCAAACCTTTTGTTTTACGAGAGAACATATATAGGTATCTGAGTACAATGCCAAGCACAGTCGAAATACTGTTCAGAAGATTTACATATTTCGGATACAAGGCGTGCTGCACTACTTTGCTCTTCTTGACTCTCTCTTACCCTTGCTTAACAAAAATTTATCTCCAAGGAGCAGCCACTAGTTTCCTCTCTTATTATTCTTTTCCATGTTAAGATATACCAGATACTATGTTCCAGCAAACGCCTACCATGACACTTGAAAAGAAGAAGGAAAACGCCTACCCTGCATTTTGGCGCCGGCCAAATCTGCGGCCCACGTGACATCATTCTTGAGCCCATCCCTTGTATTGCATGCTCAAGAATGTTGGTGCACGTACAATTCTTAGCAAAAACAAGATCGAGTAGGTGTTCATAAACCATGGACTTTTAGTGCACATAGTCCATTCATACGAGTTAGCTACGTATTTTGATCATTATATACAAACAATTTAATAAAGAACATATTTTATGAAAGTATATAAAATCATTCTTTTTATACTGGTGCATAGCGATATTTTAAGATTTATCGTTAATACTAGAAGGAGCAAGGACAACCAAAGTTCCTTTTTTTTTCACCGTTTGGCTTGTGCAACTTTTATTGAGTTTTATCTCTAGTTTACTCCAACTTACTTAGGATAAAATATTTTGTTGTTATTGTTGTTGTTGTATATGAAAACATTCTTTTTGCGTATATCAAAGAGAAACTTTAATCTAGTTAGAGAAGAGACACGAGAAACGACTAATACATCGAATCAAAGGTTATAAGGTCAGGTGAAGGAATGAATTGAAGGAGCGGCGTGTTTATCGCTCGATGATTTCTGCTGATCTCCTCCTGGTGTCGGTCTCGATACACATCTTCCTTATTCTCGTGATACTTGCATGGACTCCATCTCAATGGATAGGTTGTCAACACGCCACGATTAAGCAGGACCGCCATCTGCCGGCAGCGTGCGGCGTGCGACGGGCGCCGTTGGTTCGGCACCAGCTGGAGGAGTGCTCCCTGATGACGGGCACATCCGACAGCAGCACGCAGTCGATGAGCCGCTTGTGCTCCGGAGGCATGCGCTCCATGGCGACCAGAAGCAACCGCGCCCGCTCGATGTGCCGGACGAGCAGGTCGCGGAGCTACGGCCAGCCCGTGGCGTCGTCGTCCGCGAACCCCCAGAGGCGGAGGACAGCGTCGGCCTCGGCGACGCGCGCGCGGGCCTCGGCGAGGACGAGGGAGGCCGCGCGGAGCGCCGCGGCGGCCTCGAAGTCGAGGGCGGGGTAGAGGCGACGCGCCTCCACAGATAGCTGTTCCTTGCAGCATCGGGCGAAGCTGCGGCGAACGGCGGCCAACGCGCTTGAGGGTCGCCCGCCGCCGTGCTGTCGAATAGGCCGCCGCCGGTCGCAGTCGTCGTATCTAGCGTTTCCGCAAACATGGTCGCGGCAAGCTGACGCCATGGCTGAGCCGTGTCGCCGTCCATCGTACCCTAGATCGATCTATTGATGAGACAGCTAGCTATATATTATCAAACGGACTTCCGGCCCAGTAATGCCAGGGCACTAGGGACGTATTCCACTTTTGATCACTGTTTGCTACAAAGTGTCAAAGATTACCACATTTAAAATTTCTACCTCTTTGCACCAATTTTAAGCCATTTCCAGATGTACCGTCTAAATACCATACAGTTTCGATTATCTGAGACTTTTGCCTCTCCTCTTTCCTTTTCCTACCTACATGGTCCAATCCGGCGATAACATGTCAACGGATTTCTAGAGAGCTTATTTAGACCATAGTTATCGATTCCATTCCGGTACCGGCAGGAATGACTGGAACGTCTCATTTCGTCACCAAACCGCTACGAGCCCCTTTGGAAGGCCGGTTTTAGGCCCAAAACTGGTGTAAAATACAGGCCCGAAAAATTATTCGGCTTGGGCTAGTTTTGGGCGTTTGGATGACTGGTTTTGGGCCAGGCCGAAACCGTCGTTTTGCCTAATACACCCTAAAAAAAACCACTGCTCCCTACACCTCATTTCTAATCCGCTCGGGCTGCTCCCTCACCTCTCCGGTCTTCTCCCAATCTCCCGTGCTCACCGGCGCCGCCTCCGCCATCCTACCACCACACCATGCCACGACCTCCGCCCCGAGCGCGAGAGGGGCGCAGCGACGATCTTCCACGGTGACGTCGCCTGAATTCTTCGTGCGACCACGACGGCGTCGAGTCTCTCCTCCACGTGACTGTGACGGCGCCAGATCTCTCCTCCATGGGACCTCAACGGCGCCAAATCTCCTCCGCGTGCGACCACGACGACGTTAGATCTCTCCTCCGCGCGACCGCGACGATGTCGGATCTCCTCTGCGCGACCACGATTGCGGTGGATCTCTCCTCCGTGCGACCGCGACGGAGCAGGATCTCTTCTGCGCGACCCCGATAGCGCTAAAGCGGGAGTCACTGGCCGAGAACAGGGGTACCCTCGTCCGCGTGCTCCGTCTGGAGGACGCCGTGTGGAGCACGGGTTGGGGGTCGCGCCCGACACTGAGCTCACCCGCCTCGCCGCTAACTACCTCCGCTGCTGCTCCATGTGTCGCTGCTCTGCCTCTTCTTCTCTCGAGCTCTACGTTGCGTAGGTGCTGTACAGGAGACTTCCTCCTGTTCAACAGAATGAGCTCCTCACGCAAAGAACCTTCCAGGTTTGTTCTCCGCATCATCTCTTTCCCCATCTCTTCAGTGTTGTCGCATCACTCTCTCTTGAGACTCGATCTCCTCTCTCTTCTTCCCTTTTCTCTCACACTCTCCTGATTTCCTCTCTAATCTTTCCTGCAGGTTTTTATGTTTTGATAACTAATTGATGCTGATGTTTCGATCGAAGTGCAGAAGGATATGGTAGCTCACTTGATTGTTCATCTGAGAACATCGTTCAGCAAGTTAATTTCGTGTGATGTATTGAGATCGTGTGATGTATTTGAGATCTTGACCATTCGTTCACCACATTTGGTTTGCAGCAGTTCGTTATCCAAACAGGACTTGACAGGCTGGGAAAATTCCATTGTATTCATGGTGGTTCGTAAAATACCATTGTAAGCTATTTACAAGGGTATATATTTACATGGATGCCAAACGGGGCCTACACGGTGGGCTGCTTTTCGACCTAAATTCCGGTCAATACCGATTGGTTCTGACCATTCCGAGTTGATTCCGGAATTCCGGGAATCTCGGTACTGGTCACTAGGCAAGGCAAGTGACCACTCCAAAGAAAAATCCCACACACGTCTAGCTCAATACGAGGCATGTGAGAGATGAGAAAGAAACACCGCAGAGAAGAAAAAACAAAGCAAATAACCCTACCTGTTACTTAGGACACAGTTATGGCAGGGACTGCGCAACGGTGGCAGTGACGGTGCATCCATGGAGACAAATAATAAATGAATTGCATTATGATTTGTTGAATCATTTATTGGTGGGTGGTAGAACCCTGAAATGGAAATTTAAGGTGGTTAGGGTTGCACTACATATGGTATCACATTAAGGTTAATAACAAATATTAGTTGGCATTCTTGCGCTATATAGATAGCCTTAACTACAAGACCTGGTAGGGGACAAGCGAATCAAGTAGCACTCTCTTACTGAAATATCTTTCAGGAACGTATTTATCGTAACGCCTATGATATCAGTAAGTCTCTCGCCTAGGAAAGCGTAAAACTCTGAAATTCTCACCAGGGAAAGTGTTATGTCTCCTAAATCTTAAAAAATGACGCTATAATGATGTAGTGGGTAGTCAGTACTGTACCAACTACACAAGAGGAGATATGACACATGAGGAGGTTGAAATGACTCAGAACCTTAGACCTGGCCACGCACCGATGAGAGTGTGATGGGTTTCGCACCTGACATAATGGCTAAGCATCACTTGTGGGTAAAGTAGCGCAACTCTGTAGAGTGTATTGAAGTGTGTCATTATCACCCCTTGTACGGGGCATGAATAGCGAGCGCGGTGGGAAAGAAACTATCGGAGATTCTAACAACCCGTGGAACCTTCTAATTATAGAATATTGTTAAAACTTGACTTTCATACAACAAAGGTTGTTGAAAATGATATAAATTTTTTGAGGACTATTGTCCTGGTAGAAATAGTACATTTTAAACCCCTCTTACTATTTATGAACTTATTGAGTACCTTCTGTACTCATTCCGTATATAAAACCTACTTTGTTAAGCTACAAATCAGTATAGCAGGTGGTCGACTAACCAGAGATGTCAGAGAAAGAGATGAAGAAACATACGGTGGACGAAGGAGAGTAACCAGAAATGTTAGAGAAAGAGATGAAGAAACAGATGCTGGACGAAGGAGAGGTGGGAGTCAATTATTACTTTGACTTCGGCGAGACGTACAACAACACCGAGTGGACTTGAAACAAGTTGTAGGATTGGTCATAGGTGTAGAAATCTCTATTTCGCTGTTATTTTCTTGTTTTAACTTATGGAGAATTAATACTATCTCATACATACAATTTTATCTTATGAAAATTAAACTCTTGTACTTCTGTTGAGATATAATATAAATATGCATTGTATCAATGAACTGTTACAATGTTTCTGTCGTATTATTTTGACGGACGTATTTTTAACGAAAGAAAGTTTCAATAGCAATAAGTCAAAGACTGACACACTACATTATAAAATGATATGTAGGGTCACCACAGAGAGCCTTGATGACACTAGCATATCCACTTCTTGCCTCCCAAGACAGATTCTCCCCACTTCGGTACCTGCAGAGGACAAAAAACAGTTTAGGGGTATGATGGATTTCTGTGACAAACTGTTTGTCAAGACTGGAAATGGTGCCTAAACAAAGGATTCGTGGGTCAATGGTGACTGCAAAAAGGAAAGAAGTCACAATTCGTGGAAAAGCTGACCTCCGGGTAGAGTGGCTGCCCAGAATGGTCAATGGTTCCAGGTGGTAAGACGGCTTCGAGTTCTGGGAAGTCCGGAAAGCACTTCTCGACACTGGGTGCAACCTGGCTAACAAGACTGCCCATTGCTTCAGCATTCATCATCTCAGACAACCTATACTCAAATGACACCTAAAGGGAGGTCAAATGGATTTACCACTCTGCAGAACCATTCAATGCAGGAACAGCAAGCTTACAGAGTTCAAACTGATCGCTATTGTGACCAATTCTGCACCAGACAATGTTAATGTTGTGAACATACTAGCAGTAATCTCATGACAATTAATAAGTTCAGAAGAGTTGGAAGTGCGCCTCCACATTGTCAAGAGATGCAGGGCGTGTATTTCTATTCTGAAAACTGTGCGTTTTGTTCCGACCATATCAGTAAGAAACCCACTAAATGAAACGGCAGGCTCGACCTGTGGTTTGACACTAGACGAGTGGAAGCTCGTATCTGCGATGAACACGACCCTGCTGGCAAGAAAATTCAAGAATATGCGCACAGCATTCACTGGATATAAGAGTGCAAATGGGAGAAGTACAGTTGTCCTCAGCGTATTCTAATACGCAGGCAGCTTGTCAATACTTCTTTGGCAGGAGCTAGTTGAGGTTTTAAGAAACAGTCAGTGTTGGCTTGCAGATGTTATAAGTCTCAAGTATGAAAGCAAAATCTGATGTGATAAGAAGAAGAAGAAGCAAAGATTAATTACTTAGATGGAACCCGCTGGTTGACATTGCAGGCAATAACTGATCCAACTAATATTAACGCTGACGCCAAGGATTACAAGAAGAGGTATGGCAGTCATCATCCCGATCCAGTATTAACGCATTACGCATGAGTGATGAAAGGGAATAGACCATGATGCGGGGGCACATTGGCGCTGGAGTCGACAGCGACGAGCGCGGCGTCGTCGGGGACGGCGCAGAGCGCGGCGACGGCCTGGGCGGTGGTCTGGAGGCAGCGCAGGAAGGGGGAGACGAGGACGCGCTGGACCTTGCTGGAGTCAGCGGCCCTGATGCGCTTGCCGACGGTCCAGGCCCTGAGGATGCCGGCGTCGGTGAGGGGAGGGTCCCAGGGGCGAGGCTTGTCGGCGGGCCACAGGGGCTCCGCGTGGTCCAGCCGGTCACCGTGCCGCATCACCACCACCCGCTGCCCCACCATGGACACCAACCTCCTCTGCTTCTTTCTTTCTTTCCGAAACAAAGGCCGACGTTTTTCAATTGTGTTTTCTTCTCGTTTTATATCTCTATTAATGCTGGTCAACTCGACTTGTGAACGACTCTTCGTCTTCTTAATTCAAAACAAACCATAAATAAGGAGAATTCTACCGATCGGTATACTGATTAGAACAATTATATCCTCCTAGCATCCAACTATTTATCTCTATACTATTTATCCAACCGTTCACTTCTTTTTTAAAAAATCCATTAAACACTAATTAGGATTTTTTCTCTACCCATCTCTTGTTCTCACCGCATCCCCATTGTCCTCTACACCGTCCATGCGATCGGCGCCGTACCCCCGCCATCTTTCGTGTCGTCGTTGATGTCTTCGTGGGCGGCGTGCAGGCAAAGGCATGGGCGTCGGCTGAAGATGGCGAAGACGATGCCGCCAGCATCGGCTGCTGCGTCACGCCGACGGTGCGGCTAGACAGCGACGAAGACAACGCCTCCCGTCCACACCGGTTGCGCCACTTCGACTTCGGTCGCGAGCGCCTTGCGGTTGGCCATGATGTGCCTCCGGCGCCATGGAAGCCAGCGCCGGCGAATAGGAAGTGCCACGAACGCCCGCCGACATTATACAAAGTTGAGAAAGGAAGATTTGCAACCTATTGTGGATAAAGTGATTAAGTGGGTGGCTGGCTGAAGAGGCAGATTATTGTCTTATGGGGGAAGATTAGTTCTAATCAAGTCATGTTTAGCCAGCATCCCTACTTGTCTTCTTTCAGTTATCAAATTCCTAGTTTGGGCTATCCAGGATATTAACTCTGATAATATGAGGGGCACCATAAATTCATCTAGCCAATTGGAGTATGATTAGTGAAAAGAAAGATTATGAGTATTCCTCCCCGCAAATCACCATTAGCTTCCACTGAAAAGGAAAAAGCTAAGTCCCGATCCAAAAAGAAAAAATTTAGTTTCCGACGAAGGGTACGTTTTGGAATAGCAGAGGTTAGGTGACTCGGCAAAATTTTGTCATATAAATGAAATGATCAAGGATCATAGTTTGGATATTGTTGTGTTGCTAGAAACGGGGGAAAATTCCGTATCTCAAACGATTCTCGGTTGGCTTTGTGGGGAACGTGACTTTTCATGGCATTGTGTACCTAGAGTGTACCATCTAGGGAGGGATCCTCCTAGGTGTAGACCGTGCTGTTTTTGACATCTCCGCTGTCATGGAGGGGCAATATTTTTGTAAGTTCCATCTTTGGAACAAGGCCGACGACTTCCAATGGATTCTGGTGGCAGTGTATGGGGCAGCCCAACCGCAATTCAAAGCATCCTTCCTCACGGAGCTAGCCGGTGCTTGTCGTATGGAAAATCTCCCTTTGCTTATTGGGGGCGACTTTAATATTATATGACATCCTGATGAAAAGAACAACAATAACTTTGACCCTAGGTGGTCTTTCCTTTTTAATGCGGTCATAGATTTGCGAGAGATTGTGTTAATCGGTAGAAAATACACTTGGGCTAATTCAGTTGACCACCCTACTTATGAGGCACTCGATAGGGTCCTTTCTAGCACAGAATGGGAACAGAAATTCCCTCTGATCATAGTCTAGGCCTTACAATGTGTTCTTTCAAATCACGTCCCCCTTCTTCTAGATACAGGCAGTCGCTAAGTGGCAACCAACAGTTTTTTAAATTTGAGCTTGGGTGGGTTGACTAGGGAGGGTTTTAAGGAGATGGTAGCCACTGTGTGGAGACAGGAATCTCGCAGTAATTCCCCCATGGATAGGTGACAAGCCAAAATGAAACACCTTCGTCAACATCTCCGAGGGTGGGCTAGACATACAAGTGGGACTTATAGAAAAAAAAAGGGAACTTCTAGCCATTATTGATTCTTTCGACTGACAAGCCGAGTCCTTTCAGCTATCTGATGATGACATTCATCAAAAACATTTAGCGTCTGATCGGCTTGCTTGGCTTATTCGGGAGGAAGAGTTAAAATGGTACCAATGTGCTAAAGTTAAACATTTGATTGAAGGAGATAACGATACGAAGTATTTCCACTTGGTAGCCAATGGTAAACATTGTAAGCAACAGATCTTCTGCCTTGATCAAGATGAGGGCATGATCTCACGTGATGCTCACCTTAAAACCTATATTACTAATTATTACAAAAGTCTTTTTGGGCCTCCTGAGGCAGGCTTTTTCTCTTTAGATGAGATGCGGCGAGTGGACATTCCACAAGTGTCACCAACAGAGAATGAATTCATCTCCGCTCCTTTTACGGTGAAGAAGATTCGCGATGCGATTTCCCAAATGGAGCACAATAAGTCCCTTGGCCCAGATGGCTTCCTGATTGAATTTTACAAAGTGTTCTGGCACGTGATAAGAGGTGATCTAGTGTCCATGTTTAATGACTTCTATAGGGAAATGTTGCCGCTTTATTAGCTCAATTTTGGGGTCATCACCCTGGTACCAAAGGTCAAAGATGCTCATAAGATACATCAATATCATCCGATTTGTCTCCTTAATGTAAGTTTTAAGATCTTTACTAAGATGGACACTAATAGACTTTCCTTGATAGTGGAAAAAGTTATTCGACCAACTTAATCGAATTTTATGTCGGGTCATTATATTCTGGATGGAGTGGTGGTTTCTCCATGAAACAATTCATAAGTTGCACAAATAAAAGATAGATGCAGTCATTCTTAAGATTGACTTCGAAAAAGCTTGGCAAGGTTAAATGGTTGTTCCTCTAATAGACACTATGGATTAATGGCTTTTTCCCAGCAATTGTGCGACTGGATACAGTCATTTGTTGTTGGGGGTTAGCGTTGGTATAATCATCGATCCCTATTTTCAAACTAAGAAAGGCCTCAGACAGGGGGACCCGTTATCTCCTATGCTGTTTAACATTGTGGTTGATATTTTGGCTATCGTTATAGAGCGGGCTAAACAAAATGGCCAGATCGATGGGGTGGTTCCCCATTTGGTTGATGATGGTCTATCGATCCTTCAATATGCGGACGATACTTTTGTCTGTATGCCACATGACCTGGCTCAGGTGGCCAACCTAAAACTGATCTTAAGTGCCTTCGAACAGCTCTTGGGTCTGAAAATTAATTTCCATAAAAGTGAATTTTTCTGCTTTGGCACCACAAAGGCGCAGGAAATGGATTATAGATGTCTATTTGGGTGTGAGCTGGGGAGCTCCCCGTTCAGGTACTTGGGCATTCCAATACATTATCGAAAACTCCGAAATGCTGAGTGGAAGAGTGTGGAAGATCGCATTGAGAGGCGTCTGAGTAGTTGGAAAGGAAAACATCTCTCTGCTGGGGGTCGGTTGGTGTTAATTAATTCTGTTCTTAGTAACCTTCTGGTGTTCATGCTCTCTTTTGTTGACATTCCCCGCGGGGTTCTTAAAAGAACTGATTATTTTAGATCTAGGTTTTACAAGCAGGGGATGACCATAAAAAGAAATATAGACTCCCAAAATGGAGTACTCTATGTCGGCCACGAGATCAAGGGGGCTTGGGCATCCAGGATCTCAGTACTAAAAATGTGAGTATGTTGTCAAAGTGGATCTTCAGACTTTTCAATGAAGAGGGCATGTGGCAAACCTTACTTCGACGTAAATATTTCAAAACCGTGACTTTAACTCAAGTAGAAAGTAAGCCAGGTGATTCCCAATTTTGGGCTGGCATCATGAAAATTAAATCGACTTTTTTTTGGCACATCGCTCTTCTAGTTGGGGATGGCTCACAAATTAGGTTATGGGAAGAAGTTTGGCTAGGTGATTCCTCTCTGTCCAGGCAATACTCATGGCTTAATAATTTGGTACGGAGGAAGCATGACACTGTGGCTAATGTAATGAACACGGTTCCCCTCAATGTTTCGTTCAGGAGGGGCATTGTAGGACAGAATTTGCTACATCTTGCCGAACTCATTGCTCGTGTAACTCAGATGCAATTCATACAGTCCATAGACAACTTGAGGTGGGATCTAACTCAAAATGGGGATTTCTCTGTTAGTTCCCTTTATTCCAAGTTGGTGCACCAGGACATGCTAAGATCTTCATGTGGTATGTCTATAGAGGGGTTATTCTCATAAAAGATAATCTATAGAAGCGTAATTAGCAAGGTAGTATTACTTGTAGCTCTTGCCATCTATATGAGACTATTCACCATTTGCTCTTCATTTGTCCCGTTGTGCGCCTTTCATGGTGAGCAATAGATTTGGCGACGGGTATTTGCCCACCTACTAGTATAGAGGACATGTTTGGTGTTTGGCTCTATGGTTTGGATAGCGGCCTGCGCAGGTTATTTCTATTAAGGGTGTCTGCTTTGTGTTGGTCGCTTTGGACATATAGAAATGGTATTGTCTTTGAGAAGCAATAACAAAAATTCTACAATACTTTGAAGGTTATCTACAGATGTACCCATTGCCCGCAAGTTTGGTTAGTGTTGCAGCGCTTGGAGGACAGCGAGTTGGTGGAGATGACATGCAGGTTGCTTGAGCAGGTCCTTCGTGGCATCTTCAATTCTCATGACCGGGGCTTCACTCATCGGCTATGCGCATGCTGAGTCTTCACAATTTTTATTTATTCCTTTTGTATGCCTGGTTTCAGTTAGGGTAGGTTGAACTTTTATTTTTATGTTTGTGGCTGTGTGCACTTTGGTGCGGAGGCCGGAAGAAACTCTTTGTTATAAACTGCATCTACTCGTCAGTGTAGCAAAGCAATAAAAACTTCGTTATCTAAAAGAAATCTTAGAGATGTGTCTTTTAGCCTCCAGCATAAAGAGATGTCATTTAGATGAACACAAATTGTGGAAACAGATTACTTTCCTTAGTATAAAAATTTCACATGTCATGATAGTGTCACTTCTCCCTTTTGTAAAGGTGTGTTATGGGCTTGCACGGCTGCTAAGATCGGATATAGATGGCTGGTCGGGATGGTAAAGCCATTAGGTTTTTGGGAAGATCATTGGTCTGGCGGCTCTAGCCTAGCAATTCAATACTGGGATATATATGTAACTAGTAAGTGTGCACGTGTAACACACATCTCAACCAATATATGTGGAATTTATGTGAGTACAAAAATATAGTATGCCAATATTGCTTAATATTATAACTCAATATTTATTTGAAATAGTAAACATGCGCGTTCAACACATGTCTCAACTGATGTCGTAGTATAATTTTATCAAAAAAATTTAAGAAAACAATAGAGATCATCGACATCTGACTCAGATTCATTCGAGAAGGCATCGGATCAAGGTATGGTGCACCCACATCTGTTCTGCTTGGGGGAATTGGCAAGCTGCTTCGCTGCAAAGGGGAAATCAGGACACATTATAGGTGTGTTTTGAACTAGCAAACAAATTGTATGACAGCTTTAAGCATTACATAGTCAAGATCATACAAACTATAAGTACAAATTATTTGACATATATGTATCCATGAGTCACCATAAATCACCACAAACACACTTGTCCTTGCAACATCAGGAGTGCTTAAAAAGTTACAAAAGTCCATTACATCCCCTATATTATGTACGCAACAGATGTTATAAACACAAAGGATATCGTGGGCTTCAATGTTTACCATCCAATTTGTAGATCAATAGTTTATGTTTGTGTCAGAAAAACAATTCAACATAAATGCCACAATTTTAACATGACTGATCCACAGATATAACAACACTCTCATAATTATATTCTTCAAATGCATAACACACAAGACAAATGAGCCAAAAGTTCTTACGGTTTGGCAGAACTTCATGAATCAAAGGACTACAAGAACTGCAAGACTATCCGTATCATTGACCTTTCATAAAACTATGTGCGGTTTAGTGACTTTAGTCAAAATCTTCATTCATGCCTCTATCTACGTAGGAAACACCAGTTCAACTTCTTCAAAGTTTGAATAGAGCTTTTGACTAACAGTATGTTGACACTACTAAAACAAAAGAAATAAAAAATTTCCCCATGGAAAAAAGTGGGTTCGTCTTGCTAGCAGAATTCTATTTACAGAATGCAAGAGAGCAAATAGACACTCTAAACGCAGATCACAATTAGTAATCTCTCATCATTTTCTTTGCATCTTCACAGGAAGATAGGAAGGAAGACAATAAACCTTGTTTGACCATTCCTTCAACTTGTGATTTCTGATCCAGATCAACCCAATTGTTGCCAAAAATGCTCATTTTCAGCTTTCTGCCATAAAATTGGCAAAATTATTCCCTTTAGGCAATATTCACTGCCAGTGAGAGGTTTGCTATAGACGATATGCACACACTGAGAAGGGAAATTAATATTGACTGTTTATATAGCATATCCAATTCTAAAACAGTGTTGAAGCTGATGAAAGAAATCACGCGTCAGTTACACCCTACTACATTGGACAGGCATATGACATATCCATGCAGAGAAGAAGAAGAAATCAGGAATACCAAAAACACTTATCTGGAGCAAGCAAGCCCACATGCAAGAGGTAGCAAAAGGACTACCACCACATAAGCATCACGCAACCACCACAAAACAAAGCAGCAGAAAATTGGAGGGGAGTATTTCCTGAATTTGAAATGTAACATGTGCTAATTTACTCATAAGCAGAGCACACACGAGCATTGACTAACTGATCCTACTAATAAACTTGAGAAATAACTATTCATCTACCAGCAGCAAAAGACAAGCAGCAGAAGCAGGAGGAGAAAGAAATAATTAAATACAATCTATGTCACAATTCATGCATTTGACTTCTTACCAAACAGGGCAAAAGATGGGATAAATGCAGAAATGAACCCAAAGCTAGTCAAAACTTACTTTTTACCTATTCCATCTAGTTCTATTTAATCACAGATACATCAAGGTCCAAGTGTTCACTCAGATCAGAAGCATAGCATGTAAAACAAGTGACAAGTTTAAATTTAAACTGAGCAGGTGCCTAAGTCATCAGCCATGAGAGTTGCAAGGTTCGGTAGCTCACTGGTGATTTCAGTTGAGGTACCTTCCACACTGTTAACACTTGGACACCTAGTCTGCTGTAGCGCTCGCCACTGGTGTTGGTGGATTGCTTCCTCATGCTGAAGTTGCCTGCGTAGCTCTGCGGCAATCTGCTCAAATAAAATCGTTGGCAACTTAGAAAGCACAAACAACAAAGCACAATCTAACATTGCTGCAAAATATTTATGTAGAAAATTCCAGTTATTTCGTCATACATCAACAAAACTGAATACAACCTAGCATTTACCACGGGAAATGCAATCAGTTCAATCAAGAAACTTGGCCTCTTTTAACCTGTCATAACTCTTATAGAAAGAAAACCGATCATGTGATACTATAGCATCTTCTCTTCTCCCCCGGGCCAAGAAGCACATAAAAGAAGCGACCCAAGATGTATTCACTCACAACTCCCCGTACATATTCGCATTGTGCATTTGTTATCTTCCTTCACTCACCACCTCTTTTCTTTGATGAAACCTGACAAAACATTTGTTTTTTGACGAAACGTCACCTCTCTTCTGAAGATCAACAAATGGATAATTTCTCTAAACTCCGTAGATTGAGCATTGGTGTCTAATTTAACTACATCAGAGGAAGTTCAGATGCATGCACATATATACCTTGTTATTATCAGCCTCGAACGATTGCAAGCACTTTTGCACGATATGACAATCGAAAGCTAACACTCTTCCATTATGGAAAGCGCTAATTTTTTTGGAATATAATATAGTTAGCTCGACAAATTATGTAAAAGTAAAACTAACATGACTGTTGGCTCAACAAATTACCTAGATTAAAATTGATATGCAGTAAGACACCAGAATTGCATAATGACCTTAGTTTGTGTTATTCATCCATTCTTTATTGGAGCTCTCTCTAAATAAGGTTCATAAACAGCTTTCTAAGAGCTTAACTTCATCCATAGCAAAGAAATGTCTTTCTAGTATTAGACTTAATAATTAAGAATGAGAGCTCATTGATGTGGTTTGTGGTATCCACTGCCGTCCTCTTTTCTTTGATCTACATCAGTATGTCTTGATCAGCAGCAAGGCAAAAGCAAGAAATACCATAAAAGATGTAGAGGAACAACAGAATACACCTGGGCAGCCGCTGTTCATTTGAGTTGCCTGACAATCTTCAGGGGAAAAGGTTGTCGAGCTCTGTGAGAAGTAGGCAGTTTTCAGCAGGTTGCTTTCTGTATGCATTCAGCTGATCTTCTTGATAGGATCTCAACCACCGAGCAGCATCAAAACATGCCATTGTTTGAGATCTTTCTTCGGGGAACATTCTTTAATCTCTCACATTCTAATTTCCACGAATCCTTTTGAGTCATCTCCATCTGGCAAAACTGTGCATGAAAAATCATGGTTAGCTAAACTGATTGTGGAAACAATAAGATAGGAAATAAAATAGCAGGGCATGCATGACATTGCAGAAATGAAAGAATGGAAACATCGTACAAAACATAACTTATTTGTTAAAAACGTTTTATCATTGAGAATTTTTTGGATGGAATGTAATACTTCATTCTTGTGAGCTCCTCAGCCTCCTCATATATATTTAGTGCCGTTTTTGTCATAAAAAGTGCTTTGGAGTGGCAAATATACAATTCTCTGCATCAAGAGAGGTAACAGCCGGTGCAGAACCGAGTCGGCAAAAGCCCAACCTGAAAAGCCCGAAAATATCAAATATTATCAAAGAGTTAATTGCAGCTAGGAATAGGTCATGTATTGCACTATTTCCTCAGTTATACGGAGTAACAAATGTAAAGGAGATGCAATCCAATGAACATTCGATATTTCCTGAGAAACACTATCAGTAGCCAAAAAAGCATGTCGATGTTCTTTCAATTGTATCAATGGCGAAGCCCTGAGAGCTACAAAAGCTAGCGCAACCAAATATCATACTAAGGCAATCCATACAAAAGATCAACATCAGTAATTCATTTTGTTCAAAGGCTGACCAGATCTCAACACCCAGTATGGAAGCAATTTGAATGGGTGGTAAGGCAGGTGAACATGCAAAATGGAGATGAAAAATAAGATCAAAGGAAGTGAGACAACACATACATTTTTTGTGTCAATATAATAAATTATCATTGCAACTGATCTCATCCCAAGTTAATTATCACTGAGGAATTTTGGTAACAGCCAAGCAATGCTACCATTCAAACTAAACCTCAGATAGATGAAATTAACTACAACAGTCATACCATAGTAATAGTGCATCTAAAAGGTTCACTTAGATCATAGAATTAATCCCAGGTTAGCCAAAACAATGATTTACGGGGAAGCATGGCACCACTGATGTGGTAAATCATCAGACAACAAGGACATGGAATTGCAAATTACTACAGCTCCTCATATCATGCCTAACCTATTTATGAAGAAAAAATATTCCACGATATGATTAAAGACATCTAATCTAATCTGGAGCAGCGTCAGTAACTTACCGTGCTTCAAGAATTACTGCTGCTGTAACAACTTGATTCAAGAAACTATCTCATGATGGCATTAGCTTTGCAAACTTAGGATAGGAGACAGACTAGGTGTTCTACAATGCTTCAAGAAGTTACCTGCATTTGCCTCATAAAAAAGGACCCTATATGTGTCTAGTTCATGATATAAAGGTCTACCCTCATTGCTGCAATAGTCCAGTGCTTCAGCAATATGGTATGCAACTCTTAGACGCATAGCCCATTCAATAGTCTGCTTTTCCCCGGCAGAAGAGCAAAAGCAAGTATCACGAAAGTGAACCAACCCGTAGTTTCGTAAATTTTGCACAAATGATGAATGCAATCAAGATCACATAAAGGAGAAATCGCGTGCATTATTATCGCAGTTCTAAATAAGTCAATACCAATGGCAAACTGTTACCAATAAAATTCAAAGTTTACCCATGCAACCTAGTGCCAGGTCGTTCATCAGCTAAAACATATCCTCGAAAGCACAACATATAGCAACTACTTCATACGCTACCAAGTATCAGCAGCCTAAATTCACTCAAGAACCCTCCCCATAAGCACATAAAAAGGAACTAACTGCATTGGTCATAAGTCGCAACTACAGTCAATTCACTGTGACAAGATTCCACGCTGAAATGGCCTGAGTCAATTCTAGGCATCCATCAGTCCAAAAGAATAAGCATAACTTGTGAACACAGAGGAGTGATGTAATAAAATTATGTCCCCTGTTGTGTCTTAATAGGTCCCAATCGATTCAAGGACATGCCAACAACAGCTGAATAGGAATGCCAACAACGTTTGTCATTTTTTCCCAACTTCACTAATCAGGAACTAAAACTCACAAGAACCGAAGCTTTTTGCGACATGTATTTACCGAAAATGGCCAAAAGAATCCACAAACTTCTAGAAATTCAGACCGGGTTATAAAAAATGGCCCAATAGCTGAAGGATCGACACCGATATAGCAAACTTACAGTGGAAGAGGTGCTTGGCGAGGATGTCGTTGGGCATGAACTCCGCGACGAGCAGCCCCCGTCGCAGCAGTAGCCGATCAGGTTCGCCAGCCGCCGGAGCCGCAGCTTCCCCACCCCCTTGGCCTCCTCCTGCGAACCGAACCACACCAAAGCAAAGCCCCTTACATATAGCGAGGAGTGAATTCCACAACAAACAACAAACTCCCAAATCCGAGCCACGCCATCTTGGTTAACTTCTTCACGGCGATCGCGCGGCGGCTGCTCTGCAATCGCCCCTTGTACACGAAATTGAGCGCCTTCTCCCCGCTCGGAGCACGATGTTATCCGCCGGGAACCGACACGATGCGCTATCCAGGCCGAGGCCTCCACCAGACCACCGCCTCCGCCATGCTCAACAGCAGTGGCAGCGGAACGCACGGGAGTAGCGGCTGGGCTTGGGGAGGCGGCGCGCCGCGTTTGCCAGCGGTGGGCAGTGGCGGCGGCGCGCCGAGGCTGCCAGCGGTGGGTAGTGGGCGGCGGCTCAGGTCAGCGGTGGCCAGTGGAGGCGGCGAGTGGCGGTTGCCAGCGGTGGGAGATGGCTGGCGACGGCGGCAAGGTCGCTGCTGTGGGCGATGGGCGGCGGCGGGAGGCTTCCCGCTGTGCGCGATGGGGCGGGGGAGACCGCTATCGGGCGGGCGGGCGGTCGGGCGCGCGATCGGCCAATGGAGAGGGCGGTGCGCGATGGGGCGGGGAGCGCGCGAGAGACGTGGTCCGTTCGATCGCGACGAAAGGATTTGATCCAATGGTAGAGCTGTTTCCTTTTTTACGAAAATGGGGTAGCTTTAGAAAAGATTAACTCGTCCTAGTTTAGATTTACAATGAGCCGAATATAACTGCCTTTGATGCTTGAGATGGTATGACTCTCAAGTTATCTTTTCGCAGATGTTTCACTCCTACATTAGTGCATCTGCGGGATGAGATTCAACAAATTGCCTCTTCTATTTTTTTTTCCAGATTCTTAAATTATGATCGTTTGGCAGTTAAATAGCTCTGGTATCTATTCGGTACAATCCTTATATGCTGTGGTTAACGATGTAGGAGTGAAAACCTGTGTTTATTCCTGCAATTTGGAAGCTCTCTATCCACCTCGAATTCACATATTTTTGTGGTTAATTTTACATAACAAACTTCTCACCAGAGACAATCTGGCGAAGCGCCTTGTCTTATGTATAACGAGTCAGAGTCTATAACCCATTTGTTCTTTGACTGTGTAGTAGCCAAATTGGGGTGGGAGGTTATCTCCCAGATCTTCGATAGAACTATACGGAGCAATTATGAGGAAATTGCCACTTATTGACTTAGTAACTCTCGTTTCCAGATTTTGAATGTTTTCACTTCAGCGGTGTTGTGGTGTTTATGGAAAATGCGAAATGAGCTTCATTTCAACAAAATTGTGTGGTCTGTTATGCAGGTCTTTTGATAGAAACTTCATCGCACGCTCATGAACTGGAAGCTATTGTCTCCGGCTTCAAAGCTTGCGCTGATGGAGGAAAAAAAATATTGGCGATGGAGCCAGGAAACTAGAGAAACCGTAACTTATCTGGCGGTGAAGAAACAGAGGACCTAACCTTGGAAGAGTTCATCATCTCCACTGTGGACCGGTTGGTGATTGATTATGCAGCAGGAAACCAAGGCTAGATGATGATAGCATTTTTGCATTCAAAGATTATGTATCTGAAAAGGCAGTTTTTAGGTGTTTGTTCCTGAGCTGTACCCTCATAAGGGTTGAATGTGGGCATGACTTGTTATGAGCTGACACTGGATGCTATGTTTCATTTTCGTTCATAATAAGAATGGAGCAGGGGCTGACGCCCTTTCGATCTAAATTTTATTGGTTTTGCAGTAGAGTTGTTTCCTCACTATCACAGATCAGACATGATAATGCACAAAGTGGCACAGCATAAAACACTGCACGGACCAATGGTAGTGCAAAAGGAATGATGCTCCGAATGGAAACGCAGAGAAATAGGGGGCAAAAAAGTAAAATGTCCAATGCACCAGCCGGGAGTGGAGCACGGATCTGTACAGTGAAAGGGTACTACTCTACCACTAGACAACTGGTGTCTGGATGTACAGAATTGACGACAAAATAAACTAGCTCAAGAGAGAATGCCGCGGGCTCGAGTCCATTGCTACATACTTATGGTACTCTGCAGAAACTGCAACCCAGCGCGGCCGCCGCAGTTCTTCCGGAGGCTGCCCTCCGCAACGTCCCGGGCCGTTAGCCTCTGCATGGCCGCCGGCGTTCTCCCCCCCCGCAACCTCAATAGAGGAGCCTATCTTCGTCTGCAACCAACAAGGCACCAGTGGAACAGATCGCTTGACGAGAAGAAACGAAGGGGTAGGACAGCTTGAACTGGACAACCGTCTACCGCAAAACTATTTTTGCCTCTCAGTGACCAACCTTGGTTTCCAGAATTCAAAAACCGTTGTGCAACAACCTGCACGAACAATTTCAAGATGCAACAGCAAGGTCCCATCTTTCCAAAGATCCTTCGAGACGTGTACTATGTATGTATCAAGTGACACGGAAATTGGGTTGTGTAAACTGTAAAATGACTATTTGCGCGCAGGCTTAATTACAGGACACTGTCAAGAGTATAGCCACAGCCATCTGAAAGATTTGCAGTCAAAATTGGCAGCTACTACTGATAAACAAGATTCACAAGACTAGCCAGAGCTACCCAACAGGCCATAAAACAAAGAATGAGCTGCGTGCATGATGGATTAGTTGTGTCGCAGTATTCTATGCTTTGTCTGCCAGTACTGGTTGAATCGTTGCCTTGCGTACTCCTCGTACTCGAAGTCGATATTCTTGTTGACATGCTCTAGAGACGGAGAAACAATAACTTATCAGCTTTGTTGGTTTTCGACTAACTAGATAAATGTTTTATTGCAGTGACCGTAATGTTATGGAGCTTACTGAGATTATTCCCCAAAGACCCCAAAATTGATGGGTTGACAGACTATATTTTGCAATCAAGCCAAGTAATTTTTCAACTTCGTCTGATGGGTTTTCACCTGACGAACAGACAAAACATTTAAGAACAGCAAACTTCAGTTAGATAGTATTAAAGTAGTGTGCATTGTGCATTCCAAAGTATTAATGCTTTTAGTGCAGCATGAGTGTGGTCACCGAGTAATTTTGCAAGTACCTGAAGAACTAAGGTAAGTCTGAACACATGTGCACTGTTCATCCATGTCTGAAATTATGCAGGGGAATTAAACAAGTAGTTAACATATTAAATATGCACAAGACACTTGGACTTCGATATAATTTGGTACATTTGGTTATTCATTGAAACTAAGCAGGGTATTTTGTAAAGTCCATCACATGTGGTTTGGCTGTATGATAATCAGCAGCCATCTCACAAAAGTGATTGGCAATGTCGAATGCCACAGGGTTAAAACTGGCATACTCGTACTCCTGGAGGATAAAAGAGATCAACAAGAGAGCAATCTGGTACAGAAAAATAAATGGGCAACCAAAATGTCCCCGTTCCTAGAATTACTAAGTGGCGTACTACAAGTCGACTATTCATAATTCAGCATTTTTGTTTTCTACTGTTCTAGTTATGCAACATGCGGGTTCATGTTTAGATAACAAATGACAGCAGCTTATTTGCAAAGCAGATTTTATGAAGATAGGTACATATGCACCCCTTAGTGAGTTTGTACACTTCCACATTTCAAAAAATTCTCAAAAAAGTCATGGCAATAGAAAATGTTAATTTAGGTATATGACAAAAATTCCTGAAAAAATGATCAGATGTATACCGACAAGAGATATTAAGTTTATAACAGTGAAATTGTGCTTATGTTTTGTTATATTTGTGTAGTGCACGTCTATCATATTTTTTCACGAATTTTTGTCAATTTACCTAAATTAACATTTTATATTGCCACGAATTTTTTTTGAATTTTTTGAATTGTGAGAACTACTTACAATTAAGGTCACTTGTCTGGTCTCTTCATATATCATAATGTTCCCATACTGCAAATGATTATGGCAAAAGACTACTGTCTGATCGGCCCCGGACAACGCGTTCTCCAGCTCCACAATCTCATCGCCAAGCGTCTCCAACTGAAATTCCCTAACCTGTTCTGCCGAGCACCTGCCAAGAGCTTCCCCAAGCCACCGCCTGATTTATAAAAACCGCGCAATTAGCTTCCAATCGCGATAGAGTACATTGAGAAAATTTCGCGCACATTTGTTGTCATAGCCCAAGCAAGAATCACTGAGTCTACCTCAGCCTGTGCCACAATGACACGTTCTTGGGGTCCAGGCATGTCAAGATCGTGAAACTCCCGCAGCTTCTTGGCAATCAGCGCGGATATCTCCCGGTCACGCAGATCCACCGCCGAGAGTGTCTGAGCAAACAATAGAATGAGCAAATCAACACGAGAAATCGCAGCAGCACCAGCATTGCCACACTGGTGAAGGCGACGTGTACTTACTAGCGTTGATGAACTCCTCGACGCGGCCCTGGGGGAAGCGGCCGAGGAGACGGGGGCCCTGGCCGTGGCGGGACATGCACTCGAAGGTGCGGGCCTCGTCGGCGCGGTCGAAGACCTCGACGCCCTGGCCGTAGATGCGCACGAGCACCTTGCGCGGGTCGCCCTCGCCGCCGGGCCAGGTGATCCGGAAGACCTCGTTGGTGAGGGCGCCCTTGAGTTGAGACACAGCGAGGGCGGCGGGGTCGACGCCGCCGCCCCAGAGCTCGCCGGCGAGGCGGTGCAGGATGCGGCGTGCCTCCTCGGGGATGCGGTCGATGCTGGCGCTCCGCTTCATGGAGGGCGAGGAGGAGAAGGAGGACGGGTTCGAGAGGTGAGTTGAGAAATGCGTTTGGTTTGTAAATATTTTTTTCCCGAGAGGTTGCTGCGACATGCCATCCTCGTTGACAAGATTAAACATAACAAATTTGGCATGATGTACAGATGAATAATATTCGCTCTGTTTCCATCTGTGTGTAGTTGTGTGTAATCAGGTGGAGGACAATGTTTGGAATTTCAGTAGTTCCATCCGTTTGGCTGGCTCTAGGGATGACTGTTTCACCTGAAAGCCCTCGCTGGCTATTTCAGGTTTGTGTTTTTACCAATTCTCTCGCTAGATTCGTACTCAGGTGGCAGCACAACACTCAAGAATAACTTTTCTGGGACTAACTGCAGCAAGGACTCCTGAATCTTGTTAGATGCAAAGCAACACTGCCATCTATCATCTATGAAAACAAAATAGAGACACACGAATTCTCAAGCGAATCATTTTTATAAGAGAAAAGCAAATGTACATGTACATGTGGGTACATGAGTTAAGAATTTAGTTCAATTATCATATTTGTGCATCTCAAAAAATTCTCCAAAAATTCATAGATGTTCATCATGTTATATTGTACAAACCCACAAAATTTCATGCAAAAATAATCAACAGTGCCCTACACAAAAAAGACAAAAATTCAACTTATTTTTAAAACAACGCAGCAACAATTTTTTGTCTTTTTTGTGTAGGGTACTCTTGATTATATTTTTGCATGAAATTTTGTGGGTTTGTACATTATAACACGATGAACATCTATGAATTTTTGGAGAATTTTTTGAGATGCATAAATATGAGAATTGACCTAAATCCTTAACTCATGTACCCACATGTACATGTACAAAATCCACTCTCTTTTTATAATGGCTTTTATTCTCTTACATTTACATAGTTGCTCGCTCAAAAATATACTCAGTATTAGCTAAGAGCTTTTCCTGATAAACTGTTGCTACCAATCATGTTCTTGAGAGTCCACAATGAGAAAAGCATTTCTAGCGTGCACGCTATATGAAGTAGTAGAATCCACCATCCAGCATGCTTTAAGATCCGTGCGTATAGCTTCTAGCGCTTTGTATTTCAATGTATTTCACAACGGTTTTGCTATTTCTGAGCAACTTTTTGTCCCATCATCTCTTTCCTTGTCCCATCTCCTCATCCTCACATCTCTCTCATCCTCACTTCGCCTCCCACCCCACGGAGGCGCGTTGGGCGAAGCCAGGGGGGCTTGAGCGGAGCAATGGCGGGGAGGCTCGGGAGTGCGGCGGCGGGGTAGCTCCGGTGAGGCGGTGATCCGGGGCGGTGGCGGAGTAGCTCCGGCGAGCTCGGCTGTGCTGCGTGGGGAAGAGGTAGAGGAGAGAGGGAGCGGAGGAGCGCGCGCCGGCGCGGTGGGTTCCGAGGCCGAGGCGGCGGCGCTCGGCAAGCTCCGGCACCCCAACCTGCTCCGGCAAGCTCCGGCACCCCAACCAAGGGCCACAAGGAGTTCGAGGCCGAGGCGGTGGCGCTCGGCAAGCTCCGGCACCCCAACCTGCTGCCGCTCCGGGCCGCTTCACGAGGAGGGATCGCGGGGATGAGGAGGCGCACCTCCTCGTCGGCGCCGTACCCGAGCGCCGCCGTGCGGCCGCACCAGATGTAGGCGGCGACGAGCTCGAACCGGGAGCTCCCCCGCGTGACCGGATCTGGCCGGCGCTGCCTGGATCGCCCAATGGTGCTCTGGTCTCCGTTGTCATGTTCGTCTATGGCTGCGTCGTCCCCAAGCTCCCCCGCTATGCCACTGGCCTCTCCTCAACGTCCCCGTTACCACTTGAGTTCAAGCTGTTGGGAATCCAGTCGCTGACCTCTCCCCGACCATCTGCGGCGTCTCTAGACCCTCGAATAGCAGGATCTGGATCCTCTGGACGCTTGCCGCGCCCTGCTGCTTCCCTCTGCTCGAGAGTCACACTGATGCTTTCTAAGATGTGCGTTTTGATTCATGGCAACGGAAAGTGTTTCTGTGTTAAGAGTTTGTGCGATTTGTTTATGAAAAGTAGTGATGTGAATTGTGCAATCTGTAAATATTGTGTTTTCCAACTTGCTCTAGACCCTTGTTCAATTTGTTCCTAATTTTGCATATGATCCGAAATTTCTGCGGATATGATCCAGGAAAAATTCAGTTCGTAGTTCAGATTGTATTTCTTAACTGATTTTTGTAGTTCAGTTTTAGCGCTAGATAGTTCTTGTTCTTGTTCCCGATTACCATGAGTCTTTTGTTTTCTAAACTTCATGGCTTCTTTGATCTGTGCAACAATTAGCTGCTCATCCCGAAATTTGTCCGCTAATTTTGCATGTGGACTAATTATTGTTGCATCTTATTACCTCCCATGCTAATTGATCAGCAGTTGTGACATCAAATGCCAAAGGTGGTGATATTAGCGAGCAAGGGGTAGTATGGATTTTGCACACAGATCATTTAAAACATGAATCTGGACTCAATGTACTACCCAAACGGTTCCTTCCATGGTTAATTATTCTTACACTCCCATGAATTGCTCTGAGATAGAATATGTCATATACTAAAAAAAAGAAGAATAAATGTGGGATGGAAGTTATAAAAAAAAATCATGCATTGCTTTGTTTATTGCTTTTCAAGCCAAAAAAAAAGGATCAGCATTGCTTTGTTTCTCCCGTGCTAATTCTAGATCAGCATAGATATATTGTAAGTTTCACGTACACCTCTGTTTTGGTATGTTTCAGTAATGTTTCATAATAGTTTTGGTTTGTTTCAATAATGTTTCTTAATTATTAGAGTTTGTTTCAACAATGTTTCTCAACACTGCTTAGTTCATTCAAGTTCTGATTTATGCAATTGCGATGCTAGATAGGATTCATATAATCTAATAGTTTGTATCAGTGTATTGTTGTAAAGGGTATTATTCAATTTTAATGAAATGAGTATTTTTCATATTGTTGTATCATGAACTTGGTCAATTATGATGAAAACTTTGATGAAAACACGATTTAATATGCTGGCTCTGAGCACAATGGCTCTAGACTCTTGCTCTTATGCAAGATCGATCTTATATGCAGCAGCTAGTGAGTTCATCATTTGCTAACTGATTCAGTGAGATAAAGGATTGTCGGAGAAGCTAGGGAAAGAAGAAGGATCAATTTTGGGAAATATCATATCTAGGTATTAGCACACTATAATGAAATCTCATGGAACAAGATTGAAATTTCACCCATAATGTTCCCATAATGAAACACATGATGAAACTAGAATGAATCATAGCGAAACTCATATGAAACATGATGAAACTGGGGTAAACCAGAGTAAAACTCATATGAAACACGATGAAACCAAAGCAAACCAGAGTGAAACTTATATGAAACATGATGAAACCAAAGTGAACCAGAGTGAAACTCATATGAAACACGATGAAACCAAAGCGAACCAGAGTGAAACCCATATGAAACACGATGAAACTCATATGAAACATGATGAAACTATATGAAACATGACAAATCGGAACCATACTAAAAATCGCCAAGTTTCGTGTCGGTTTCATGTCGGTTTCATCAAGTTTCAAAATAAAAAATTATTTTTTAGATAATATATCCAATATTGATCTCATCTTGAAGATCTTCTCATAACAAACATTTGTGCATCCCTAAAGATAATCCCTAGTATTTGTGCATCATTGCATGTCATGATTAAAATTTTGAAAATTGGAGTTTAGTTGAATTTGAACTCTGTTTGAAATGGAGCAAACTTACCAAAGAAAAACAAACCAAAAATAAAAATCCTAATCTAAATTCCCCCCTCCCCCCCACTACCGGATGGGCCTCCCTTTCTTGGCCCATTTTCTTTTTCCTCCCCACACCGGCCCAGCCCGCCACCCTCCCCATCTCTATCCTCTCCCCACGCCACCTCCCTCTCATCCACCCGCCGCCGCCACCGGGAGCTGCCACCGAGCAGCTTGCGTGGCGAGCTCCCGGGTCTCTCCCCGCCACCAGCTGGTTCGGTCCGGGCGCCGCTCTCCTCTCCGCTATACACCACCCCCGCCGGCCGCCTCTCGCATTCTCCTCTCTCCCCGTGTCTCTCTTCTCTCGGTAGCTTGCCGTCGCCGCCTCACCGAGCTCGCCGCTCCACCCGGCCGAAGCCTTCTTCCCCGGCCCCGCCGTCCCGCGGCCCCTTCGCTCGCCTCGGTCGCTGCCCTCCCCGGACCTCCGCCCCGTCGCAGAGGAGGAGCAACGAGGAACCGGCCGAAGCCTTCTTCCCCGGCCCCGCCGTCCCGCGGCCCCTTCGCTCGCCTCGGTGGCTGACCTCCCCGGACCTCCGCCCCGTCGCAGAGGAGGAGCAACGAGGAAGATGGAGGCATGGAGCGTACGAGAGAGAAAGCGACAGGGAATAAATGAACTGACATGCGCGTGGGGACCACAATAAAAATAGTCTGTATAAGTACCGTGTATACTCCATAGCTGAAGAATACAGAAATTTTTCCCATTAAACGTGCACAGATCCCTAAATCAGAATCAACGGTGGATTCTGCTACTTTATGTAGCGTGCACGGTAGAAAATCCGCTCTCAGTCCACAATGCCATGAATATCATGCATGCAGGTTAGAAGTCAATGCACCCACCACACTGGGGGGAACCTGTCCGACGACTTCGGTGGCAGAGGCGCATCGCCCACCTCGGGCCATTGCTCCGGCAGCTCATATTCAATGTTCTCCCTGATTCGCACATAGCCCATGTTGTCCCGGTAATAATGTCCAGCCTCTCCAGGCACTGTCCTCTGGACATCCTGGGTCTCTGTCTGGAAAGACCTGGAGGAGGCCTGCCCTACGAAGAGGACGCGGTGGGAGAGCAGTTGCGATGCATCCACCCAGGTACGGAGAGGTTCCTGCTCAACCGCCTCGACGTCGTCGTCGTCGTCGACGTCCTCGTCGTCGTCCTCGTCATCGACGTCCTCGTCGTCGGCGGCGGCGGCGAGGGGGTCCTGCTCGACGTCGATGTCGTCCTCGTCGTCATCGTCATTGACAGCGTCCTCGTCATCGACGTCCTCGTCGTCGGCGGCTGCGGCGGGGGGGTCCTGCTCGTCGTCAATGTCGTCCTCGTCGGCGGGGGGGTCCTGCTCGACGTCGACGTCCTCGTCGTCGTCGGTGGCGGCGGCGGGGGGGGGGTCCTGCTCGACGTCGATGTCGTCCTCGTCGTCGACGTCCTCATCGTCGACGTCGTCCTCGTCCTCGTCGTCGTCGGCGGCGGCGGGGGGGTCGAGCCTGAAGACCCTCACCTCATAAACCAAGCCTTCGTCTTCCTGATACTTCACCACCATGAAAAGGCCGCCACAGGATTCGACGAGGTAGCGCCCCGCGACCGCCTGGCTCAAGTGGTCCTCACGCTGCTCAGTTTCGACATCTTCCCAGTCATGCCACGGCTGGTCGTCCATGCCGACTTCCGGCTTAAGCCTGCCAACGCGCTCTTCCTCAGTCAGAAAGTAGAAGGTTCCTCCGAAGTAGATAAGGTCGACCAGACTGTCATGCCAGGGACGAGGACATCGCACATACTCCCAGTGCAGCATGGAAGAGCTCCAGACTGCAATCGCCCTGGAGATATCGAAGCCCACGGACACGATTGCTGCAACTTTGCACTGCGGCAGCAGCGGTGAACAAGACGGTACTGCAGCGATCAGATTGAATGGCCATTCTTCGCCAGTGTCAGAGATGATAGTGGTTGGCAGTGGAACCGTTTTTCTGGTGCAGATGTTGAAAAATTGGTGGCGGTGCGGATCCTCCAGGGCGAGGACGAGCCAGCCGCCGTCCGACGAGCCGCATATCGTGGAGCGTACTCTGATCTCTTCGGGGAGGTGGAGCCTGCGCCACTCGCAGTCCAGCATCCGGTTCCACGCACAAGCAGCCGTGCTGTGGAACAGAGCAGCCGTGCTGGACGGGAGGACGAGGCTCGGTACCTGGCGCGGCATCTCCCGCAGCCGCGACCGGGCGACCGCATTCCACTTCCGGTTGACGCGAGTAAGCGGAACGAGATCGGCGCAGCAGTTGGGCAGCCTCGACACGATCTCGTGGAGAAGATCTGAGGGAAGCTCGGTGCATTCCACGGCGACTGCAGGGGAAGAGTCTCCCGGTGGCGTCTCCGCCTCCTCCGCCGCGACGAGGATCTCCTTCGTCGACGTCGCGGCCGCGACTGCAGGGGAAGAGTCTCCTGGCGTCTCCGCCTCCTCTGCCGCGACGAGTATCTTCTCCATCTTCGTCGCGGCCGCGACTGCAGGGGAAGAGTCTCCTGGCGTCTCCGCCTCCTCCGCCGCGACGAGGATCTCCTCCGTCTTCGTCGCGGCCGCGACTGCAGGGGAAGAGTCTCCTGGCGTCTCCGCCTCCTCCGCCGCGACGAGGATCTCCTCCGTCTTCGTCGTGGCCGCGACGACGAGGATCTCCTCCGTCTCCGCCCGCTTTGCCTCCTCCATGTCCCGCTCTCTCGCTCGCTCGCACGCGCGCCAAACGAAGAAGAAGAAGAAGAGGAGGAGAGAATTGTAACGGCCTCGTCTTGTGGGCCGGTGGGGTTTATATAGCCCGCAGCAGCAGCTGGTTTGAGTCCATCGCGCCTGGGCTGCGTGATAGCTAGCTGTGGCGCCTCGAGGCACGCACCAAGTGGCCTCCCCCGGCCCATCGCGCACAGCGGGAAGCCTCCCGCCGCCGCCGTGTTTTCCGCCATTCAACAGAACAACACGTCCTCGCCGGTGCGTGCTCCGTCGTCGCGGCGGCGTCGCAGGCGTCGCAGGCGCGGCCGTGCGCCGCCGGGATCGCCCGCCCCCGGCCTTCTCCTGTGCGCCGTGGAGCAGCGGCGTCGCAGGCCCGGTCCCACGCTGCCGGGATCGCCCGCCCCCGGTCTGCTGAGGCGGTGCGCCTGCTGGAGGCGCTAGAGCGGGCTGGCCTCACGCGGGACGCGCTCACGAGGGAGGCGCAGATGCAGCACGGCCTCTGCCACCGCTACTACACGAGGTACAGGTGCATGCCCCGATTCCTGATCCCTACCTCACCCCACTCAATGCCCACCTAGATCTGCTGCCCAGTTGTGTCGTGCTCCAAGGTACTCTTTCTTTCAGTTGATTGAAAAGGCTCTGGAGGCATGTGAAAATGATTTGGATTTATTTGGCTTGTGATTTGTTTTTTTTAGGATCTGGATGTGGCGATCGTGAAGGCCACTAACCATGTGGAGTCCCCGCCCAAGGATCACCACCTGCGCAGTACATTGATTCGTTCTCGCACCCCGAGCTCATGTATTTTTGCTTACGATTTTTTGCTTAATTTAGTGTGTGCTGGGTTGAGGAGTCGGATCGTGGAGTGGGAGGGAGGGTGCACGCCCGCCGTGGTTTCCCCCCATTCTTGGTTCAGTTTGGTGTGTCGATGATTGAGTTGGTGGTGGTGTTGCAGAGATCGTGGTGGCGTCGTCCATCGCCAGGCCCCGAGCAGACGTCGCCTACTGCATCCATGCGCTTGCCCGCCGCCTCACTAAGACCCGGAATTCACTTGCTTTGTTTCTGAATTTTTTTGTTCCATTCATTTGGTATGTTTGATGCTTTATGGGTTGCTGTGAATGCTTTTCTTGCGGATTTCGTACTGTTGCTGGATAACCGGCTTGTTGCACAGTTGAAATTTGTGCAGTGTCCCCTATAAATGTAATCGCTAACCAGCTGTGGAATTGAACATCATCCAGGACTAACTGCTGCCCGTTGTGATGCCTAAATTGGAGGTGTTGTGGTGGTAGTGTAGTGTACTCTAGGGCACGGTCAAACATGGTTAGTTTTGTTGATTTATCATCTGTTGTTCCTTAATCCATTGATGTCATAGTTGCATATTGTTTCTTACTTTGGAATATATCTTATTGACTAATTTGATTGGTGCAATTCAATGTTGAACTGGAACCATGTACCGTACAATCATGTTTTGCTCTGCTATTTTTTCCTGCAAACTACTCTAGCAGCAATAACTTCGAAGTAATTTTAAGTTCTTGAATTATTATTCTGGAGATATGGGCAGTGTTTGTGTTCTACTTCTTTTTAGAATTCTTCATCCATCATCTTAGGAGCCAACTAATCTAGCATACTTCGATATGCAGGTGAGCTAAAGGACTTGTAATAATCTGTCTTTTGGTCGTATGGTGTGTGTCTAAGGAGCTTGGGATGTGGCTGACTTGAAATTGTTTTGCTGTTTGGATGTGGAAGGCCTCAGCTTGGCCCCTGGGTCCTGCCATTAGGTCCTGTGAGCTTCTTTGCAACAGCATGCTGGTTGATCCTGCGTTTTTGAAGCTGAAGGGCCAGGATACAGATTTTCCGTTCAACAACAGATAGGATCATACTTTTTCAAGGTAACTTCTGTGCTCACTGCAATACTTCTTGTTTTCACCCAGAAATGTTAGCAACGCTATTATAATAATCTTCTAATATCCGAAATACCCTACTTTGAGAACAGGGAATTTTTATACGGTGCAGTTGGATTCTCTTGTGGTCTTGTCGGTCAAGGCATTGCGAACTTGATCATCATTGACGGTGTTTGAGTTTTGTTTTAGTTCTATGGTGATATTGTGACAAAAAATAACAATCTAGCATTGCATGTCCTATGATTTAGGCCATGGGGGATGACAGTCTAGCATTGCATGTCCTATGATTTATGCCATGGGGGATGCTAACACTGAATGTTAAGGATGAATGAACCTTTTAGGATTGACGTAGAAAAATAAACAGTGTTGCTATTCTATGATGTAGTCATGTAGTCCTTTGGAAGAATGATTTAGTTCTTCTCAAGCAATATTTCTTTTCTGAGTCCTCTAATTCCTCATTTCCTGATAACATGGACTTTTAACGACTCATAGATCACGTTTACTAAGAAATTAATGCTATGCCTAAATTCTACTCATGGGTATCCTGGTTAATTACTAAGCCATATCACCTAATAGATCAAGTCAGCACCTAATCTTGACATGTATCCCATCCTTCATGTAGCTTTGTAGTTACAATTTTACAATGTTAACTATTAGCTCATGACCCTATAATACATGATGATCTTGGGCCAGGTAATATGGACCTTCCTAGGCTTGATACTGCTAACTATCCATATATCTAACAGCTAATACATACATGTGAGTAAATATGTCGGTTGTGTATGTTCAACTGAAGACATGAGCAAGTAAATACTAATTAAACTTCAAGCTGCCTGCATTCTCATGGGTAGGGAAAGAATGTTACGTCACCTACTCATCTTATGGAAGAGTAAACCTACCCTAACAGGTAATAGTGGGGCCACATGGTTATAAATCATAATGTCTTGTAATAGGTAATAGACTAATAACATTTTCCCTGGCCTTGTTGCAGTTACAGAACAGCAGCTGGCCTGCTACTTCCAGAAATTAATTACAGTTACACTTTCATGCATCAATTGGAAGTATATGCTTCAGAACATTTGCCCCTTGGTCATATCCTGAAATGTCAAACATCTTATTTTTAGTACGTTCTCATGCAGTGAAAACGAAGAAAAATTACTTCTGTGTAGACACAAAAAAGGTGCTACGGTTACCAATGGTTAGCAGTAGTTCTTGAAAAGCTTAATAATTTGCAGTAGTGTTCATGTGCTCTCATGCAGTTATTAATGAAACCTGGGTTTTTTCTGCACATACGTACATTTTAGTTAGCAAAAGATGAATACGCACATGAACATCCTTCTAAAAGTTGCTGCCTTCTACCTTAAATCCAGTAAAGAGAAACATCATTTAACACATCTTATGAAAACCTAGAAGGAACGATTTTTAGTTGTTCAGAGACCATTTCCTCAAAAGAAATGTTCAGAAAGACAATTATGCCTAGGAGAAAGCACATGAAGAAATTAGTAAAATGAAAAGAGGAAGCTGTGTGCAAGGGATCATACGATCGACACAGTGACTGCAGCTACAGGAAGAATGGGCTACATTGCACCAGCACCAGAACAATAGTCTCCGAACTTTGGGACAGTATCCTAAAAGTCAGCTGTGTATCACATTTGATTTTCTACTCGATTAGCTTTTATGTTGTGAAAGGTAGTGTAATGCTTATTACCAAGGTAATGACATTGCATCAGATCTTCCAACCATTTGCAATTTAGCAGCTGGAAGCTGCACAAGAAGTAGCTGCTTACTTTGAATTGCCGCTTATGTGATTCATCCTCGTCGCTACCCTTGTCAGGGCATATTTGTCCGTACTGAAAGGCTCCATGGTAGGTTGTTCGTCATCAACTCGTTGCGTGAGCGAGCAATTGACACGGGAGGACTGAGGAGGATGACACCGGCAGTTAGCGGCGGCGCGGCAACAGGTGGGATGTGGAACATGCGGTGGAATGATGAGTGACGGTGAGGCATGGCGGCGGCGCGTAATCGAGGCGAAGCCACCGGGCAGATTGTCCAGACCGCGGCAGACGGAGCACCGGCGGCAAGTGCGGGTTGGAGGAAGGGTATGAGCAGGCTCATCTCGCGCAGGCATGGACGGCGCCCCAGCACGAAGCCCACGGAATCTCGCAGCCTGACACCACTCCGCCGCGACCATTAGTTGGGTGTCCAAGCGCGCGACGAGCCGAACGGGAACAACGACGAAGGGGGCAGGAAGCCAAGGCGCATAATCAAGCCCAACCGGCGGTGCATGGGTGACGAATGGGCCTAATGGGCCGACAGAGCGGGTGTGCGTGTTCGGCGTGTAAGCGTTGTAATCGTTATAAGCGAGTTAGCGTGAGGAGGGAGGCATCCTGTTGGATCTGGACAACAGCCAACTCTTCTTCCACCTCCGGCTCTTCTTCTATCTCCTTCTTGCTCAACCACGAATATTGTACTGCGAATCCATTAAACGAGTTGGTACCTAACATCCGGGTGTCCATCTGGACCGCGTAACTTTGATCCAACGGCCTGTGGAGATCCAGGGCGGCCTCGCTGCCAGATTCCAACGCCGGCGCGCTCGCGCAACGGGGAAAGCTCCTCAGCGCGGCGACCTTCGCTCGCCGAAGAAACCAGAAACTGTGCACGGCAATGAAAGGCATTGTAGAGATTTGTCATGCAGACCAGCATGGTCGTAAACTCAAAAGCATCTGGTGCGGTGTGACCGTGTCATGTGTGTGACTATTGCATCGACTGAACACAATGACAGGCTCTCTACGCTTTCAAACAAGTTATCATCTTCTCCATTCGAAACAAATGCACGAGCACAAGCAAAAAAGAAAAGCACAGGATCTAGGTAAGCAGAGAGAAGGCCGGAGGCTGTAGCTCGTGTTGTGCTCAATCAGTGGCCGGTGACGTACATGTGCTGTTTCTGGGCATATACATCACAAAGTTATGGTGAATGTGAGATACTTTGGTTCCCATACTTGACGGCATGATTGGCCAGTCAAGACTCCAAGCATCGAGCTGCTTCCACGCAGCTGCCGTTCACTAGCTTGCCCCCAAAATTCTTGTACCAAAGTGATTTCCACTCTGGATCATGATTCATGACCTCCCCACCTATAAGCTGCAGTCTCCAGAGTCCATATTCCATAGTTGACAGGCGTATACAGGTCCCACAATCAAGTGCGAGCCTGTCAAACTGTTTATAGTGGAGGACTGCAGTAAGTTAGGTCGTACGTTGACGGTAGACCGTTGAACATTTTCAACACGCCAATCTCAGACAGCTACACTTTTCCTGATCCAGACCTCTGTTCCTCCTTTATAATTTCCTCCAAGAGAAGTCCTATTACAACTAAAAATGTTATTCAAGTTCAGCAACGCAAGCAAACCACACAACACAAATGGCAGGTATGGGTACCTCTCTGACTATCCACCATCTGCCTTCCCTCTTCCTCCTCCTGCCAGTCATCACCGCCTACTCCGTCACATTGAACATCACCAACCGATGCTCCTACACCGTGTGGCCGGCTGCTTTGCCGGTGGGTGCCGGCAGGAAGCTCCACCCAGGGAAGACATGGACCCTCAAACGTGCCCGCTGACACCCGTGGAGGGCGTGTGTGGGCGCGAACCGGCTGCTCATTCGACGGCAAAGGCAACGGGTCGTGCCAGACAGGTGACTGCGCCGGCGTGCTCTCTTGCACGAGCGATGGTCAGCCGCCCATCACGTCTGCTGAGTTCTCGCCCAACCAGTTCGTCAACGGCAGTTTCTTCGCCGTCTCCCTCTACGATGGCTTCAACGTACCCATGGAGTTCCTGCCAATGCCGGTCAATGAACTGGGATTTTTCCCAGAATGCAGCAAGGGGCCACGCCGTGCGGCCAATATCACGTCGCAGTGCCCGAGCGGGTTCAAGGTGCCCGGGGGCTGCAATAGCGCATGCTCCAGGATCACCTGCGACAAACCCACCATGGATTTGTTTGTGCGGATGTGCCCGAACGCATTAAGCGACTCCGAGGATGCTCCCATGGGCACTGCATTCACTTGCCCGTTGGGAACACTAGTACAGAAATCCATATCCGAGGCGGTTAAAATAGCACATCCGAGACGGTTATCGCAACCGCCTCCACGGAGTGGTTACGGATATGGAGGCATGCATCGGAGGCGGTCACGCAAGCGCCTCGGATATGAGCTTATCCGAGGCGGTTCTGTTGGCTGAACCGCTTCGGATAAGGCCTTATCGGAGGCGGTTAAAATTTACCAACCGCCTCGGATAAGGACTTATCGGAGGCGGTTAAGTTTCACCGACCGCCTCGGATAATGTCTTATCGGAGGCGGTGAAGATAACATAACCGCCTCCGATAACTCCTTATCCGAGGCGGTTGGTGAAGTGTAACCGCCTCCGATAAGTCCTTATCCGAGGCGGTTGAGATAGAACATCCGAGGCGGTTCTTTATTTCCAACCGCCTCGGATATGTTTTTGGACAGGCATTATTTTGCCTAATTTACTATCCTCCCTGAAAAAACAAACAGTTCATATACAAGATATATCCAAATCACAGCACGCACAATAGATTTATATAGCACACTTCAATAATTTCGCATCAACCACAAGACATAAACTACAAACATTCACATACATACGCATACAAATAATATTACAAAACTTGTTCACTTGAGACATGTACTCAATTAACAGCGGAGATATTGATCAAATTCAAAAAACTTATTCACTTAAGTTCTTCACATGAATAGAACCACTCGCCGATGCCTCCATGCACGATATCTGTTGATAAAGAAGTCTCATTTGTAAAAGAGTGATATTCACAAGAAAAAGTTATAGTTATGTCAAACCCACTTACATGTTTGCAGTGAGAGGAAAAATGAACAAGACATTTAGAAACATCAAGTGCACTTGTCATTTTAAACCAAAAGTTGGATAGATAACTACAAACTTTGCAACTTTGCAACCAATGAAGTAAGTAATGACCCAACTAGAAACCTAAGTAATGATCTAACTAGTCGCAATCCTAAGTTCCTAGCTTGCCTCCGAGGAACCGAAGCGTCCTTGGGGACTAATGACCTCGTTGTTTAGGAAGCTAGCGATGTGCGACCGAATCTGGGCCATGTCCATATCTTCCAACTGTTTGATTGCCATGGTTTGCGCTGCTCCCTGAAAACATAAGGCTTACACTCAGGGCGAATAGCATGATTAAACACTAGACATTAGTTAGTGGCGATGGTTTCGTACCGCTAGATCTCCGTACTTTGGGTTGCTGCAAAGGTCTAGCATGTGGAAACACACGTAATACCCACAGGCGTCGGTCCCTTCAGGCTGCTGCCGGCACTACAAAAGGAATATCGATTAGGTATAGAGGGCAGAAATATGCTGGCATTAGTTCGAGGAGTCAAGGACATTACGGAATACTTTAAACTTTGAGTCATGACGTAACTCGATGGCCACTCCTTCCTTGACCTCCTTGTGCCTCCCTCCTTGTTTGACGTACGTGTCAAATGCTCTAGGTGATTCAAAACAATTAGCATCGAACTGTCGTTTCCTTTGTGAAGAAGAAAGAATAGGCATGGACGAAGTAGCAAGTTTTGGTACTCACTCGTCGAGTAGACGCATAATGTCCACGTACCCTTGCTTGCGCGTGTCAATGCTACGCCTCATGGAATCAAGGTACCATACCTTATTCCACTTCGGCACGATCACGAGGAGGATCCAATGACCCCTGGTTATACGATACGAAGTTATTACATGTTTAGCCGTTGAACCATGAGAATTTACAAAGGATGTGGCTTACCCGATGTTATAGGCAACCTGGATGTAATCTCGTGCGGAGTACTCATGGAGTAAATGCACGACGTAATCCCGCACTATGTTCTTATTTGATGCGATGCATTGGGCCGAGATCAAATGTGGGTCACCGAACCCCACAGAGTTCTTAATCTTTCTTCTTTCGCTAAGATCAATCATGTATCTGAGTATAGGAGAAGAACGACTTATATTGCAGGCACTTAGCGGTGATAAAACAAATAGGTGCTGTGTTGTAAGGACTTACAGTGTGAAGCATCTCATGAGACTGGCGTCCAGCTCACGGAAGTGCATCATGTTGAAAATGTCCGAGAAATCCACGGGAAACATATACCCTTGGCGATGCTTGAAATGCTCCTCCTTGAAGCAGACTACGACGCCGACTCTTGTATCTGGGAACGGCCTGTTCGACATACCGAGATAATGGTCATGAAGCGTCCGGTAGGCTACGCCCAGGTTCACATCAGCGTCAACCATAGGTTGTCCCACCACGTGCTGGAGAGTTAGCTCCGCTAAAGGATACTCAACATCAGCCGCCTGTTTTGAAGCAGACTTCTTGGCTTTGTATACTTTCAGCTTGGATGTGGCCCCTTGACTCTTCGTTGGAACACGGCTTGGCCGTGAGCTCTCCACTGGTGGTAGTGCCAAGAGTTGAGGGGGTAGCGAACAACGTGGAAGCTTGACATGTGGCAAGCTCGGCATAGGCTGAGGAAGGACGAGCTGCCTCGAAACCTCCGGCGGAGATCGAGCAACCACCGGTGAAAACCTAAGCATCCCTTGATCCGGCGAGCATGGAGGAACGGACGGTGCGCTCGGTGCTGATTCGAGGACTATGTCCTTTTTCGGCCACTGGACGAACGACCCGAACGCGTCGCTTAGCAACTGCATCTCATCAGATTCTCGCGCGTTCGGCAAGGGACAGTTAGCGAAGGTCTGGTTGATTGACTCGACTTGCACTCGCGCGAAGCCTGGCGTTAACGGGACACCGTGTGTCACCGTTCCAGGAGCAGATGGCCAGACCTGACCGTACGCGGCATCCATCGAGAAGTTCGTCGTAGCGAACTGTATCTGCATCTTGCACCGCGTCGGACCCCCAATCTGGTCGACGGGAGAACAATCCTCCGCACCCGAGACGCAGCTACTGCGGCGGGCACCCGGGCTAATTGCGACTGGCGTCCTGTCCTGCAGGTACTGTGCTGAAAGCCTCTCCTCCATCGCCCTCATTCTCTCCTCAAACTGCGCCTCAAGGGACGACTGTATCTCCGCTTTCATCTGCTCGGCTCTTGCTCGCTTCCTCTACCGACGTGCCTCCTGCGTGTCCCCGGTGAAGGCTTTACTCCATGTTGCGAGATTACCGAAACCCCTGGTGTGTCCATACGGCTCTCTGGTGCTGATGGCCTTGGAGAGTATGTCTTTCTCCCGACTTGGCACAAACGAGCCTTGAGATGCCTGCTCATTAAGCCCCACCATCCTTCGATAGACCTCCTCGTCTCCAGGGTTTCTCCAGACGCGTTGACCACGAGGATCCACCTTCGTCCTCGCCCTGCACCAGTCCCGGATTCGGCTGTCACTGAAATCCGAGAACACCGGCTGCTGTCCGTGCTTCTTCGCTTCCTCGTCCTCCTTCGCCCACTTCTTCTTAGCACCGACGTACCCTAAGGTGCCAAGAAAATGCGGGTATTTGTTCCTCCTAGCTAGCTCTTGCCCCTTCTGGCTATCTGCCTGGAACTCTTCGGACGACTTCAGGGCGCAGAACTCCGCCCAATCTTCTTCGGAGACATCCGGGTATGCCTGGCAAGGTGACTTCTCTTGCTTCAGATAGTCTCTCACCAGTTTGTGCTTGAAATTCCTCCAGCACTTCCCAGCCATCAATATGGTAGCTCGGTAGAATTTGGCTTCGACCTCTTCCGGGTACATGAAGGAGCCCTTCACTTCCTCAAACAGGGATCTCCGCTCCTCCCGTGTCAGCTCACCCCAATCGGCGAGGGTGATCCTAACCCTAGAACGGGCGACCACCCCGCATAACGTCCTCCACTTCTTCCGGGTTTCTTCTGGCTCAGGAACTCCGGTCACCGGATCCAAGCTTTGAACTATCCATCTGCCCTTCGGCCGACCCGATGGCTTCCTTGGTTTGCGAGAAGCCTTTCCTGACGATGTCGACGGTCTTGGCGACCCCGATGGCGATACCGTAGGGGAGGACGACTGGGAGTTCGTCTCCATTCTAGTAGCATCAGCATAACCAATTCAACATGACAAATACGGAAAGGCACATGATTGCTTGGCTACCACATGGCATATATATATATATAAGGCTAACATGCAATTGCGAGAATCAACAGAACCACATATTCCTAACATTATTCTTCTGGGGCAAAGACATGTGACTGGAACTGCATTGCTATGTCTTGCTTGCTTCTGGTATTACATCAAGTTTCTCTGGTTTCAGGCAGGCAGATATATGGATATGAGAGTACATATAGAAGAAATTACCCATATTTTCCTATGGCTGTTGAGAAAGAGCAGTTGGATGGACAAGAATTATGTAATCTAACTAGGTATTTTTCAATGAAAGTTAGGAGAATTCCTGCTATTTTTTTAAATAACCATGTACAAAAAGGTCTCTACATAAGCGTCAGTTTCTGTTTCCATCACTGAGAAAGTAACATCACAATATGCAATTCTTTTATCAGTTTAAATGACACATTTAACATCCAAAAATTAACTCTCCGCACAAACAAAAGCTCGTGGTATTTCCATCTGAAGTGGACAATGCAAGAAAGAACTGAATTTAAGTTCTACCAGACATTAGTCTTCGTAATTGCAAAATATACATGTGTGTTATTAAGCTGAGTGGCTCCTGAATGTGCTGGCCTATATTTAGAACAGTTGGCTTATCCAATGAAGAAATTCAGTTTAGCTAATACTGGGATTAAGATAGAAGTTGGAAACTCGATGTACCTTGAGCATCCAACTTTAACAACTAAGATATATTTTCCTTAGATGACATACAATCAGAAGCAAAACATTCTGGGTTGTTACAACATGATCAAGTTTAATCAAGCTCAAAATTGGCCTCGTAGTATAGGACTAGCTCAGTTTAAGCAATAAAAGCAAGTAGTAGAGACTGAGGCTTCACTATGTAAAAACAGGCCCAACAAATTTCTATCAAATATCACCAAAAGTCAGGATTCAGAAGATTGTGTTTTCATTTATATTAAACCCACTAATGCTCTATTTGTTTTAAACCTCTATTGCTCGGTTTCCGGTAGATAAATCCTGTAAGTCCAAGATGACTGTATATAAGTGCTTCCATCTAAACTGACATTGAGGTAAAATTTGGGCTGCGACTCCTACCTTGCGGTTCTAGGAGGAGGAGTGGCCGGCGGTGGTGGTCGGGGAGGAGCTCGGGAAAGCCGCCGGTAGGGGAAGCCGCCGCTCGGTAGGGGAAGCCGCTCGGTAAGGGAAGCCGCTCGGTAGGGGAAGCCGTCGGTAGGGGAAGCCGCCGCTCGGGGGAGGAGCCCACGGTGCTCCGGGGAGGCGGCCGCGTTGCTCGGGGTCGGAGGCGGCGGTGCTCGGAGGAGGCAGCGCTGGTCGGGGGCGGCGGCGCTAGGGTCGGAGGCGACGGCGCTGATGAATGCTTAGAGTTAATGCGCGCGGGTGAAGGCAGTTTAAGTTTTTTATACGGGCCATATCGGAGGCGGTTAAACCGATCTGACCGCCTCCAATTACAAATAAAGGAGGCGGTTACGTGGATCTGACCGCCTCGGATATATATATATCGGAGGCGGTTACTTTTATCTGACCGCCTCGGATATATATATCGGAGGCGGTTTTTTAGATATAACCGCCTCGCACATTCGTTAAAGGAGGCGGTTGGTAAATTTAACCGCCTCGGATAGGTTTTCTAAACTTTTTGCACAATTTAGTTCACAGTTTCAGAACTGACAGCAAACAGATATAAACATCACAAATACAACACCATTAATTTGCACATATACATTGACAGCACACAGATATCAATAATATAAATACATCACCATTTGCACATACATGTTTCTTGCATGTTCAAACCAACAAAATCAACACTTCCTCAAAAAAAGTCATGAACATCTCAAAGGATTGCATTGCTTCAAAGGTTTGCACAAATCTACAACCTTTACCATGAACATCCCAAATATATATATCACCATTCTACAACCTTTGCATGTTTCAACCAACAAAATCAGCACTTCTCAAATTATATTCGCTTCCTTGTCCTTTTCTTCTTGCGAGGCATTCCCTCTTCGAACTCTAGTCCTTCTTGATGATCTTGACGTGCGTACACCGCTTCGTTTGGTTCATCGGTAATCGCGTCTCTTATGCTATGTTGCATCGGAGGTGCATCTTCAAAGGCCTTGTATTCGTCCTCATCCACCATTCCCTGAACTCCCACAATCTTCCTTTTACTCTGTAGGGCAATATGAAGATTTTTCTTCACCGGGTCGGTCACATAAAACACCCGGTGAGCTTGATTGGCTAGAATGAAAGGGTCATCTTTGAATCCAACACGTTGGAGGTCTACTGTTGTGAAGCCGTACTTATCGACCTTCATAGATTGCAGATTGACCCAACGGCAACGGAATAATGGGAATTTGAAGTACACATAGTCCAACTCCCAAATATCCTCGATGAACCCGTAGTACCAGCTCCGTTTACCACTCATGTCAGAAGCCTCTATGCGGACCCCACTATTTTGAAATGTGCTTTTGTTATCTTGATCTCTAGTGTAGAATGTGTATCCGTTAATGTCATATCCTTGCCAAGTGACGACTTCGAATGTTGGGCCCTTCGCATACCAGGTTAGAATGTCGCTAGAGGCACCTAAACGAAGACGCTCCTTGAACCACTTGTTGAATTCTTTGTTATGCTCTCTCGTCCTCCACGCATCGGTTCTATCTGGATGCTCCCGCCTTAACTTTGCCCTGTTCTCGTCCATGTACGGGGCAATGGCGGTCGTGTGTTGCAGCACTGTGAAATGGGCGAGAGCGTGACCAGGTTGATCGGCCGTTATTGATTTCTTTCCGACGGTCCTAACACCATCAAGCCTGCCTTCGTGCCGAGAGCGTGGAATGCCAATTGGTTGGTTCGACTCCATGTAGTCAACACAGAACTCGACAACCTCCTCCGCAGCGTAACCTTCGACAATACTTCTCTCCGGTCGATACCTGTTTCGCACGTAGTGCTTCAAGATTCCCATGAATCTTTTGAACGGGTACATGCTCCGAAGGAAGACGGGCCCGCACATCTTGATTTCGTGGACGATGTGGACGATGAGATGCACCATTATATCGAAGAAAGAGGGGGGAAATACATCTCTAGCTGACAAATAGTCTCCGCCGCCGCTAACTCCAGATCATCTAGTTTGAACACGTCCATCACCTTCTGTGAGATCTTGTTGAAGAAGAAGTAGAGGTTGGTGATTGATTCTCGGACATTAGGCGGCAGAATATTCCTGATTGCAATTGGGAGCATCTGTGTCATCATGACATGGCAGTCATGAGACTTCATGCCGATTAGTTTCAAGTCCTGCATCGAGACGAGCCTCTTGATGTTGGCAGAGTAGCCCGACGGAACCTTCACGCTATGCAAGAAGTTGCAAAACTCGGTTCTCTCGGCCTTGGATAAAGTGTAACAGGCAGGGGGATGTATGTCTTCCCGTTAGGCAGTAGTACAGGCGCCAGCTCTGGCCCGATTCCCATGTCAACCATGTCAAGTCGGGCCTTGACGCCATCCTTCGTCTTGTCCTTCATGTTTAGCAGTAGACCCAGCACGCTGTCACAGACATTCTTCTCTATGTGCATCACATCGATGCAGTGCCGGTGTCACGCCCTGATTTTTCGAAACCTAAAAATTAGGGCCAACAAAAACTTTTTGCTAATAATATCGGATGAAACACACTAGATTCAAAACTCTTAATCAAAACACATTTATGCAAAACCCTAAAGTAAGAAAACAGAATCTTTCCTCTTTGCTCCGGTCCCCTTGATCTCTGCTCTGTAGGAGGAGGCCTCCGCCACCGCAGGGACAACAACACCTCCTAGAGCTCTTCCCCTTCCTCGGAGGACAAAAATCCCCGTGGCAGAACGGCTCCGCCCCGCACTACCCGTCTAATCTAGGCCAGACAGTCGAGGCACCCCGAGGTTGGGTTAGCTCCCTCCGTGCCACTAGTTTTATGTGTGTTTTTATTGTCTGATGCTTGCCCGAGAAATTTACTTCCTGCCCCTTAGCACTAAGGTATACCTGTTCGATACGCTCTTAGGCGTATGGATAGGTTTCATGTTGGTTTTCTTGTCGTTTTATGGGCTTTGTTATAATGTTACTTATATCTAGGCTTAGCCCTGTGCCTTAGGCACGATGCATGGGTATGCTAAGTGCCTCTAGACATCTATATATGTGTGTACTATATTGGTTTTCCTCGCAGTTTTATTTACGTCTTGGTGGGCTATTCCCCAACCACAACGGCATTGCCATGCATTGATGATTGCTCTTGTGCGGTACCAATACCCCATGTTATTTCCCTCTTATCTAGTTGCCACTTTCCCCTTTCCCTGAGGCGACGACTAACATCTGGAAACGAAAGTACAAGATGGACAAGTCAAGTAATCCAAGCGAAGAAATCCTCTCAGTACAGAGTTTGGATCCATCCCATTCCGCTTACAAGCCATTCCAGTCAACACCTGAAGCAACTTTGCCACCAACTACGGTGTCACCTTACCAGCAAAAGCCGGTAGGAAGGGATAAACCACTCGAAGATGCTAATAAGAAAGCCAAGAGAAGATGTTTCCTTTGCGAGCAACCTGGCCATTATGCCTTCAAGTGCCCCTTAAAGAAACCAGTTAATCAACGAGCCTGCAAACGATGCGGTGAAAGAGGACATCTCAAGGAACAATGCCCCGACAACTGCCCCAACTGCGACACCACCCACCTGAATGAAGAATGTCCGATGAGCCGAGTCACCTGCTACCTCTGTGAGGCACACGACCACGTCCCGGCGCAATGCCCTATGGAACCCGTAATAACAACCACCCTTCGAGATTTTGTAAACTCGGCCATAAATGAACACCTTGACCTAATCAACACCCAGAAACGAAGGAATGACAAGCAACATGATCCGGAGAACTCTCGCAAACGATCTCGCCATGGGAAGAGACAATCCCTCGAAGTCGCCGGCCATCCACACAAACGGAATGCACCCCCAGCATCTCAACTCAACAACTGGGACAAACAAGATTTCCAGAAGAACACGATCCATCCTAATTTTTCCGCCGCCCTACCAAAAACCCCAGGAATAGTACCTGTTACTATTGCGGAGAACTTGGACACTTCGCCCGTCAATGCCCTAGGAAGCCTCGGAACTCCACTCTCACGACACACCTGCTGCAAGTCGACACCAAAGAAACTCCGCCACAACCTGAAGCTACGGACAAGAAGTACCCAGAACTCCAGCGAGGAGCACATGAACCCCCTCGACGCTAAGAAAGAGCACAAAGCCCGGACACAGTAACGGACGCATCCCCGATGTTCCCCGCAGAACTTTGTATCTCGAAGGATCGTGACATTCCGAGAGAGTTGTCAATAAAACCCAAATATCAAGGCAATAGCCTTGTCCTTAAGGGGGGTAGTCTAGAGAATTTGGACGAAGAGCCTGCGCTGGATCTGTAAAAACTCTCTGTAGCGGAAGACCCAGCTGCTCTTCTCCGTTCTTTCTTCTAATCTGTCTGAATCTCGGGGACGAGATTCCCTTTAAGGGGGGTAGGTTTGTCACGCCCTGATTTTCCGAAACCTAAAAATTAGGGCCAACAAAAACTTTTTGCTAATAATATCGGATGAAACACACTAGATTCAAAACTCTTAATCAAAACACGTTTATGCAAAACCCTAAAGTAAGAAAACAGAATCTTTCCTCTTTGCTCCGGTCCCCTTGATCTCTGCTCTGTTGGAACTCCGCCCGGAAGGGGATATAAGTCCTGCCTTATCCTTTATCTCCCTATGTGGCTAAACACTCTTGCATGCTCGCCGCGAACATATCTTCGGCATCCCTTCCCCTCTAACTCATCGGCGCCACCTAAAACCCATATACGCATATACGCACCAACCCTAGCCTCGCTTCTCTCGGCAAAATCAACAAAACCCTAAAAAGGAAATACGACCCCAGAGTCCCCAAATCAATGTGCTAGGACATTCCTTCCCTTTCCGGCATGATGTGTAACTACTTTCCTGCCAAGATCCGATCCGACGTGCTTCCCGAATACACAAAACCCCGGCGACACCTTTCTCGACGAAACCGCAAAACCCTAATCCACCGATGCTCTAACCATGCAACGGGATACCTGCAACCGCGGCACCTTGTCGTCAAATGGTCCCGAGTCGAGATGAAAGAATGTCCAAGAGACCCATGTTTCCCTCCTACCTTGCTGCATCCCGGAACCCTAAATCCAACCCCCGATTCCTTCCTCCCTAATTAAACACAATTCCTTTCCAAAACCCTAATCTCGAGATTCATCACTCCCCTGCTCTTCCGGAAACTCCGAGATAAATCGTGGGACAACCTAATAATATCCCAACTCGACTCTAGCATAAAATAACAATGTCCAGTACCAAAAACATCTGCATACATAATTAATGAACTTCGGAATAAACGGAGCATGGCACCGCAAACCCTAGATCCGAGCTCCCGATTCTTTTCTTTCCTAATTAGATCTAAAACCTTCTCAAAACCGAACCACGAGACCTAGAGCTTTTCGGCCCATCTAAGAATATCCGGGAAATTCACGGGACAACATAATAATACGTTCAACTCAAACATAACATAGAATATTGACATCCAATTCGAAAATATCTGGACATGAAAATAATAATAATATAATAACAGCTCTAGCACTATTGACCTCCCTCGCTGGAATTCGGGCCTAAAATCTACTGTGTCGCTACAGCCTTGCACCATGAGCTGTCACCTCCCCATGCCAAGAACCACATAAATTTCCTGAACGCAGTCAATACCACAACACTGCGCCAACTCTCGTCTAATCCCATCTGCTAGGCACCACTGCCATGTCCTTTCTCCCTCTTCACTTTATACAGCCAAAGCAGCAATGTCAGACCCTCCTGTTGAACGCTGCCAGTACTATTGCTCCTTGAACACGTAGCTTGCCAATTGTAAATTCGGTGCCTAACTCCACTGCTCTCCCTGCCATCACACACACTGAGCAGTGCCTAATTCCACTGTGTGACGCAACCGTTCACTGACCGAGCCTCCCCTGGTAAATTTCTCCCCAGCTGAGCAGCACCAACCAGCTCATCACTCTCCCTGCTACTTCTCTCCAGCAGCCCACTCCCTCACCTTTTCCCTTGTCCTTTTTCCTCCACACGTTGCTAACCCCACCTACTTTCTCTGCACAGGCCATCTCCTCTAACAGTAGCGTCTGACCTTTGTGCTCATCAGTATCAGACCAGGCCGAGCTCCCCCTCTCCTCTCTATTCCTCTTCTTCTCCAAGCTCCACCTCCCATACCTCTCACCCGAGCACCTCTCTGCTCTCTCTCCCAAACCGAGTTCAACTCCTTCCCCCTGAGCTCCAACTCCTCTTCCTCCCGAGCAACACGCAACGCCTCGCCACCCCTAGCTCGGCAAGGCCCGAGCACCCACACCAGCGACGCCCGGCGCGTCCTCCTTCCACACCGCCGGAGAAGCTCCCGAACGCCGCTGGATCCGTTGAAACCGCATCGAGCCGCCGCCTGGTGCGCCGCCGCATCTGCCCTCTCGGTGCCGCTGCCGGAGCTTCAAGACCCGCCGCTTAACTCGGCCGTCCACCGCCGCCGGACTCCTCTCCGTACCCCATTCCTTCCCCGAGCCACCGCGCCGCCCAGTGCCACCTCGGCATTTGCCACCGGCCCAGACGCCGCACGCCCCTTTGTTGCGAACCAGGCCGCCGCCGGAGCTATACCGTGCCAAGGCCAGCTTCCCCGCCGCCGGCGTTCCTCCTCCGCTCGCCGCCATTCCAGATCCAACCGCCGCCCCTTGGAGCCCGCAAGACCCGCCGCCGCTCCCGGCGGGGCACCTCGGGGTGAAGTCGCCGCACCGCCGGTGATCGACGCCGCTCTCCACCCCCTTCTCCCCAGCGCTGACGCCACCCTCTCCGTCCGCCGCCGAGTGCTCCCGCAGCCGGGATCCACCTTTCCGCCGCTCCCCCTTTCTCCACGAGCCGGCCGCTCTGCTCCAACCGAGCCGCCGCCGCCTGTAGGCTGTCACCGGAGCCGCCCAGAGCAGGCCCCCTTTTCCCCTCGGTATGCCGCCGCCGGCGCCTGCCATTTCTCCCCTAATCTTCTCTTCCCTTCGGCCACACAACTCTATGTTCTGCTTGTTTGGTGGTAGTTAGCCGAGTCCATTTAATTAACTCCCAGATTAAACAACCTCGCACGTCAGCAAACCCTATAAACGCTAACGGGTTAATTGGTTAATTAGCTAGGGCAATTAGTTAGTAATTAGTTAATTAGTTGATTAGTTAGTTAGTTAGTTAGCTAGTTAGGTAATTAGTTAATTAATTAGTTAGTTAGTTAATTAGTTCATAAGTTAGCTATTTAGTTAGTTTAGCAATTAGCTAGCTGTAGTGATGAAACCTAGCTCAGAGTATTTCCTGTCTTCTCTTTAAAAACGATGCATATGCTATATACGTTCATCCAGTGTAGCCCCAAAATAAATCGACTTACACAATCCAGTATGCCAACACTCCTAAAGCACTCACCACCCAGTAAAGCATGTAATGTCGACTTCCAACCTAATCTACAGGGTTTCTTCCAACTTAACGCGTCTTTATTTTATGTACGTATATAATAATTGCCTAGGGTAAATCTTGTTCTCGTAAACTAAGCTGAATAAGCTTAAGTCCTCTTAAGCCACCATTACTTCATGCTAGGGGACAAGTACTCAGGGTTTCGCCGTTCGTCCAAAAATCAAAACCCTAATTGTATCCTTTAGACCTTAGCTGCGAACAAACCAAGTTACCCAAAATCCTAAAAGTCGTTACTCGTATACAACCCGGACAACCTTGACGACAAACGTAATCGTATGCTTTTCGAGAACTCTAAAACCCTAGCTCTTAACATTTATCGAGAAGCCCTAACGACAGGTGTATGCAAAGATCTTCCGAAAACCCTGGAACCCTAACGCGGCAAGAGTCTAAGGTATATGCTTTTGTCAGGATAACCTAAAGCACCCGAATCTATTACCCTAAAGGCCCCTGCCGCCACGGCAGCCATTTCTTCTACCGCGGCAAGCTACTGTCGCAGCTCCCTTGCCCTGCCATGACAACTTCTTTCTCCACCGTGGCAGAACCACGGCAGCCCCACACTGCTATTTTCCCTACTGTGGCAGCGCCGCGACAGCCTCTCTCCCGCCGCAGCAACTGCCGTTGTTATTTCCCTCTGCCACGACAAACCTCTACCGTCGCCGCATTGTTCCTACCGCAACAAAACCTTGTCATTGCTGCCTAACTCCTGCTGCGTCAAACCATCGTCGCCTGTCATCTTGCCCCTGCCGCGGCAGCGAGCCATCTCCGCACCCTTTTTATTTCCTGTAGTTCCTTAGAATCGAATAGTTGGTCAAGTGCGTTATGATTGCATGTGCTGAAGTTTCTGATTCAATGTTATTTGGTCCTTCCTTGCATCGTTGATTTATTCGCCATTCTTTTCGACGTGTAGATACAACGTTAGGAATTATCGCGCGAAGGAACTCGGACAACTGCCGGATCGAATTCAGGACCGAGCCCCGGACAACTCGCCAGGCAAGCTCTTCTTCTTTGATCATGTTGAATCCCATGATTGCGAAATATTTATTTTGTTTGCAAAACATGCATGCTATGTGATAGAAATTAGTATTTTATGTGGCAATAGTTACATCCGATGTGGTAGAAACCCTAGACCGATCCCGCTCCTTGTCGCCCTAAGGAATACATATGTTCCAAAAGAAATATCGGAAACCTAGGTGTAGAATATACACTTATATATTGCTTAGCCCTGCAGTAGAAAACCTAGGTTTTTGAAAAAGTAAACTAATCCCGGAAATCTCGCATGAGATAAACTTGGGATGGATCGCTGTGACCGATGGAGGAGAGGTCACGGTATAATCCACGGGTTGGATGTTCGAAGGGTAGTTTTTGTAGAGCAAAAACAAAATGGAGATGCTTTGGATCCGGGTTAGAAATGAAGGGCGTGAGCAGGAAGGAATAAAAGCGAGCTAAGACCCAGTGGGGCACTCGCGGTCTGTGCGACGGACGAGGTGTGAAGTCTTTCTCGGATCACTTAAGGACCGAACCTACCGTGCCGCTAAACTAGGTTCACCCCGTATGACCACATGCCCTATGTGGGTAGGGCTTGACCAGTATTCATGATAGTTCTGGCGTATGAACCCACAGGCGTAGGGTGAGTTATGTGCAGGTGAGGTGCTCCTCTAGGATGAATGCCCGGTGTGTGATCCGGAGGAGTACTCCGTAGAGTTGAATAGGTGCTCCCTTGAGAGTCAGCCCAGCGGTAGTTCTGGGGTGTACTCGTCACGAACGGGAATGCGCTGCCAGGCTAAGCGCCGGGGCATCGGTAGGCAAGGTGGAGCGTGGTAACGTTCCCGGGTGGGTTCATTCGCTATACCTGTTGTGAAGAACGTCTCGTTGTACAAGCCCTGGACACATGCGACGCGTAGCATGCCCAGGGGGAACTACATCTTGTGGGTAAAGCCGTACAACCTCTGCAGAGTGTTTAAAATCTATTCGAATAGCCGCGTCCTCGGTCATGGACACAATCTGGTAAGGCCACACAACCGGTTAGACTATATGATGACATGTGGGTCATGGGTTTAAGGACGCATTCGCCTGATGGGCATGCAGAGTGAGTTGGGAGAGCCTCGTGTAATGCGGTTACACGGGAGGTGTGGTAATGAGTGGGACGCCGTTCTACCGGAGAGTAGGAACAGCTATCTGAGGAGAAATGAGGTATTGTCGGACGTCGTTCTACCTGAGGGTAGGAACGGCTATCTAATGCAGGTGAATGGCCGATCCCGTAGCGGACGGCCGAATTGCAGGTATGCTATTATTACTGGTGGATATGACTCGGCAGAGCCGAGGTTGTTTTCGAAAATGAGCTTTTATCATCTATTTAATTATTTCAAATGAAAACTTACATTTCCGCACAATTACGAAACATAGGTTAGAGCCTCTTTATTGATTTCCCCTGTGCATGCATATATCTGTGATATTCCCCCTGAAGGGAGCTTGCGAGTACATTCAATGTACTCACCTGGCTTGTTGATTTGGCCAGACGAAGAAGACATCAGTTCTGAAGATCGGATTACGGTCGCGAACGCTAGGGCGTTACCCCAGTCAGTTGCCTGTCGGGTACGGCATATTGATGGGCCACCTCACCGTTGAATTCCGCTGCAGATTTATAGCCATTGGGCTACAGGTATCAGATTATCGACCTTAACAGTCTATTTAAATGTTTACGCATGTATGACAATGATATACAGGTTAACTCGTGTGTATCGGCTACTGATCCAGGGACCGGTACAGTGATCACGAGGGAGTATTCGGCTTAAAATCCAGGTACGCCACAGCCGGACGTCTAGATCCTTCCAGTACGGTAGGTCCCAGAACACCGATCGCTTCTTCCAGTACGCGGACTCATCTGCGGCCTTCTTTTTCCGACCCTTTCCCAGCACGACGTTGACATCATTAACCTTCTCGAAAACCTCTGCACCGCTTATTGGCCTTGGTTTCGCACCGTTCTCCGTTCTCCCGTTGAACTGTGACTTCTACCTCCAGTAACGGTGCCTTACAGGCAGGAACCGCTGGTGACCCATGTACACGACTTTCCCGTAATTCTTGAGACTTAGGCTCACGGTATTCTCCATGCATATGACACAACCTTTGTGTCCTTTCACCGTCTGACCGGAGGTGTTGCCAAGAGCGGGAAAGTCTTGGATTGTGCAGAACAGCATGGCCCGCAGAGTGAAGTATTCTCTTTTATCCGCATCCCATACCTGCACTCCTGTGTTCCATAGTGTTTCTAGATCATCCATCAACGGTTGAAAATACACGTCGATGTCGTTACCAGGTTGCTTAGGCCCTTCGATAAGTACAGACATCATAATATACTTCCGTTTCATATAAAGCCAGGGAGGTAGGTTGTACATACTGAGAACTACGGGCCAGGTGCTATGTCGGCTGCTCATGTTGCCAAATGGATTCATTCCATCCGTACTCAGCGCAAACCTTACGTTCCTACTTTCCGCAGTGAATCGGGGATACTTCCTATCGATGTTTCTCCACTGGATAGCATCGGTAGGGTGTCTAAGCTTTCCATCAGACGTCTTCCGCTCCTCCTCATGCCAGCGAAACAGTTTTGCTTTCTTCGGGTTTGCAAACAAATGCTTCAGGCGCGGGATTACAGGCAGGTACCAAGCAACCTTCGTAGGAGTCCCCTTCGTCGCCTCGACGAATTCGTCAGCTCCTTCTACTCCAATCTTACCATTGTACCGAGAAGTCTTGCACACAGGGCATGAATGTAGCTTCGCAAACTCTTTCCGGTATAGGATACAGTCATTCTGACATGCATGTATCTTTTCAACTTCCAGACCCAACGGACAAAGCACCTTCTTGGCTCTGTATGTGTTTATGGGTAAATTATTCCCCTCCGGAAGCATGTCACCTAGGAGGCCCAACAACTCGTTGAAACTCTTGTCGGACCAGCTGTTGCTCGCCTTCAGCTTCAATAGTTCAAGCACGGCATATAACAAAGTGAACTTAGCCTTGCATCCTGCGAATAGCGGTTTCTCCGAGGCCCCCATCAAGCCTAGGAATTGTTGGTACTCTCTGTCGATTTCGTGCCCTTCGAAATCACGCAACATCTGATCCAGCTCACGCATCGAGTCGGGATCGTCGGACATCTCATGGTTTGAATCACAACCGATATCAAATGGCATATCGGTTGCTTCTTCATCGGCACAGATATCATCATCTGATACTACGGCTTCATCTTCACCGTGCTTGGTCCAAGTTGAATACCCTTCCATAAAACCTCTCTTGAAGATGTGGTACTCAATATGATGGAGCTCGAAAGTTCTTACGTTACTATAGTCTACGCATGGACAATACGTGTCAGCTCTGCCCTCTTTCAATATGTCCGCCTTGGCAGCTGCCATAAATGCTCTCACTCCATCTCTATACGCCTCTGTGTTGCGAGCTCCGTACATCCACGATCGATCCATCTAAGCCGTGCATGTGGAAAATTGAAATTTTAGTTCAAAATATGAAGTGCATCGACTTCGTGACATTAGTTTATCATTACTTCAATTACTAACCTAACTGAATTATCAAAATAATTACTAACCCGCTTAACTAACTAATATAAATAACTAACCGTACTAATTGACTAATATAACTAAGCTATATGCGTCGACTCTCTTCAATTACTAACGTATAACTAACCAAATTAGCACTTCTTGCATATGAAAATTAAATAAGCCACAAAAATAAATCCATCATTAATTATTTTTCTTTTTACCCACAAAATTCCTTAAAAATTTCAATACCTTAACACATCTTGCAATGCATTGAACCATACGATAATTCAAACATCTCCATCGATCTAATTATGATCATATAATTGTATATTCTCAATGTCCAATAAACAAAGCAAAATCACCAAATTATTGGATGAATTGAATAAAAAACTATGCACTAACCTTTGGTAACCAACAAAGAAGTATTATCTCCAACTATACTCTTCCAAATGTAACTTCTCCATCGAAAAATCGCCAGAAAACAGCTTAAAAAATCGCCAGCAAATCACCACATTCAAGACATATCTACCACTGGTCGTCTGTCTGCTCGCGCAGCATAATTAATACTGTGAATCATATTGGAGGCGGTTAAATCCATATAACCGCCTCGGATATCACATATATGGAGGCGGTTATATATCAGAAACGCCTCTGATATGTACTAACATATCCGAGGCGGTTGACGATATATAACCGCCTCGGATATGTCCATTATCCGAGGCGGTCATAAATAAGTAACCGCCTCGGATAACATTGGAGACGGTTACTTATTTCTAACCGCCTCGGATGTGGTCGTTATCCGTGGCGGTTGTTCCCGGACTCGTTATCTGAGGCGGTTTTTTCGTACTAACCGCTTCCGACGTATCTTATTCGTGGCGCTTCTACTTAACCGCCTCGAATAAGGCGCCTCGTATAAACAATTCTGTACTAATGGAACCAACTACCAGGTCGTCTTCTGCCAACCAATCGATCTAACATCTTCACCTTCAAGTCCTCCTGGACCAATTGCTATTGGGCCGTACTCATCCAACAAAAAAGGCATAATTGCTTCGATTGTAGGTTCCGGACTTGATTTCATTTTTATCATCACATTCAACTTTTTCATCATACGGACACGACGAGCACGATGACACCATGAGATGGAGGAAGAGGAGGAAGAGTTTGGGAACCTTCAAGGAACACCAATGAGGTTTACCTTTCAACAGTTAGAAGTAGCAACCGGGCAATTCAGAGACAAGCTCGGGGAAGGAGGATTTGGGTCCGTTTTCCAGGGACAGCTTGGTGAGGAAAGGATTGCAGTAAAACGTTTGGATCGAGCTGGTCAAGGAAAGAGAGAATTTTCGGCAGAGGTTCAGACAATTGGCAGCATTCATCATATCAATCTGGTGAGATTGATTGGTTTCTGTGCAGAGAAATCCCATAGGCTATTGGTATATGGGTATATGCCCAAAGGATCCTTGGACAGGTGGATCTATTGTCGACATGACAATATTGGTCCTCCTCTGGATTGGAGGACACGATGCAAGATTATTACGAACATAGCTAAGGGCGTGTTTGGTTGGGCTTTTCACTAGCTTTTCAGTGGAAAAAGCTGTAGCCCAACCAAACGGTCAGCTTTTCAGCAGCTTTTGCTAACGGTAGCTGTGAGCTTTGCAGTGCAAATTTAGCTGTTTAAAAAAGCTGCCTTCTGCCAGCTTTTTGTAATATGCTAATGCTTCTGTACTTATGTTCCAAGATGCTATAGATTATTTGGATAAACTAAAAGCCACATGTTCACTTTCCCACAGCCACAGCAGCTTTTCCAGACAGCCAGCCAACAGCAGCTTTGTCAACAGCCACAGCTCAACCAAACAGACCCTAAGGGCCTCTCTTATCTTCACGAGGAGTGCACGAAAAGAGTTACTCATTTGGATGTCAAACCATAAAATATCCTCTTAGATGACAACTTCAATGCTGAACTTTCTGATTTTGGACTATGCAAGCTCATTGACAGGGATATGAGCCAAGTGGTTACTAGAATGAGAGGCACGCCTGGATATTTAGCTCCTGAATGGTTAACGTCGCAAATCACAGAAAGGCCGATGTCTACAGCTTTGGCATTGTGGTCATGGAAATCATGTGCAGGTGATTAGTGTGTCTAATAGAAGACATGGTCTGTTGTATTTACATAAATAACAACAACCTGAAGCCCACCACCATCCACAATTCTGATGGAGCGCCCCCACCCCCACCGCCGCCCTCCCCCGTGCCACCAACTCCGCCGCCACCCTCTCCAGCGCCGCCCCACCACCGCCGCTCCTCCCCCCTTTCCGCCCAACTCAGATCTCGCTCCCATCGGTCCCGCCATCCCCTGAGAATGTCTGTCCCTCTCCCCCCTCGTGCGACATTACAGAGGCTCCAGATTCAGATCTGGGTTCAAAAAGCTTTGTCCCGGAGACGCAGGGCCCTCGCCATGGCAGCTCCCAGGACTCTCTCTGTAGGTTCGGCAGACAGGATGAAGGCGCATCTGGCTCGAGGTGGCAGCTGGATTCGCTCCCTCCTAACGGACTGTCCTTCCCCCCACCAACAAGCATTGAAGCCCCCCACCCACCTTTCTTCAATTCCTCAGCAGAAACAGGACGTTCATTTGAATGGGAGACAAGATGGCTTACAGGGGACAGCAATGCGCAATGAAGATCTGGGCGGCCCTTGGCAGACAGTGTTGGGAAGGCGCGACAGGAACATCAAGAGGAACAGCTTTGATTCCCGGCCACCCACTAGACCTGCCGCTTCCAGGCTCTCTATTCTGCTCAAAGAGAAGGCAGCCGGGTGCTGCTACCGCTGCTTTAGCCCCCACCACTTCATCGCCGCATGCCGTGACCCGGCCAGGTGCCTGACCTGTGGGAGATCTGGCCACAAAGCCCGCTGGTGCCCATCCGCCAGGCGCGCTGGCCCCCCCAGCTCTGAGGCTCAAGCAACAGGAGCTTCCAAGCCAAGCCGACTCCCCCCCCGCTCAAGAAGATGGATCGTCGAGCTGCTAATGCCTGGTCAGGCCGGCCAGATAGCTTTCGTTGCTTCAACAGGTTGACTCCTCGGATGGCTCAGGAGGAGCGCGACCTCACATCCAAAGGAGTCATAGTCCTCCTAATCACCAGGCACCTCCAGAGTTCCAACCGGCAGATCCAACGAATCCTTGCAGACTTCTTCGACTTCAGGAGGGAAGACATTCAGGTCACAATGCATGGTCCCAAGGAATACTTGGCGATCTTCAAGAACTCAGAAATGCGAGACGAGGTCCTTCGAAGACCCTACGTCGACGAAGAGGACCTCCACCTCCGCTTCCGCCCCTGGTCCAGACTGGCAACAGGAAATATCAACCAACCGTGGTACAGGATGCGTGTATGCATCGAGGGAGTTCCCAGATCAGAGTGGGGACCAGAAGCAGTAGCTGCAATCCTCGCACAGGCTGGCCTGCAGGACGGCGGTTTCGACGAGCCCCTTGCTGAAAAGGAAACAGGGTGCATGCGTGTTTGGATAACAACTCCAGATCCTGAAGCAGTTCCCAGAGCTGGTGTGTACTACACAGACGAAAGCCTGAGGAGGCCGCTGTCGCCGGAACAGAACTTCTCTAGCTGCTCGCTCAACGGGCTGCTCCATCACCAGCGCTCCACGCCCAGGGACCAGCCTCTTCGTCTGATGGCGCACCCGATCCTCATCCACATCGACCAGCTCATCGACTACGACCCGCCGGAGCCGGAGCCTCCCTTCGGTGGATCAAGTTCGATCAGCTTGGGGAGCGGCGAGCCCTCGCCTCCCTCCTCGGGCTCTTTCAGAGGCCCAGAAGCGCTGTCCTTCCATTGGGAGCTTGGCGTCAAAGACGAGTTCTCCCCAACACGTCGTCGGCCAATGAGCGAGCGCCTATCCCGTCCCCGAGCGCCAGACAGGAGCCGCAGTCGCAGCCCCCCTCCGCGTGTGGCTGGAAGGCGAGCATCGGGCTGGGATGTGCGCCCTCCAAGGAACGCCAACAGAGGCGGCGATCAGGGAGAACGATCAGACTACGGACGCAATAGGAGAGGGGGAGGGCGTCGCAGAGGCCACTCAGCCAGAGGAGCCAGCCCAGCAGACGAACCCGCAGGAGAAGACGTCTCAGTACGAGAACGATCACGATCTCCAACAGGGCGCTACAAGTCTCCACGCGTTCGAGAGGAGACACAGCTGATGTTCGAACCTCCAACAGAAATCATCGCACAAGTCCGGCATCTGTCGGTCGACTCCCTTGGCATCAAGGACCCCATGCTGGAAGAAGCCGAAGCTGCAGTACCCCCCACAGCCCGACCGCCGGAGTCGCACGGGCAAGGCGCTCGCCAAGACGAACAACACACCATCCAGCAGGAAGACTTCCAAGCCCCTGCATTGGAGACAGACTCAGGAGGATCGGAGGTGGATGACGACATGACTTTAGCCCAGTTTAGGCAGCTGGTGACTCGGCCGCTACCTCCTCCACTGATCCAATCCATGCCATGTACTAGAAGCAAAGCCAGACTAGCAGAAGAAGCAGGAATCAAGGGCAAGGAGAAGATAAACAGGGGCTCTAAAGGAACAAACACTATGGGCCTCTCAGTGATGGAAAAAGCCAGGACTTTGCTGATGAAGAAGCTTGGTATCCTGCAGGCTGAAGATGATCCCGCGGCAGCTCACTTCGCTCGATACAAAGACCTGTTCAAAGAGCCGCTGACAGAGGATACAGTTGTAGCATTTGCCACTCTCGCAGGAGCGCTGGGAAAGATAGACGTCAGCGCTGCGCTTGGTGCCGTAGCCTAACTTGGCCGCCGTCGAATCTCAGGAGCTTATCTTCTACCTATGTTTAATTTCCTTTTCCTAGCTTTCTCTGTTGTGCTATTCCGGACTCAGGATGTTCTTTTGGGTGATAAGTTGTTGCTGCGCCCCCCTTTTGCGATGTCTGTTGAACTCTTGCCGGCCAGTTTGTTGGCGCGGGCCCCCCTGTCTAAGCGCCATGCGCCTGATGTTATGACTTCAGTACCCTTCCTCCTTCTAGGTGTGTTCTACCTGTTTGTGTATACAGGTTTCAGCAGAGCGCATCAATTGGCTAGCTCCGGCCATCACAGAAACAGCAGGGAAGCGAAGTCATCCTCCCCATGTCTCTGCACAAATTAAGAACAATCTCCTGGAACGTACGAGGCCTAAATAGTATTGCACGTAGAGATGCAGTGCGAGAAGCCGTTCATCAGTGCAGGGCAAACATCGTTTGCTTACAGGAAACCAAATTAGCTCTAGTAGATGACAGCTTAATCATACAGGTGTTAGGGCGGGACTTCCTACCTAACTACTGCTTCCTACCGGCTAATGGAACCAGGGGGGAATTCTACTTGCCTGCTCAAACCGGCTTTTCAGCTTGACAGATCCAATGCTCAAATCTTACTCCCTAACAGCCACAATCAACCATCTCGACTCTGACCTTAAATGGTCATACACGGGAGTATACGGGCCACAGTCAGAACAGGATAAAACCCTCTTCCTGCAAGAGCTCCGACAACTAAGCCTGACGACACTTGATAAGTGGCTGATTACAGGGGATTTTAACCTCATTCTCAAAGCATCTGACAAAAATAACAACCAGATTAACACGCGGTTAATCCGTGTGTTCAGAACGACAATTGATGACCTCCAAATCCGCGAGCTCAGGCTTCAGGGACGCAGGTTCACCTGGTCCAACGGACAGGCAGCTCCGACGATGTCAAACATTGACAAAATGTTGTGTTCCACAGAATGGGATGTTCAATTCCCAGATGTAATCCTCCAAGCCGTATCCTCGATGATTTCAGACCACTGCCCTCTAATGCTTACAGAGGAACAACGCACGACTAACTCTAGATCCTTCAAATTCAAGGACTGGTGGATAAAATTACCAGGATTAGAGCAGGAAATCCAAGAAAGCTAGTCCAAACCTGTACTAACTACAGATGCTCTTCGACATCTTCATATCAAGCTCAGCCGCCTTTCCAAAAAACTCTTAAACTGGAAGCATACTCTCATCGGCAACACAAAGATGCAATTCGCCCTCTCAGCAGAAATTATTCTGTAGCTAGATGCAGCACAGGAACACAGACCCCTATCCTCCCTAGAACATGCCCTTCGGACTTGCCTAAAGTCCAAACTTCTGGGCCTAGCAGCGGTACAGAAAGCGCGAGCGAGGCAGCGATCCCATCAGCATTGGATAAAAGAAGGGGATGCGAACACGAGGTTTTTTCACCTAAAGATCAACGCAAGAAATAGGCAAAATCGTATTCCTTGTCTCATGGTTGATGGTCAGGACGTTTACAACCAAAAAGAGAAAAAGGAAATTGCAGAAAAACACTTCACCGAATTCTTGGGATCCAAGGAACAGCGCACAAATACCCTCAACTGGAGTGCGATCGGTGTTCAAAGGAGGAACCTATCTCATCTGGAGACAGACTTTACGGAAGAGGAGATCAAAAATGCTATTAATAACATGCCAACAGACAAAGCGCCTGGACCAGATGGATTCACCACAGGTTTCTTCAAGCGGTACTGGCAGATCATAAGAGCTGACTTCATTCTAGCCATCAAGCAATTCTCTGATCTCCAAACCAACAGGCTCAACCTCCTGAATGAAGCAGACATAGTGCTCATACCAAAGAAGACTCAACCTGCTGGCCTGAAGGACTACAGACCAATTAGCCTGATTCATTCCTTCGGAAAAATTGTCACTAAAATGATGGCTGCTCGACTAGCTCCGGAGCTGAACAAAATCCTATCCAGGACACATAGTGCATATATAAAAGGGAGGAGTATCCAGGACAACTACCTGTTCATCCAGAACACCATTCAATCATTGCATAAACGCAAGGTCCCCACCCTCTTCCTCAAGCTTGACATACAGAAAGCCTTCGACTCAGTAAGCTGGGAATATATGCTAGAGCTATTCGCCGAATTGGGATTCGGGCACAGGTGGCGCAACTGGATCGCCAACCTATTCAGATCATCCTCTTCCCGAATCATCATCAACGGGGAACGAACAAGCCGAGTCTGGCACAGAAGAGGAGTCAGACAAGGCGATCCTCTCTCCCCCCTCCTGTTCATTCTTGCGATCGAACCAATACAGCTAATCATTCGCACGGCCATGGAAAGGAACCTGATCAATCCACTCGCAGGAGTGCCAAATGAGCTCAGGATCTCTCTATACACGGACGACGCGGCAATACTCGCTAATCCAGATATACGGGAGATAAGAGTGATTCTTCAGTGCCTGCGAGATTTTGGAGCTGCTACGGGGCTGCACACCAATGTGCTTAAGAGTGATGCTTACCCCATCAGCTGTCAACATATTGATCTCCAATCCATCACCCAGCTTTTCCCGGCTGAATTCAAACAATTTCCGTGCACCTATCTAGGTCTCCCGCTGCATACAGCTAGACTAAGAAGAGCAGACCTGCAGCCCATGTTCGATAAGCTATCAGCGAAGCTGGCAGGATGGAAAGGAAAGCTCCTTAACAGGGCGGGCAGACTGACCCTCATCCAATCAGTTCTCACGCCATGCCTAGTCTACCTCCTCTCAGCGATCAAAGTTCAGAAATGGGCGATTAAAAAGGCTAAAAAACTCATGAGAAAGTTCCTATGGAGGGGTGACGAAATCTGCTCAGGAGGTCACTGTCTAGTTAGTTGGCGACAAGTTTGCAAACCAAAGAACATGGGAGGACTTGGCATCAATGATATCGAAAAGTTCGGCACAGCTTTGAGACTAAGGTGGCTATGGATGGAATGGAGCTCAGACCTGAAACCGTGGCATGGACAGGCGACTCCTTGTGACGATAAAGACAGAGCTCTCTTCGAAGCCTCAACGCAAGTCACAGTACGTAAAGGAGATAAGGCCAAATTTTGGACCTCCAAATGGCTAAATGGACTTAAACCAAAAGACGAGGCGCCGGCGCTCTATGCAATTGTCAAGAGGAGAAACAGATCAGTCCAGTTTGAGCTTCAAGATAACCAATGGCTGGCACCGCTCCGCAAAATCAACACAAGCGAGCAAGTAAGACAATTCATCAAACTTTGGAATCTAATCACCCGCACTACGCGGAATTTACAGGACGAAGACACCATATCCTGGCGTTGGACAAGTTGGAAGCAATACTCCGCAAACTCAGCGTACGAGATTCAATTTCAGGGATCCTTTCCATCAATGAAAAGCGAAAGCATTTGGAAAGCAAACGCAGAAAACAAATGTAAAGTGCACGCATGGCTAGCTCTCCAAAACAGGCTCCTCACAACAGATAGATTACGACAGAGAGGATGGCCAAATGGAGAGACATGCACACTTTGCGGAAACCATCCAGAGACCGCATTGCATACATCCCTCAGATGCGCCTTCGCCAGACAGGTTTGGAGAAGAATTGCTGCGTTCAACGGACTGGCGCCCCCCCCAGCTCCTAGGGAATTCAGGAGACACCTTACACTCCTGGTGGGAAGCTTGTGGCGAAATCTAAATCACAACGACAAGACAAAGCGATACGGTATCCTAACATACGGACTTTGGAGCCTGTGGAAGGAATGAAATGGAAGGATTTTTCAGAATCACTTCCGAACAATCGACGAAGTCGCTACCAAGGCAACCGATAGCTTTAGAGCCAGAAACAGAGCTGTCCGATGGGAAGAGACCGATAGCGAAGAGCGTATGTTGTAACAAGTAGCTGCTAATTCCTTGCTGGGCGAGGTGTTTGTAATTGTTTTCTATCCTCTATAAGAGAGGCAGAGCTCCTGCCATTTCCTTCAAAAAAAAACAACCTGAAGCCCCTTATCTTGAGTTAATTTTACTTGCAGAATATTGCAATATTGAATACCTTCTTTGTTCTACGACAAATGAAGAACTCAGTTTATTCCTTTTTTCAGTTTCTGTTTCAACGCAAACCTGTTTCTAGTCTTTATAGTTGAAAGTAATAACATGTTTCCCAGCTACAATAAAGCAGAAAAATACACAGAATAAAAGCAAATTGGGAGTTTGAGGGACTCATCGACATGGCAATACTGCCCGTCCTCTGGATTGGACGTAAATTGCCCAGAATAAAAGTCATCACTTACTTTGTAGTGTCATTGGTGTGTTCTAGAAATTGCTGCTCATAGAAGATCAACGATGCCTAGCATATGCTGCGTTTGATTGAATTAGCTTTGCTACTGTGATCATGTAATGCTACTACCAGGGTATGACATCAGATTTCACAACAATTAGCAATTTAGTACTAGTCGGGATTCAAAAGGTGTATAAGAAATTGCTGATTACCATGTATTGTCGCTCGTGTGGGTGGCTTGTCTCCATCCTTGACATGGTTTACTCGACTAGCTGCCATCACTGAGAAAAAGAAGAACGTTCACCTTTCTAGATGCGGAGGAGGTAGAAGGCAGCAGTGAACTACCCTAGAGGGCCTCGCTGGAGGCGAAAGCGGATGTGGAAAAAATGTGCAACTAGGGGAGAGTGGTGGCGTGTCACTGGAGCGCGCGAGGAACCGAAAGCTATCGGGACTCAGGATCGTCACCGCCACCGGAGCTCTGTCAGGACTCAGGAGGTGTGGTGAGGCAGCCGAGGAAGGGGACGGTCCGTAATCTTTTGAGTCAAATTGGATCCAGTGGCCCACCAAACTGGCACAAATGATATAGAATAATCAATGCACCGTGTAGTTTGCAATTTGAATTTTACATGGGCTTTTGGGTGAGAGAGCTTGCAAGATTTCAGGATTCTGGTTCCAACTTCCAACTGGACAGGACCCAAAGACATTATCACATATAATACACCTAAGAATATTTTGAAATGCTGAACTTGATACATGACTGACTGTTATATAAGCTTAAAGCAGCCTACAAGACCAAATCATTTGCATTAATGGAAATCCCTCCGAAGACCTTTAAGGTCAAGAAAGGATTAAGTATGTGACAACAACAGAAACCCGAACTTATGAAACAAATTAAAACCAAGATCTATATATGCTAAAAATATAATACAATAGAAAAAATAAATAAATAAAGACTAGAAATTCTTTAAAAAAATATCCGACCGTTAATTTGGTAGATCCTTTTATTATTAGTAGACCGCAACCGATAGATCTTCATAATTATACCTAAAGAGATCATAGCTGATAAATCTTCATAACTGCATTTAAACAGATCACAACCAATAGATCTTCATAATTGCACCTAAACAGATCACACCCAATAGATTTTCATAACTGTACCTAAACAGATTACAACCGATAGATCTTTATAATTGTACTTAAACATATCACATTTGATAGATCATTGTAACTATACCTAAATAGATTGCTCGATACAACGACTAGCAGGCCGGCTTGTGATTTGAACATTTATTTCCTGTACTAATCTAATATCAGGGCGGCTCGCGTTTTGAACTTTTATTTCCCGTATTGATCTAATATCACGCGTTCGGATAAAAAAATATAATTAAAAATGTTTTCGACGCAATTAGTACTGATATAATATCATGCGTACAGGTGAAAAAGATAATTAAAAATATTTTTCGCGCAATTAGTATTGATGTAATATCATTCGTACAGGTAAAAACATAAAGCTAATTAAACATATCATATCCGATAGATCATCAAAACTGTACCTAAATAGACGGCTCAATACAGGCCAGTTCACGATTTAAACTTTTATTTCCGATCTAATATCACGTGTAAGGGTAAAAAATAAAGATAACTAAAAATGTTTATTGTGCAATTAGTATTGATCTAGTATCACATGCACAAGTAAAAAAAAAGATAAAAAATAACTCCTGTGCAATCAATACTGATCTGATATCACGCGCACAGATAAACAATAAAAATAATTAAACATATCATATCCGATAAATCATCATAACTGTATCTAAATAGATGACTTAGTATAACGACTAGCAGGTCGGCTCGTGATTTGAACTTTTATTTTCTGTACTGATCTAATATCACGCATATAGATAAAAATATAAAGATAATTAAAAACATTTCCTGCGTAATTGCGCGGGACACCGTGTTAGTTTACCAAAAAAAGGGATGGATGCCAAACCCGCATATGAGTCTTGATGATGGCCTTCCCAATCAAATTTGCAAAGAACAACTCTCAGAAGGGTATACCAAATTGCCAGGTCAAACAGTGGGTCTGGGACCTAGTAAAGACAAAGGAAATAATTGTATGGTAAACCACATATCCATTGGGTGTTAGTACTGGGAACAAGTTCCATATGTAACAGTGGTATGAAAAATGTTTCATTAGCTTATTTTCTGTATCAAAAAAGAAGAGGCACATGGGTACTAGCACCCCCGACATATTCTTATTAAGAGCAAGGAGGGATTTGAACCTGGGTTTGTCCTACCTTTGAGCTACCTACTGATTCCTTATTTTCTGTATCAAATAGCAAAAATATAGCTAAAGCTTGCAAATGTGCAAACTTTGCATGAACTATGTATTTTCAAAGCTTATTTCAAACAAGAAAAACTCAAAAACAGTAGAATTTACTTTTTGTCAGAAATTCTTGTATGTGCTTTTTGTAAGAAATCCTTACTAATACAAAGATAATGACATGATAGGAAATCTTTATTAATACAAAGATATTGACATGACAAGAAATCCTTACTAATACAAAGATATTGACCAAAAGTATTTTTAACCAACAATTTGCCTCTATTGTACGTGGACGTACACATGGAAGTGAAAGGATCTAAAAAGGTCCAACAAGCAAGTCCGGCTTTATACTTCAGCATGTTAGGCAGTTGTTAAATGTTGACCCTTGAATAACTGGACATACAAGTCTAAGAAAATTCTTTGAAAATTCCACTGATCAGGTCCCTGTATAGTATCCCCAAGCACCCTCGGTTAATTCTTCCGCTCTGTCAGCTGTCACAAATGCCCTATTGGTAACGCAACTCAAATTTTAATTCATGTTAACCAATGGATGAAAATCATAATATGAGTGGCAGTGGTGAGGACCTCTTCGGCTCTCCACCTCCTACCTCTCTTTTTCCTACTCGTTGCCACCAACAATGCCCGCACATTTAACATCACCAACCAATGCTCCCACACCGTGTGGCTAGCCACTATACCGGTGGGCGGTGGCATGCAGCTCAACCAAGGGGAGTCATGGACACTGGACGTGCCCGCCGGCACCATGGCTGGGCGTGTGTCGGCGCGCGCACGGGCAGCTCATTCGCCGGCAGCGGCAGGGGGTCATGCCTGACAGGTGACTGTAACGGCGTGCTCACCTGCATGACGAGCAGTCAGCCGCCCACCACGTTGGCCGAGTTCACCATCGGCCAAACGTATGATTTACGGCTTCAACGTACCCATAGACTTCCTGCCAGTGCCGGTACAGGGAGAGCAAGGGTGCAGCAAGGGTCCAAGCTGCGAAGACAACATCGAGTCACAGTGCCTAAGCGAGTTGAGGGTGCTGGGGGGTTGCAACAACGCGTGCTCCAGAAACGCGTCGAGCAATTGCACCTACTTGGGCTTCTTTAAGAGGATGTGCCCAGACGCGTACATCCTCCCCAGTGGTGATTCTGCCACGTTCACTTGCCCGAGGGGCACCAACTACCAGGTCGTCTTCTATCCCCCGATCAATCTAACAATTTCACCTGCAGCTGCGAGTCCTTTGCCTGCAATGGGCCAAAGAGGATGGGAAAATGGCTCCACGTGCACACTCTGCGGGACCCACACGGAAACGGCGCTGCATATCTCCGTCAGATGCGCATTCGCCAGACAGGTGCTACGACGAGTGGTTACCATAAATGGGCTCACTCACGAGCCCCTATTCCAGGCCAACCAAGATGACCTCGCCGCATGGTGGCACTCCAGCTACACAGGAATAACGAAGAAAGACAGGCGGAAGCATTATGGCATCATTAGTTATGCGCTCTAGAACATTTGGAAAGAGAGAAACGCTCGCATCTTCAACAGTGTCTATAGCGACGTCCACCAGGTGGCGCTTAAAGCGCAAGAGGACATTAGCTCTAGAAGGCTAGCTTTCTGTAGAACCCTCAAACGATACCAGCGACCCTTTTTGAGCTGTTCTTGTTTCGGTGTGTTGTTTAGTGGCTTCTAAGTTGCTGTTAGCCTGGTGGTTTTAACCTGTTTCGTTCACTGTAAATACGATCCTTATTTTCATTAACCTATGAGAAAGGCAGAGCTCCTGCTATAATTGTTCTAAAAAAAAAGAAACTGAAATCCTCCATGGTAAGAAGAGTTGTTGTGATTCTAGCTCCTGTGGGCGGCTCATTTTGCTCATCATGTTGCTTATCGTCACATACTTCCTACGTAAACGACGAACACGACTATACCAGGGCATGGAGGAAGAGGAAGAGTTTGAGGAGTTACAAGGAACGCCAATTAGGTTCACATTTCAACAGCTAAAAATAGCAACTGAGGATTTGGGTCTGTTTTCAAGGGACAATATGGTGAGGAAATAATTGCAGTAAAACGTTTGGATCGAGCTGGTCAGGGGAAAAGAGAATTTTCGGCAGAGGTTCAGACGATTGGCAGCATCCATCATATCAATCTGGTGAGGCTAATTGGTTTCTGTGTAGAAAAATCACACAGACTCCTGGTGCATGAGTATTAGCCAGATCCAAAACCGGCTAAAATAGTCTTTTTTAAACCAGCTGTAAAAACCTTTTCTATGGTAGTGAAAGAGTATAACTAATTCTTGTTTGGTCAAACATAATAAGAAAATACCAATGGAGCAATATATAACCTCTTTAGCCACCTTTTTTTAGATAAAGGAAGGATTATATTACTTTCGGCCTCTGCATATCAAGATGCACATAGCCACCTAATTCAAAGAGAATATTTGTGTAACACACGGCTGCATGTGTTGCATGTGTCCAACTCTCCATGGTTTATTCCAATTAACTCAACTCAATAGATACTATATGAGAGATCTAGAATTAAGGAAAGATCAAGGAAACGATAGCTCGCACTATGACCATACCGCCATGTCCTACATTGATCTCATATATTTGATCCATGCGCAGTGAACCGTGATGAGTTCCTCGGCTGGTTGCATCCATACATGATGTTTCCACTATATGGACCAACAACAACATTGTTTAAGGGATGGTTTAATTATCGGTGTGCAACTTTGTGTCTCTGGCTGATGGAGATATATAGTTCGCTTCCACGTTCACGTGTTTTCTTTTTTAATTAGAAATAGGGAAATATGTGTTCGTTCTCGTGGATTATACATCCTTAGATTCAACATCGGTTCATGCTTTCAGATTCATTTCATCACATTGTTGCACACCATCATCTCACAACTTAATAAACCCAATTCTGTAGTACCGCTGTATATTGAACATAGTCAATACGGTGTGGATTCAACGCTGCGCCTCGTGTCGGCACTCTGCGTTGGCCACCCCCGCCAACCAGGTGCCATGGCCGCAGTTGTCCTTCGGAAGCTCCTGTCCCCTACGCCCTCCTCGACGATGCCGTGCAGCGGCAGATCACGCGTGAAATCGCCATCCTACGCACCTTGCCAAGCACTGGGCCGTCGTGCGCTGCCACGGCATGTACGAGCAAGCTGGCAAGCTCCAGAGCTTGCTCAAGTACATGGATGGGGGCTCCCTCGAAGGTCGCCGCATCGCGTTTGAGGCCTTCCTCGCCGACATTGCCAGGGGAAATAAATTATTTTTGTGTAGGAAATAAATTATTATTGTCTATGTTTTAACTATACATTTCCGTACCGCGATAACAATGTTTCCATGGAAATTATTTTCGTTGTATAGTGATGTTGCTGTTGCATTGGTTCAAAAAGTTTGTTGCCTATCTTTTAACTATATATTTTTATATCACGACAATAATGTTTCCACGGACGTCCGATCTAGACAATTCAACCGTCCGTTGAACAAACTGAATCTGGAGTTTGTTTCCTAAAATTCTAGGATTGGTTCCTTAAAAATCGGATCTACGTCATGTGTTACATACATGTTATTGTTGCGTTGGTTCAGTAAGTTTGCTGCCTCTGTTTTAGCTATATGTTTTCATATCACGACAACAATATTTTCATGGACATCTGATCTGACCAATCCAACCTTTCATTGAACCAAGATCTGACGGCAATGAAGTATGCCGATTTGAAACAATATCGGCAATGCCGATTTGTAGCAGCTGCCTTTATTAAATCTAGTCCATCCTTGTTTTCCCCAACATGATAAGTTTGGTGTTATCCGTCTGGCCAGCACCTCTACATCTATTCTATATCTATATCTATATCTATATCTATACCAATATAAAAGCATGACTTAAGCTGAGATACTATTCATCTCGATCGTCCAAAAATTATTGATCTAATTTTGTAATTTTACATCTAATGGCTGTGAACACATGTGCGGCACGGTACAAACGGGTGTGCAAGGGAGGAAGAGGGGAGATAGGGTGCAGTCTGTGGTGGTTCGAGCTAGGCCGGCGGAGTACTGCGTGGAAAACCTGGAGTGGATGGTACTTCCTTATCCTATATAGTTTTTATTTAGAACCGTTGGTGATGTGATCTATCCATAAAAATCGTTGGGATAATCTCAATACATACCATTTTGTTGAACAGTGGGGATGAGCCATAAGAAATGTCCTGCTTTATAGTAGTCTTGGGGTGTCTTCAGCTCCATGGGTTTCGGCTTCGGCAGCTTCGCTTCGTCGGCGGCCATCGCGGTGGAGTTCGGCTGGCGGTGCTCGCGAGGATCACGAAGAGGTCTAGGGACTTGTTCATAATTTTTCGTTTTGAAGGACCTTTTTGTAAGATGGGTGCGACAGTGTCGATGGCTGTATCCTCCCTTTTGTTTTCTATGCGTATGTGTACTGTCTTCCTTATACCACATAATATATGTGAGCTTTGTCTAAAAAAAAAGAGTGCCATTTCATGAAATGTTACATATTAAAAGAGTAGGTCTACTAGATAAATGTACGTTTATGGTAGTTTTGACACATAAAGTCAATCTGATCCATCTTCCAGGAAAACTGACCAGCCCATCGAGGCCACTCTTCTTTCAATTTAACCACTGACACGGTCCCTTTTGACTATAGGTTGTATCCGTGCGTCCTCACAACCATCATCCTTTTATTTTCTGAGCTCATATCGTAACTTCCTCGAAATCGTATCAACCTAATAGGTACGGCCCCAAGGCTGCCTTGGGCTGTGGAAAAAGGCCTATACCTAGCTCCATGATACAGCTTTGGAGTATGTCTAAGGACACGATTGCTTCAGTGATTATAGCATGTATTAAGCAGCGTGAATTCATAAATACAGTACTTCCTGTACTATAATATAAGACATATTTTAATTAGTTAAGAGAAGATTTTAATCAATAATTACTTTATTAGTATGTGATTTATGTGACATAAAATTGATATCATTAAATCCATATTCAAAATACTTACTTAGGATCATGACTTTACATCACATAAACAACATAGTAATAAAGTAATTGACGGTGAAAGTCTTATCTTAACCAATCAAAATACGCCTTACATTATGGGACGGGAGGAGTATATATTAAGAACTAAAGTACAATAAGTGATTATTAAGGTGGACGAGTACATTTTACTAGCTTGTATAGTAGCTTTAACCGTATTATGTTTCTTAGCTGCGTCGCTTATGCAACAAAGGAAACGGTTTTTAGCTGCATCACTTGTGCAACTAGGCAAACACAAACGGCACTTGCATCAACCAGCTTGGCTCTTAGGGACCAACGAACCTAGCGCATACTCAACCAGCGTGGCTAGAGGCGTGTTCGACAGAGCTCTTTCTAGGAAACGAAAGGGTTCAGTGACTCCGTGGTGTTCACGGAAGACTTTGGGACAAGGGAGCCCGAAGGAGATGTGCCACAACCCAGCTACGGCCAAAGTGCCATGCAAAATCATACAGGTCAGGAGCAGATTCGTGATAGCGAGGCAGGAGTAGAACAAGTTAGAAATGAGGATCCACGAGTTTATGTTTATTTATAACTAGCACAAATTCATTATTGTTAGAACGTAAAATACAAGAGAGCATGGCACCACGAGTGAAGCATCTTTCGATAAAAACTTACACGTACCTTAGCATTTCTTCCATTGCCATTCACCACCAGTTCTCAAGTAGATACGCAGCACAGCTCGCTTACTCTGCCAGACGGAACATCATGGCACATCATCACCCAACAGGTCAGCTATATTTGAGATTAATCCGGTATGAATTAAATGTCCATCACGAGCTAAAATTCCTCGGCCCAAGCGCACGCAGAACAAAGGCAATCGAAAGATGGCAAGTACAGGAGAAAAAGATAAGGACGAAGAAAAAAGAGCCTACAAATAGAATGGCGGGTGCTTCCTTCTTTCTGGGAGCAGGGAGACATGGAAAGAAAACAAAAACACCGAGCTCTTCCTTTCGTAGCTGAGATTAGTGTCCGGGAGAAGGGGGCTGGAAGATGATCCAATTTACTAGGGGCCGCTGACTGACCAGGCAGCCCTTAGAATCTGAAATCTGGGCCAACATCCATCGCCCATCCAAATTTCGCTCGAATTGTCTCGCTGAAAATCTGTCATAAACAAATAGCCAAGCCAAACAGGTTGTGTTAAGGACTATGAAATGATAATAACCAGGTTAATCGTTTGAAATATTAGAGGAAAGCAGAAGTATAAAATAGAACTTCGCTGCCTGTGGAATGCAACTTCGACTATGAAGCACATGATAGGAAGCTTTATATAGAAAGAAGGTTTATGTGGCTTTCTACAAGGTTGGATTGTGCCTATAGATAAATGATAATTGAAAAGTTTATTATGTTATATACCGTTATGGACATATGGTTGACCACCCTCCAGGGTTAGAGACTTGACCAAAATCTTTTGAATATTTGGAGTAAATATTTCAAAGGCAGGGAAACAGAATGGCACACCAAGTATGATATACTAAGTGTGTGCTATAACTGATTAATATAAGCATGCACCTACGAGATTAACAAAGGAGCAGCCATGCTGAAAACTCATAGGACCAATAAAAGCAGCGAGTGGTAGTACTTAAACTACGGTACCTTCTCAATAGCGACATCATGGGTTTTGCACCACGCCACGGTAATTCTAGGATCAAGGTAGTTGATCTTTGATGTTCCTAGTGCTACTGTCTTCAAATTCTCCTTTTTTCTCTTAGCGTTTTCCTTTTCCTTTATCCTGGTTTCAATATGAGAGATATTATTCTCCAACCTGCAAGTAGATTTATGAGATTGTGTCCACTCTTTGTTCAGGTAAGTACAAAATATGATATATCTGTGATTGAGATGTACGCTTCAGGGGTCGATTTTCTCTTTCGCTTCCCATGAGGGGTCGATTTTCTCTTTCGCTTCCCATCTTCATCATAGCCTAGAGGCTTTCCTTTCTTTGCTTTCTCCAACTCTGCTTTCAACTCATCCCTCTGGGCCTAGAGAAAAGAAGCAAATGACGACAAAAAGTTTACAGGACAAGCATAAATTTGACTTAATCATTTGCAGCCAACAACCAACCTTTAATTCATCAATCTTGTCATTCAACTTATTTATCTGGGAATCATGTGATTTTGAGACAGCACGCTGATGGTTACAGAGTATAGCAACCTGAGTAAACGAGAAGCATCGTTGAGAGTCCAGCAGAGTGATGATGCAAGTTTTTTTCCTCAAGAGTGACAGATTTTACCTCTTTGTTTGCTCGTTCATACACAGCGACTATGTCAAGGGTTCCATCTTCTGTTCAACTGTAATACCATCACGCGTATAAATTTATTCGAATCAAAAATATATTACGACATAACATGGTAGTCACATGAAACATATAATAATTTTACGCATTCTTTTCTGGGAATATGAAAAAACCAGATAACTGCAGTAACTCAAGATACGATGATCTTTATGTGTCGTTGACAAACTAAACATTTGCTGCTGATTTGAGCTGCAGGTACAAGCACAGCTATGAATATTACAGCACCAAAATAAAAAGAAGTACAACAGATGCTCCTAAATTGTTTTACTCGTGACAAACTTCAGCTAATCACTTCATCAAGCCCCGATCCTGTGCAAGCCTAAACAGTGCAACATAATAGTAGAGAACAGAGACCTGCTACGAAACAGTGAAATTTGCATTGAACTTACGATAGTCTCCAAAGTGATGGAAGCATTGTATGTACGGAAAACTTTTGCAGTAAGGCCAGGCATCAAGTCCTTCAGATGAGCATTTAGTTTAGTTGCATCCAGCTTGTCAAAGACAAGTCCTCCCTCATTTTTGCCTAGAAAACCAGTATGGAAAATAGATGTGAATGATTTTTCTAGGGCAGGAAGAGATGGACGGATGGGAAAAGAGCATGGGAGATACCAGCACAGAATTCCTTAATCGCCTCGTATACAGGTAGTTCAACCTCTACAGTGTTCAAGTACCTTATAGAATCTTTACCAAGGAAGTCAAACTGAAAAGGCAATCGAACATCAGATAGCATCAAAATTAATTTCCATCAAGAAAAAAGAATGAAGATCAAGACCTGCAGCTTGTTTGGAGGCAGACAAGTAACATTTTTAACCTTCAGCGTACAACAACCAACAGTATCAGCCTCATCGACATCCTGAAAAGGATTGAAGTAGCATGATAACATATGTCAACGAAGCTCAAAGCTAAATAGAAATTAACAAAAACTGTAGAAGGATGTATGCTGAAAGGAATAGATTTTCGATAGAAGAATGGTCATCATGTACATTTAATTGTGGCCACTAATCCTTTATGGAGTAGTCTTGATGCAAAAGGGTTATTTTAGATCATGACGTCACCATGCTGACGAGACACATAAAAGCAAAGCATAGTTATGTATCCAGCGTAAAAGCAGAAGAATTTATGCAGCAGCTTTCATGGGTACAGTGCATTGCCAACAGACATACTATCCCAACCTTCTAGGATAAAATGGAATACCATTTGATAACTACAGGTCCAGTAGGATATACCTTTTCATTGCCCGCCCTGAGGGCTAGTTTATCTATAAGGTATGTTGCCACTGCAATTTGTTTCTTCGCCTGATCTTTGCTACTGAATTCCTTCGTGTAATTTACACGAATGTTGTATATGTGATCCTGCCATGGCCATAGGAAGACAACTATTGTATATGGGGACACAAAACCTCCATGAATCACAAAACAGACTTCCTCACCTTCAATTTTCGGGCCTTGTCATATTTCTCCTTGTCACTTTGTCCCTTTAGTGAACTGCTTGGCGCCAGGAAAACATACTTGAAATCTTTTTGGCTTATCGGATCATTCCAAGAGGCCAACCACGTAACAGTATTTTCATGTTTGACTTCTTTCCAGCTGCAGAACACATGACCAATCAAGAATGTATACATGCTAGAAGCCCCTTCACAAATATAGCTTAACATCAAGAACTAAAGAACTTTTAGGGTACCTTTCTCCAGGTATAGGACACACTGGGACTGGATTCCCTTTTCCAATGTTTATTGTAATATCACTTGGTCGGATGCGTCGCTTCAGTCTTCCCATCTAAAACAATTTAATAGAGAGCCTTAAATTGAAGGCCCTCACTTGAAATATATATATATATATATATATATATATGATTAAATGTTTTCTCATCTGCACCTTTGGATGCTCTCCACGTCCCCTGAACAAGCCAGGTGGTTCTATTCTGAAATTGCCAACCTAAAATAAGCAAACATTTTTAGCAAGGACATCACAACTGCTATGCATGTACAAGAATATGAACAACAATGCAAGTCTTCACTTCCAGTAAGGAAATCGTTTATATCATACTAACATGCCATTCTCCGCGTCTGGTGCGAAAATCTTAATTTAGTTAGAGAACAGGTTTTTTCAGCCCGGCTTTAAGTTAATAAAGCCCCACCGGCAATGTCAAACAAAGGTTAAAAAGCACACCGTACCGCTGGGGAGACCAGCTTGCAGATACAACACAGAGGAAAAATGCTAAAAGTCCAACAGCAAGACCCTAGAAACTATGGTAGACGAGCATAGCTAGGAGAGATGTCGAAAGCCCAACAGCGAGAGGGTAGGAATTAAGGAGCCCTTAAACGACAGGGGGCAGAAATAAACTCAAACTAGACCTAGCCAATGATATCTGCCTGCGATCCACGCTCCACATCTTCTGCACCTTCGGACGGCACTGCTCCTTGATGGACTACCTCTGCTGGATTCCTTGATGGTGGCGCAGCTTAGGACAAACCCCAGACGACGAAGCTTTGACTTCCCGTCCGCTGTTGGAATGTCGGCCTTGTTTGCGAACTCCAAACAAAGTTGAGGTAACAGCTGGATGAAGAGTTCCAAGCAGCAGGAGATCCCACATGCCAAGGCCAAGCACAGATGCCGCAGGGGCCAGACCAACTCCAGAAAAACCGAACAACAGTAGTAACCAACGACCCAATGATGAGTTCGCATCGGCCTTCGTCGCCAGGCCCACCACATCCGCCGCCGGGAGACACATTCACCCCAGAACCCAGGGCCATCTGAGCTAAGACCCAACGTCGTAGGGGCAACCAATTGGGAGTCAGCTTGCCATCGCGGGGAACGGATAACAGTGAAGAAAGTGCTAAGACTCGTAGCGAAATCACCTAGCCAACGAGCGTGCCCGGCTCCAGATCCGACCCCAGCCTCAGAATCCAAGGTCGGAAGGGGGAAGCATTGAAGCCTCAACTCTACCTGGCACCACAACCAACAGCTTGTAAAGCGCTGCCGTCCACAGCGATCCCGCAGCAGGGCGTTCGCCCCACGCATAATTTAGTATGGTCAACCTAACAATTACTGATTACTGACTAATAAAAATGTGTCCGTCTAATACAATAAAAAATGAAAAGGAAAAGAGTGAACTATCTATTCTATGATTTAACAAGGCCTAAGTTATATTTAAAAAAATATCAATAGAAAAAAGACCTTCTCTTTAACACCGTCTACAACAGCCCACATAAACTTCTCCTCTTGTTTCAGTTTCTCTTCCCGCAATGCTTTCTTCTCCTGTAAAGAAAGAATTATTAAGATTAAATACTTCAGATGATGGAGGCAGGATAAATCTGCGTTCTCCAACCTACTCAAGTATGGACGCGACTGAGTCATAAGTCAGCAAAAAAACAACGGTGAGATTTTAGAGATCACAACAATATGAGCTGCAATTTCATTCTGCAGAACAAGCCAGACATGCAGAGCTTTACCATAAAAATTCATAAAAATCTACCTCTGATGTCATCTGTTTTTTCTTCTCCTTCTCTCGGAGGTGCCATTCATAGATCGGTGTGAAATCACAAAGCTCGAACTTGTTGATAATATGGGTTTTACCAAGAATTTTTCTCCAGTCGGTGAAGAAGTTGTTGATAAATGTTTCCTTGGACGCATACTCTCTGTCTTTCATCACAGCAAACATGGTTGCAACCTGCAACACAGAGAATTAGCTGAGGAACAAAAAGATGGAAGCGTGATCTTGATTCAGGAGCAGCCTGATCAGTACATCATTCTCATTGCTACGAAACTGAAGTTATAAAACAAAGCAATAAGCAGCTAATGCTCTATACATATCACCTCCTCCTGTTCTGGAGTCAGATCAACAGGTTGCCCATTGTAAAGCATTTTGACACCATGAGGCTTGTACGGAGGGGGAAAAAGAACACCATTGTGCTCCAAAGTAGACCATTTCTTTCCACCGCCAGATCCTTGACAGACCTTCATTGTCTCTGAGAACTGGGAACTTTCCATTATTCTCTTTGTTTCCATTTTCACTTTCTGGTTGTCCTTCTTAGAAGATGAAGGACTCTTCATAATATTCTTTGCAGGTGGCTTGCTTTTTGAAGACTCACCCATTGTCAGTCTTCGTACGAGAGGTATGTTGTCATTGCCATCAGCCGTGGGTCCTCTTTTGACACTTGCCGAGGCAGAAGCAGCTGAAGGCTTTGCCTTCTTAAGAGCTGAACTTGTTTGATTATTGCTATCACCTGGCTTTTTGATTGAATTTCGGGGAGCACTTGCACTATTGTTTAACCCCTTCTTGTTAGGTAGGATCTTGTCCTTGGAATTTGAACTACTCACGGATGCACCCCCAGTAACTTCTGAAAAAGGGGCAGCCAATGGCTTATCTTCTGAATCATCAGAGATATTACCTCTACTTTTTGAAGCAGCATTATCGGGCAACCTTCTGGCCAGTGGTTTCTCATCTTCTGAATCGTCATCAGGTTGCTCAACTTTAGCTGCAGTCTTCAACAAAACGGTCTTATTCGTGCTATTGGAAGCCAATTTTGCTGAGTTGATCATCTGACCCACTGTCTTATGATCATCATCTGAATCATCTGCCTTCGCACCTCCTGTATTGATTCTCTTCAATTTCCTCTCGTTAACCTTTTTCCTTAATGCAAGTGGTTTCTCATCATCTGGATCATCCGACTTGTCATCTTCCACATGAGGTCTTTTCAATGTACTCTTATCCACCATGTTACTCTTTTGGCTATGTTCTGCAGAACTGTTTGGCTTACCAGACCCCGAAGGCCGAGGATTTGAACTGGTCGACTGTGGCTTCACAGACGATGAGCCTTCCTGCTTAGAGGGGTTGGGCCTGTTCTTCACGGAGGTACTTGACCTCTTGAAGGAAATTGGATCGTCTTCATCGTCACTGTCAAACATACGGACGGTCATTGCTTCCTCGCGGCGGCAGGATGCCAGATCAATTGCGGCGGGGGAGGAGGGCGGTGGCGGGCCGGCTCGGGGACGGCAGCAGCCGGGCCGGCAGGGGCGCCGGATCTGGCGGCAGGGGAGGAGGAGGGCGGGCGCCGGCGGCGGGGGAGGAGGAGGGCGGGTTTAAACTGAATCCACCTCTATTGTTAAGAGACGTGGAGTACAAGGAAGTTTATCTTCATGGAGTTTTCGTTAGGGTGCTTTGGTTCGCAGGAATTTTTCTAATTTTCTATAGGAACTAAACTATCTCCTGTGAAATTCTTGTGATATTTTTGTTGAATTTCTACGAATAAAAGAGGAAAAGGAGGATCAAAACCGCTTAAACGGCAAGAGACCGGAAGGCAGCTTGGCTTGTTTTTATTTTTGCCACGCAAGTTAGGAGTTCGCAGGGAGCACGTCCCCAAAGATTTTTATATGGTGTCTTTCCCTCCGTGATCTTGGATGGGGTCCACTAGCAAGATATCAAAAGGATGGCGCACCAAGAATAGAGTCCTGGTTATTTTTAGATGGTTGTTGACAACCAAATTTGGCAGTACCCCAAAATGGTCCGAGTGTATCGGGTAAGATTTACAGCGTTACCGAATCGTGACCCACGCCGAGTGGTTTGCAGCGTCCCCGAGTCCCGAGCACTCGTATCTCGAGTTCTCGTGCTCCGCGCTATGATCCCAACCACAGGAATATTCACAGAAGATCCCGCAGAGTCCTCAGGCGGCGTCCCCGAGCAGAAGATCCCGAGTAACTCTCCCGAGTACCAAGCATTGACAAAATTCGAGTGCCGGACCCCGAGCTCCCCATGTCCCCGAGTACTCGTGTTCTTGAGCACTCGTTTCTCGAGTTCCCATGTTCCTGAGTACTCGTTCCCGAGCACTCGTGTTCCCGAGTTCCTGTGTTCCCGAGTACTCGCGTTCCCGAGCACACGACTGAGTTCCAGCGGTGCCGGCTCATCCGAGTTGTGATATTCTCGAGTTATCCCACAAGTGGGTCGAGGCACCGAGTTGTTTGTTGTGAAGTCTTTTCTGGTGCTAGGAACCCTAACTTGAGGCACAAGGAACAGCAGCTGATCATAGCGTTTAAAGGAAAGTACGGGATTTGAAAAGACTCCTGGTTGGTATGGAAGGGTGTCTCGTACACAAGGCGGAGTCCAGATCGCGGCGGTTAAAATGATCAGATTAGGAAAGATATCTCGTGTGCGAGATGGATTCTCGATTGCGGCAGGCAAGATTATCAGATTAGGGAAGCAATCTTTGTTTATATGGACAGCTATATCATGTATGATACAGAGTTGTATTCCAGCCCTAAGACCGGGCGTACCCTATAAATATGAAGGGTATATGGCCGATTGAAGACAACACACACAATCGAAACAATCAATCTATTATCTTTTCATCTACTATTCCCTTCTCATCCTTGTTTTATGATTTTCGTTCTTCGTTGTTCTTCGTGTTCAACGGCAGCGAACCTCGAAGCTCTGAGGGCGATCAGGCCGACTCAGAGCAACCCATAGCTGCCGCACTCCCTGACGGGGTCCCTCTCGGGGGTGTGGGGCTTCGGGTTCCCAAAAGCACTCGCTGGCGTGTCTTGCGTATCGCGCTCCCGGCGAGTCTCCCCCGGCTCCGTGTCCTGCGCATCGTGCTCGGCGTCAGGGGTACACGGTGACGTGTTCGTGTGCGAACACACTTTTTGGCGACTCCGCTGGGGACGAAATCATCATGTCTAACAATCAGATTCCACAACTCGGCGAGGTCAGCACCGATAACATCATCAAGTCAGGCTACGATGAGCTATCGGAGGAACATCGCCAAGCTTTCGAAGCATACAAGAAGAAGCGAGAGGAGGAAGATCTGCATGCGTTCCTCGCCAACTTCAAGAAAGATCGTCAAGGAAACGTTACTCCAGTTGGAGAAATCAAGCTCCCTCTTCTACATGGCAAAAAGGCTCAGACCCCGGTAAGTAGCACGTTTTCTCCAGAACAGATAGCCGAAATACAGAGTTATATTTCGGAGAGCAATGTCCTTGTTTACAACTCGTTCATGGAAAACACAAACGCTAAGGGGAACGCGTGTACATCATCTAGTGGTAACACTGGTACTGCTGCAAGTGTGGTAAACACTGATCCGACTTCGGTAGTAGATTCATCGGCGCTTCCCGTGCCATTGAATTTACGTCCTAGCCAAACCGGCCAACTCGTAACCCTACCCGCAAGCCCTAGTCTGATCATGAGTATACCCTGTTCGGCGGTAGCGCCGAACCAGAGCCTGATTGCACCACCCATAAGCGCGGGCATGACTAGGCTAATGTCGAGTCACAGCTCGGCGTATGTGTCACAAGTCGCGCCCATGACCAGCCACCATGTCGCTCCCACGCCGACTTCGTCCGCCTTGGACGAAATTTTAGCCAAGCTCAAGGAGGATGTAAAGAAGATGTTCTCAGAGTCCTTCGGACTTGAGCCGAAGTTTAGAAGTCGGCTGTATCAAAAACCGTATCCCGACTATTTTGATGCAATCATATACCCTCCGGGTTACAAGGTTCCCGACTTCGCTAAATTTAGCGGTGAAGGAACGAAGACTACATGGGAGCATGTCAGTCAGTACCTAGCACAGTTAGGTGAAGTGAACTCCATAAACGAGTTGAAGGTACATTTATTTCCTTTATCTTTAACTGGCACCGCATTCTCATGGTTTTCTGCTTTACCGCCTGGCTCTATACTTTTGTGGTCACAATTAGAACAGAAATTCCATGATTGTTGGGGGAGTCCGGCCGAGGCCCCGGGCCGAGGTACCCCCTGTCTCCTATGCGTATTATGTTTAACAAGCGTGTTTTGTAGGAATCTTCGGAGGGTTTCGGACGGCGCGAAGTCGTCCCGGTTGGGCGACATAGGTACGGGAACAGGGAGCAAGTCGGCCGGCTAGGACGAGGTAGGGGGACGCCTCGGCCAGGACGAGAAGGAAGGGAAGGCGAGGCCGTCCGGTACGGACGACGCGCGGGCGCAGAGGACGGAGAGGACGGAGGCGCACCGTACCGGCGAGGCGAATCTAGGAATATGCCGGCGCATATAGTAGGTAGCGGCGAGGTGGAGAGTACGAGTTGGGCCGATGTACGGTGACACAGGCTAGAAAAAGACTGTAACCTTTTAAGGGGCAGCAATGTATTTACACTTGTAAGCCGGTTTTGCCTATATAAGGGCAAGTTGGCACCCCATATGAACGAGAGAAATACACGCATCGCTACGCTTTCACCCAAATCCCTGTGTTCTCGGTGGTAGTTGGATAGTCCCCGTGAATATTAGGCTTCGTTCCCCAAGTCTCCCCCTAGCACCTCGGTCTCCCGACCCGGGGTGCCCACACTTACTGTCCGAGGTACAACTCGTCGACAGTTGGCGCCGACCGTGGGGACGAAGGGGCGAAGTACTTCTTGAAGCGGGTCTCCATCATGCCGCCTCGACCAAAGAAGGGCGCGACCACTACAAGGCGGAAAGCGGCGGCGAGCGGTAGGCGCGGGGTTCAGCTCCCTTCCCCCGCGGCCGAGGGCGAGATGAACGTGGAAACAGCGAGGACCGTCCCGGGCGGCCCCGATCGCCCGGGCGAGCTCACCTCCGGAGTCGTGGCCGACGGTGGGTCTCAGGCCGCCGTCCCGCCCCCCGAGGCTCAGGTGCCTCCCCCAGCAGGGGGCTCGGGCGGACGAACCCTGGCGGACGAGGTGGAGGACCTGCGTCGACAGGCCGGCGAGGCGGCGAGAAACTCGGCGGCGTTGCAAGCGCGTCTCCAGGCGGCGGAGCTGGAAGCCCTAAAGGCGAACTCGCAGTCCCAACAGATGGCCGACCTCTATCGAGCCCAGCTCGAGGCCACGCGCGCCCTGGCAACCCCGCCGCCCCCGCCGGAAGCTTCTGCCGCGGAGGAGCTGCGTCATTAGCTGGCCGCGGGCCAAGCCGCCGCCCGAGCGGAGGCCCTCGCCCCCTCCTCGGCGGCCGAGTCCCTCCTCAAGGACCTGGACGCGGCGCGAGCCCGAGCGGCCGCGTACATGGGCGAGGCCGACAACGAGGCGGCCCGCCTTAGGGCGACCGTGCTTCAGCACTAGCAAGTCGCTCGGGGAGCGGCGCACGACGGCAATACGACTACGGGCGCAGGTACGCAACGCCCGGGCAAAGCGCACGAAGAGCAGGAGCCAGCGAGGCGCGTCGAGGTCGTCGACCTCACGAGCTTGGCAAGCCCACTGAGCCCAGGGCTCATGGCGGTCCCGTTTCCGCCCAAGTTCCGCCCCGCCGACCTCCCGAAGTACGCGGGCACGACGGATCCGGTCTTGTACACAAGGGTGTACGAGGCGGCCGTGATGGCCTCCGGTGGCGGCGAGGCCATCATGGCGAAGAGCCTGCTCCTCGCCCTCACCGGCATCGCCCAGGCGTGGTACCTCGGCCTAGAGCCTCGTACGATCTACTCGTGGGAACAACTCCGGGACAAGTTACACGTGCACTTCCAGGGGTGCCGAAACAAAGAGATGACCTCGACGGATCTTAGCAACCTCAGGCAGCGACCGGGCGAGACCATCCGCGCCTTCCAGCGTCGCTTTTTCGAGGTCCAGTGTCAAGCGAAGGGGGTCGCCGAGCAGACGATCTGCGAGGCGGCGCGCCGGGGCATCAGCAACGAGGCCCTAGCCGACAAGCTTGAGAGGAAGCGCCCCTCCCGCGTCGAGCAGCTGTACGATATCATGGAGGTGTACGCCCGAGTTGAAGAAGGGCAGATCCTGCGAAGGGAAGAGGCTAGAGCGTCGCGGACGTACCTGGGGGGCGAGAAGACTGAGGCCGAGCGGCGACGGCCGAGGCGCCACGAGGTACATCACGTATCCGACGAAGGACGGCCGCGAGAAGGCCAAAGGCGGCAAGTCGCCCGCTCCCCGCCTCGCGAGCCCCCGCGCCGCCACGGCAGGGAGCCCTACGCCCGACCAGGGCTAGGCCGAGGAGCCCCGGGGCCTCGCCCGCGAGAGCCACCTTGCCCAAGAGGGCCTCGACGAAAGTACTGCGAGCTTCACAAGCTCTGCTCGCATTCCACAGACGAGTGCGAGGTCGTCGCCCGAGCGCGAGGCGACGTCCCCCCCCCCGCCTCGGGCGGAAGGCGAGCGGCGCAACCAGGAACCACGGGGCGAGGCCCCGCTTGAGCTTCCTCCCCCATCTCCCCGGCATGGCTCTCCGCCCGGCGGCCATGGGCCGCGTCGCGTCGTCCACACGATTACCGGCGGGAGTGCCTGCACCTTCCCGTCGAAGCGCCAGCGCAAGGAATACGTCCGCCGGGTTCAGCACATCGGCGCATATCCGCCGACCGAGCTCCCCGCCTGGACGAGCACCCCGATCACGTTCGGCCCAGAGGACGCTGTGGGCGTGGTCATCTCGGCCCTCATCTCCGAGGTAGAAGTGCGACGCGTCTTCATCGATGGTGGCAGCTCGGCAGACATTTTGTTCGCCTCCGCCTTGGATGAAATGGGCATCCCGCGGTCGTGCTTGCAGCCCCCCGGAATCCCCCTCCTCGGCTTTGGCGGCGAGCCGATCAGGGCCCTCAGGCGAATCAAACTCCCGGTAGAGTTCCGCGGCGACGGGCTCTCCCGCGCCGAGACCGTGCTCTTCGACGTCGTCGACATGCCTTACCAGTACAATGTGATTCTCGGGCGACTGGCACTCAACAAGTTCGGGGCAATCCCCCACCACGCCTACTTATGCATGAAGATCCCCGCGCCCACTGGAGTTGTGACGATCCACGGCGACCAAGCCCTGTCCCGCCGCATCGAGCAGTCCGCAACCATCAGATACGTTCACGACGTCGTCCCAGCGGCCGAGGCATCATGCCTTGACCCCCGCAGAGTCGCTTCACCTGCGCCAGGCGAGGTCCTCGACATCGACCTCGTTCCTGACCAGTTCATGTCTTCTACCACGGGGTGGTGGATCCCCAAGCCCAGGCCGGACGGGGAGACCCGGTCAGTTCTGTTGTCCGTAGACGAGCCTCGCAAGACCGTCCTGGTTGGGGCCGACCTCCCGGCCGAGGTAGAGCAGGCTCTCCTCCTCGTCCTTCGGGAAAATGCAGACATCTTCGCCTGGGAACCTGAAGACCTGCCCGGGGTCCCCCGGAGCATAATCGAGCACAAGCTGCAAGTCAAGCCAGGGGCTCGTCCTGTCAAGCAGCGGCTAAGGAAGATGTCGGCCGACCGACAGCTCGCCGCCCGCGAACCAGTCGCCAAGTTGCTCAAGGCCGGGGTCATTCGCGAGGTCCTGCACCCAGAATGGCTGGCGAACCCGGTCCTTGTCAAGAAGGCAAATGGGCAGTGGCGCATGTGCGTCGACTACACCGACCTTAACAAGGCGTGCCCAAAGGACGACTTCCCTCTCCCCCGCATCGACCAACTTGTTGACGCCACGTCTGGCTGCGAGCTCATGAGCTTCCTGGACGCCTACTCAGGGTACCATCAGGTGTGGATGGCCCAGGAGGACGAGGAAAAGACGAGCTTCATCACCCCGAGTGGAACGTTTTGCTACGTGTGAATGCAGTTCGGCCTCAAGAATGCAGGGGCGACGTTTGCCCGGCTGATCGGCAAAACCTTGCGCGATCAAGTCGGCCGCAACGTCGAGGCATATGTGGACGACGTCGTCATAAAAAGCACCTTCGCCCAGTCGCACGCGGCCGACGTACGGGAGACCTTCTGTAACCTGCGCAAGTCTGACATGCGCCTGAACCCGGAGAAATGCGTCTTCGGTGTGCGCGCGGGAAAGCTGCTGGGTTTCCTCGTCTCCAAGAGGGGGATAGAGGCTAACCCAAAGAAGATACAAGCGATCCTCGGCATGAGCTCGCCCACCACGACCAAGCAAGTACAGAGGCTTGCGGGCCATCTCGCCTCCTTGGGAAGGTTTGTGTCTCGCTCTGCCGAGAAAGGGCTCCCATTCTTCAAAGCCCCACTACAAGAAACCCGTTAATCCATGACGGTTTAAAACCGTCACAGATGTGTTCAAAACCGTCACGGATTTGCATCCGTGACGATTATAAAATCCGTCATGTATATCGGGTCTTAGATTGACCGCGGCACCTTCCATGACGGTTTCCCCATACCGTCACAGATGTTCTCCAATCCGTGACGGTCGTAAACTGTCATAGATCAGTCCCCTTGGCCCTGGCCAAGCCCGGAACTCTGTGACGGACTAAACCGTCACGGATTTACATGACGTGGCATCTACGTGGATCTGACGTGGCAGTCAAACATGTCATTCATGCATATCGATTTGAGAGAAATTTTAAAAAAATTTATTCATATCGCACATGTACATCTGATAAACAATTCACATATATATATATATATATATATGTACATATATACATGAGTAATACAAATCAATTCAAAGAGGAATACTCATAAATTCGAATACAAATGCGGGAGTTCATAATTTTGATTTACAAAGGGTTCAATATTACAAACTATGAGTATTACAAAATATCTACAATAAAAAGAAATCAAGTTAATGTCTTCATTCTTCTCTTTAGTCCTTTTTTTCATCATCTTCTCCAATTCTTGATTCTCCAACCTGCACAAAGAAAAGGAGCTACAAAAGGGTATTTTGGTTAGGATTAAAATGTTTGCATCTCCTGGGGAGATGCAATGTTTTATTTTGGAGATCAGCCTTATGAACCTAGAGAACTAATTCTAAATTCAATAAGAACAGTATTGACCTATGGAACAATTCTTTTCAAAGGCACCAGAGTTTTAAGGCAACATGTGAACCAACTTTAGGCAACTAAATGAAGGCAGCAATAGGCAACCAATCGAGGCATCAATCCATTGAGTTCCATAAGTCAATCTGTGTTCAGACTAATCTCCGTGAATTAGGCAACAATGAGTTTGTTAAGCTGAATTAGCTTTCATGTAATCATCCAGCTAATCCAGGTTTAACATGTATAGAAAATATGTTCTTATCAGGTTTCTTAGCACCTTTCTCAAGTTTCAGAAAAAAAAACATCTCTATATATATGTTAAGGCAACCGAATAGACATCATGGCAGCAACTTGTTCTTATCAGTTGTCGAAAAACATGTATGTAAACTACATACACATAGAAACTGATACCAAATGCTTCAGATGTAAAAGCACCTGAATAAATTAACCAAGATCAAATATAGAATCTGTTCTTATCAGAAATTAATCTTCTGTAAATTCTTCTCAGATCAAACTATTATAAAATGGAACTAAACCAAATGAAATATCTGTTCTTTTAGTTCAGTAGATGGACATAAATATATAAATATGAATGCAAGTCACTTGAATGCAAGTCACCCATACAGATGAAGTTTTGCTAGAAGTAAAGACCCTCAGAATCCATTTGGCATCACAGGAAATTGTGGGAGACTTTGGTAGTGTCTGTTCTTATCAATTGGGCACCTAATTGTCTCAAACCAAAAATCCTCATAACATGGATTGCATCATAGGGTTTTAAGGCAACTGTGTAGTATTCTGTTCTTATCAAATTCAATCACCATAGATTGAGTAACCAAACTAGATCAGGTGTAGCTCTGTTCTTTACAGCTAACATCCGATAGAAATACACACATATGTCTAAGCAATAGCATATATTCTCAAAAGAAACCGAGTACAGTACCCATTCTTATCAATCTACTTTCAAAATGCTAACCATCATTGTGGTATAGCAAAGAATCAAGAGTGGTACCAGCTCTTATCTTCAATATATGACTTAGCTATAAACTTGAAGGAGGTAACCAAAATGATATGCACAGCAGCAAAGGGGTTAAGTTTAGGGGGAGAGCATATCAGGATCAAAGCTAAGTAAAGATGCATATAGAATGGCATGCAGCAATACATAGCAAACACTTCCAGGAATGCATGCAGAAAATAAGCAATAATAGGTTATTTGATCATGTCAAAAGATAATGAGTACTCAACCATTACATATATCTACAATACACCTATAATCTCTGAGGTATATAAAAGCTAATAACAATTACATATCCTTGTCACAATCCATTTTAACTAGGAATCAAAGAACCTTCTTCCTAAATAGATGGGAATTAGTCTCTATAGCATTAACAACAGGATCCAAGTTTTAGTTTTCTGAACAAGACCTACTGAACACATCAGTAGGCCAATATACATGCCACAAGCCAATCTAGAATGCTTCCAACTAAATCATATGGGTAAAGCTCTAGTTGACCAGCTAGTGTCATGCTCCTACCAGCCTTGAAAAAAAAATAGACTAGAGCATGCCAACAACATCAATTAGTTAGCTAAATTAAAGAGCACATGTTCTTCAGTCTGATAAGCTACTGTAAGCATACACATCTGCTTACCTCAGTAAATTAAACTGATACGGGGTGTACCACGTAACAATATATCAGATCAGGCTAAGACCATAAGCATAGCTAAGAACAGGGTGGCATGTGGGTATGTCAGTTTTTCGAACCTGTAAGAACCTGTATAGCTACTTTAGAATTACTGACCAGACAACAATAGCTCTCGCCAAATTTCTCTTGCATTTTCTTAGCTCTCTTCTTTGATTCACCAATTCCAGAATGGGCACATATATTAGATTCCTAACCAGATTTTGGTATTTCTGGACAGTTGGTAGAGCACACAAGCAAATATTAATTTTAAACCCTCAAACACGTTAACATTAACACCACAACTTAGCACAAAATGTCCCAAACTGAATTACAAGATTAACGCCAGTCAATTAGAGTGAAGTTATTCCTTAACAGTAAAGAAAATAATCCAACTCATGAACATCGATTCTTTCAGGAATGGAGATGTTAAGAATGGTAAGGAGTCTATAATCGGTCGAGTACTAGAGCTGCTGGCAAACCATGAATCAGCACAGTCAAAGAATTAAATTGGTTGTCTAACAATGATTTAATCATTTTAGCCATGGCAGCATTTTTTAAGAGATCTCCATTTTTAATCCCATGAACAGCAGAAACTAGTACAACTCTAGCAAAAGAACAATCTTGATGCAAATATCAGCAAAAACTTGACAGCCGAAGTGCTTATGTACAATAATCCCCAAATCAACTAAACATTCCAGAACCCTAAAGTAAGAACCCTAGAATTGGGGATTTAATTCAAGAAGAGAATGGGGGTAATAGAAGGAAAGAAGAAGGGAGTTGGAAGACTTACCATGGGCGACACCTCATCGCCGGGGTTGCAGGCGCGGTGAACTCGCCGCCGTCCACCGGCGACGAGGCACCGGGGCGGTCTCCAAGCAGGAGGCGGCGAAGCCAAGGCAAGGGCGGCCATGGCGGGAGGAGAGGCCGGCGGCGGTGAGAGAAGACCGGAGGCGGCAATCGGGCGGCGGGCCAGTGGGGCTGGACCGAGCCCTAGGCCGGAAGCCGAGAGGGAGAGCGACGGGGGTGAGGGTGGTGTGGGGGGAGGCGGCGGGGGTGGGGGTGGGGGTGAGGGTGGAGTGGGGGGAGGCGGCGGGGGTGGGGGTGAGGGTGGAGTGGGGGGAGGCGGCGGGGATGGGGGTGAGGGTGGAGTGGGGGGAGGCGGCGGGGGTGAATAGATAGGGGTGAGGAGAGAATGATTTTTATCTCCCGCGTGTGTTGTCCCGCCCAAGCCCGCCTCTCCCGCCTGTCAGCCCGCCTCTCCCGCCCAATATTTTCTATCTTCCCGCCCTATCTGTGACGGATTAGTATCTCACAACTATGACGGTCATGTCTGTCCGTCATAAATACACCACCGTCACATTAAGCCTGCTGCACCTAAGGAATATCTGTGACGATTTATGGAAACGTCACGAGAAAATCGTCATGGATTAATGGATTTCTTGTAGTGC
>JAGXJF010001291.1:0-169326 GCA_019208055.1 Stipa capillata
AATAATATTCCGACACTAGTGCACAACAGGTACACAAAATGCATTAGGTTTTTGTACTCGGCAAAGTTTGGGCAGTGAATCCAAGGAAACATGTTCTTCACAGGAACAAATTTTCTTTTCAAATTATTACTGTTGTCGGTGTTCTTAACATCGTTTTTGCATGTGTTGCCAACAGTCTTCGCGCGCCTTCTGAACGAGGCTACACGCTGTTGCCTGCATCCTCCGGCATAAAACCGGCGTGCCCTGCAAGGCACCGTCCCGTAATGGTCAGCGGCCTCACTTCCTCGCTTCGACAGCTTTTGCTGGCAAGACATGGTTGGGTGTCTAGGAACCCTAGCTATCGCCCCCTCCTCCGTTGTACGGGATGTGAACAGTCCGCGTGAGTGGGCTGCGGGCCTAGCCAGCTCGGTAGTTCATCTAACACATCGGTGGACGATGGAGGGAAGAAAAAAAAGGAGGAATAAATAGGTCAAACCAAAATGGAATGTTGTAGTTTTAGAATATTTAAGTCCATGACATTTTTGGTAATTACATATATATTTTCTTAGAAATGAAAAAATACGTAAAACCCTCTATATCTATAAGAAAATTGCTGAAAACATAAAAAGGCCTCAGGAACCCAAACTTTAGATCAAATTTTGCATTTGAAGCTCATTTAACTTTGTTATTATTTATTCTATGTCTTCTAATTATTATGCTTATTGTTTTGGTTATTTGTGATTGTGTAATTGCTTTTGATCATTGAAAATTAGTAGTAAGTCATAATAATGCATAGAAAATACCAAAATCGTCACTGGGATTTCCTATATTTAATTGCAAACTATTCATGCATGTTTACTCATAGTAAACTTGTGAAATAATCGCTGTGAATAATATAGGATGCCTGGCTATGCTAGACAAACGTTGGGGTACTCATTACCTAAAGAGATATTATATAATTTAGGCCTCCACCATGGAACCACTGCTAGAAAGCAGATGTCTCACTCATGTTCTTAGTGTGCCAAGACCGGAAGGTGAGATTGTAGTTGCCAAGAAGTACAAACTGGCAATCCCGAGGAACTGTATCTCCTAGGACCTAAAAAATGAACACATGATAGAAAGAGACCCAAATGTTTTATGGGACACACTTAGAACACGTTACCATCACTTCAAATTGGTGTGGCCCACAGATATACTATTGAATCAATGAATTAACCTTCGCTTCCAATGCTTCGCATCTGTTGCTGAATATAATATTTTCGATGGATGATCTCATCTCAAACTTTAAAGAATGTGGCTATGAAGTAACAAATAAAGAGATGATTAAAAAGACCATTTTCACTCTACATGTGAAAAATATTAAAATGATAAAAGAAACTTGCGTACCATAAAGTACACAACAATTTTTGACTTTGTGCATTATCTACTTTTAGAAGAAGACATGAAAAAATAGTCATACAACCTAAATCTTCATTTAACTTCTCTATAGATCTATGCTTAGAGATGTTGAGCGCAAGAAGTCATGATGTTAAAAGAAAACTTAGGACTATCACGCCCGATAAAAAACAGTAACCAACTTATGATAAACATGACGTGACACTGCTGTATATATTACAGGATCTCTCAACACCTCACAGACCTCTACTTAGTGCAAGACAGCATTTGATTAAGATTATCACTACAAGTAACTTCTGATTGTAAATCATGAACGGTACAGATTATCACTACAAGTAACTTCTGATTGTAAATCACGAACGGTACCGTCTACTTTGATTGTTGATCATGAACAGATTCAGGATCTCGTGTGTTCCGCAAAAGCACATCCAAGTAAAAAAAGTTGCCACTCTCGATCCCGAGAGGAAAGCGCCCGATCGATCACGACCTACACAGGGCATCGTCAGCTTTTCCAGCCAGACGAGTCCGTTCAATCTCCCAAATTTACCGCACTTTTCTCCATCTTTCAAAAAGCCCGGAAAAAAGAAACAGAAAGGAGATGGCAACAGAGGGCAGGTGGTGGTGCCGAAGAGACAGCACAGTGGAGCAGCACAGCGCTGAGAGAGAAGAGGGAGGAAGGGGGAGAAAGTCGGAGTTACTGTCCTCCTCCCCTGATTCGCCAGCTTCCCCTGCGTACTTTGACTGCCCCGCTCCGTCCCTTTGACCGGGTGGCCCACCCCCACCACGTGATCCCCTCCCGCCCGCTCCGCTCCCCTTCGCGCTGCGCCCAGATATTTCTCCGTGCAATTAAGGCACACAAGATAACGTTGGCGAGGCGTCGAAACGAGATGGTACTGTTCGCCTATTCACTGAGGACCGGGGCCCACGTTTCTTTCAGTCCGCTACCTACACGTCAGTGTGACTGGCTGGTGCGGCCTGTACTACTCCTCGGCTTCTCCTCGACCCGCTCCCGGGCCTACGCCGGGCCGCTATAAAATAGTGCCCCCACTCCTCCTTCGTCCCCTCACAACACTCCCTCCCTCCCTCCGCCTCCTCACCGATCTAGGGTTAGGGTTTTGGTCCTTCGTTTCCGGCGGCGCCGCAAGATGTCGGAGAGGGTCAAGGGCACCGTGAAGTGGTTCAACACCACCAAGGGGTTCGGCTTCATCTCCCCTGAGGACGGCGGCGAGGACCTCTTCGTGCACCAGTCAGCCATCAAGTCCGACGGCTACCGCAGCCTGAACGAGGGCGACACCGTCGAGTTCGCCGTCTCCTCCGGCGACGACGGCCGCACCAAGGCCACCGACGTCACCGCACCAGGAGGAGGCGCGCTCTCCGGCGGCTCCCGTCCGGGCGAAGGCGGCGGAGGGCGCGGCTACGGTGGAGGCGACCGCGGCTACGGCGGTGGAGGGGGCTACGGCGGCGGCGGCTACGGAGGCGGCGGCGACCGCTACGGCGGCGGCGGTGGCGGCTACGGCGGCGGCGGTGGTGGCGGCGGCCGTGCGTGCTACAAGTGCGGTGAGGAGGGCCACATCTCCAGGGACTGCACCCAGGGCGGCGGCGGTGGCGGCGGCGGCGGTGGCTACCGCGGCGGCGGCGGCGGCGGGGGGTGGCGGTGGCGGGTGCTTCACCTGCGGCGAGTCCGGCCACTTTTCGCGCGAGTGCCCCAACAAGACCTACTAGGCGCTGCTTCCTGTCAGATCTGACTGCCGTGTTCCCTTTCGCCCCACCTCCGATCTCCTGACTCTGCAGCAAGTCATACCTATCAGTAGTAGTTGTTCGATGGTCTCAGAAGAATGGCTGGTGGTCTCTTAGTTTTAAGTTGTTTTGTTTTGTGTCTTGTGATGGCACTGTCGGATCTATCATCAATCGAATCCACTAGTAATCGCAATTAAGTTTGAATGCGCCAATTGCTCTGTGTGTGTTGCTTTCAATCTTGTTTTTGGTCCTCGGTACATTTTTTGTTTGTGTACATGTTCTTGCTATGCTGTTCCTCTTTCTGATCGCTTGGTAATGTGAAACGGGAATGAAAAAAGGTTCCATTCGAAGTGAGGAGTGGAGCAGTTGGAAATGAGGATTCTCGCTCTCTCCTGGGCGGATTTGTTGCGCGCTCGCGACATCATCTCGCTTCATCTGATCTACTAGTTGATAGTGGGGCACTAGGAGGGAACCGGTTGGGGTTCCCCGTTCTGTTTGGGGTTTAAGTTATATTTTTCTGGTGTTTTCTTAACGATCTGTAGGATGGTTTTCAAGTCCAGGGAGGGTGGGGGGTATTTGTGAACCAGTTGATTCAATTTGTGTGGGGTAACGTGGGGAGAGTTGGAAGTGTTGATTAATATAGATCGAGATTTTGTTCTCTGTTTATTTGTTTGCCTAACGGGAGGCAATGGGATTAAGCGTTCTGTGCATCGAATCTTTTTTTTTCCAGTGCGATGAGACTATATGAGATCCGATTCATCGTGCAGCTGAATCGATTTTTTCTCTAATAAGTTTTGCAGCTTAAGTGTGAGACTTGTTTGTTGGTTTGGATTTTCTTTTGGCTTCGTTTTACATAGTAAAGACTTCTGTTTGGTGGTGATTCAGGCACGATTGTTTCTGTGGTTCGTATGCTTCATTATCTTGTCTCTTCACAATTTACTACCTTTTCTTCGAGCCGCCCGGGTTCTGATCTCTCTCGAAAGCAGTTAATTTGGGAGAAAAGGTTCTTCAGTATATTGTGAGATCACTTCTATATCTGTAGTTTTGAGTTTTGTTCTTCGCTTCCTTTTTTTCGCTTTTGTCTAGCAGTATGGATGGCACTAATAGTGGCAAATTAATTGCTTCTGATGAAACCATTAATGGTGGGTACATACTCACATCATTATTTGTATTTGTCTGCTTTTTTTTTCTCATTATCTGAGATTGCCAAGTAATAGCCGTTGTAGTACATTCTCAACAGTGCTCTCATCTCTATCTGAAACAACAGTATGGGAGCATTGTTGTACATTTCCTAGTAACTTGGCATATATTTTGCATGATCCAAAAATTGGTAACCACCTTCTATGGCAAAATAACAGCAGTTCTTTTTTGTTACTTGATATTCTATTTTACCCTTCAAAAAATTACTGAAGAGCCTATATGACGTGTTGCTGCCCTTTGCCGCCAGTAAATGGTTATTTCCTAATCTCTTTCTAATTGCCATGGCTCATAGCAACCATGTAACTGTGTTGAGACTCTGTACAGTTTTAAGGTTTCAACATTTCTATGCCTCATCTTTTATCTGTACAGTACAACAGGGCATATCGTGTAATGTGCAATTTATGTACAGCCAAAGGGGTATGTCTCAAAAGAGTTCTTGAAATGTACTCAAAAGAGTTGAATCTTGAAATGTACTCTTGTGCTTATGCAAATTAATGAGTAATGAGCCTAATTAAAGTTAGGTGTATGTCATTTCTTTGGATACCAACGCTGTCTTCTCATGCAAACTATGAATGTACTCCTTTTGGATTCTTTCCATATTAATTTGCTTCCTGAACCAGAGGCTAATTCATAAAAGTGTTCTATGCAGGTAAAAGGAATATCAGAACTTCTGTTGATGTTTTTGGTGCTTGGCATTTCAATTTACTATCAGGGACATTTTGCATTCAGCAAACCAATGGCCTAGATGATAGCAGTTCAAATACAGTTTACAAACATGCATGTTAGAAATAGGTCAAAAATACATCTCTTTCTTACGAGGGAATTGCAAATTAACCTCAAGCACTTATCCTATCTTTATTTGTTTCTTAAATCTACTTTCTCTGTTGGACCTTTTTACCGTGTTCTTGTGCAATTTTACATGAGATACATATTGTTTTTATTTCACTAATATTTTCTGTCCATATTTATCTTAAGAGCTCTCTTTGTATATATAATTTTAGATACGATTGTGTGGAGAGATCCATATGCTATATGTGGTAAAAGAACCCCTTCTCAGTTTTGTGTTTATTCAGTGTTTATGCTAGAGGGTTGGTTAGGTTGCTGTGCACAATTGATTACTGCCCATACGAAGTTTCTAACATGCATCATCCGTGGTCATTTCTATTTTTTGTTTCAGTGTTTATGTGTTCCATTTCTTCATCCCCAGTTGTGCAAATTGTTTGACATTTTATTAGTGTGCAGTCTACAAATAGCATTTGATTCCATGTACTTTGCAGAACAGGAATAAAGTACCTGTTGCCTGTCAATAATGCCCGAGAAATCTGTAACGCCGGTTCTGCTGACATGGTCAGGTGAAAGTTTACTGTCGCTAACATTTCATTAGCATGATTTGGTCTGTTCTTGTGTTATGTTGACGTGTCTTCGTGGTGCTTTCAGCGCCTTAATTTAGTCGCATTGAGAAAGTACAAGTCTGCTCTATCTATTTGTCCCAACCAACCTTCGGCCATTACCTGTATGACCTTGAATACCTGAATTACTGCAAGGTGCAAAAATGGACGTGTTCAAATTCTTGAATGTTTGTGAATCGATATTTCTATTCAAATTCTTGGATGAGCTCTGAAAATGAACATCTTTCTCCCAGCCATTCAGTTATCTCCACAGCTTCTAATTAACTCAAACACCTCTTGAAATAGCCTTTAGGTGATCTTTGAAGCAAAATGGAGTGAGGTTGAGAAAGAGCTTTTACAGATCCGGGGATGGAAAGTCCAAAACTGACAACTATTTTTGTATTCACCTCTATGCTGCTACTTATTTTGTTCTATGCACTGTGCTCAGTTAAGGTTTCTTTTCTCCTCTTACATGTTGCGCAGCTGATGATTTCCTAATATATGCACATATATTTATTTGGAGGCTCCTAATATCTCATTTGTTTTTTCTTTGTTACTGCTAAGAGTCTGCAATGCGGGTGGGGTACTATCTTTGTGCATGAAACATTTTGGAAAAACACATTCTCTATGCCGCTTAGCTGTTTTGTTACGTGTTTTGTAATGGCACTTTCTGATCTATAAATCGAATCGACCAGTAATGACGATTTGTTTGAATGTCTGTACATTTTTTTGTTTCTGTACGTGTTCTTGCTTCCTTGTTCCTCTTTGTGAGCGCAAACTAGTTCTTGTAAATGTGTAACGGGAAATGAAAAAGTAGTGCTTACGAGTATGAAACGGAATAGGAAAAACAGTGGGTAATGTTTCTTTGGTGGTTTTGGAAACAGGGGCTGGTCGCAGAGCTGGTTTCGTCGGCATGTGCCGGTGGTGCAAAAGAAAATTAACGCTTGTTTCCATTTCTGTTTTGCCAGTGGGACAGAAGCAGGGAAAAAGATGCATTCCTTTCTTTTCCATTGTGTTGTTTGCACGCATATTGAGAGCGTCTTTTAACGTGGACGAGAGTATGAGAGGAAATGAAGCCGTTTCTTAAAGCCTGATTGTTGCTGCTCACTGCGATCAGAAATATAATAGTTTTAGTTAATACGGTCTCCAAATAAGATTCTGAATATCAATTTCTTCAAAAATATGTTGATTTGGACAAAAGATTATATATTAAAAATATATATTTCACGATGAATCCAGTAGTATCAGTTTATTTTTGTTAGTGCTGGTATTCTTTCTATATTACCGGACAAACATAAAATACTTGATTATTTTACATTCTAAAATTACTTACATTTTCTCTTGTGGAGCAACAAGCAAATTTGTCTATAGTTGCTTTCTAAAGTGGGGTTAGAAACAAGAAAGAAAATTGTCTATAGTTGTTTTTCTTTTACTTGTCTATAATTGTTTCTTGAAGTGGGGTTTACGGAAATCTATTGGAGAGCAGCTCGAGGGATCCTAGCAACAAAGTGAAAGAATCATCTATCCGAGAATTTGTTACTTTGTATGAGATTGTGGTGCCTCTCTCCTCTTAGAGCATTCTAGTAACATCCTCAATTTTTGGGGCTTCAAATTTTTTTTTCAAAGAGAGAAGGATGTGTAACTATGTAATATATGTTAAAAATATTTTTATCGGATTTTATTTCAAATTAATTCAACTATATGAATTAATTCAATTATATGAATTAATTCAACTATATGAATTAATTTGAGAGCAAAAAGAGTGTTTTTTTTAATTAGATCATCATTTGAAAATTTGTTCCAAAAATATTTTCATTGAGTTCCCCATGGTCAAAATGATTTTCTGGAATTTTTAGAAGTGTTTTGGTATTTTTAAACCCTTCTTTTGAATTTCTGCATTTTATTTAATTCAAAAAATGGGTTTTCTATTTTTTTGGCTTCCTGGGCCAAAAGCCCATCTCCCCTCCCCTTTGGGCCCCGCCTGGGCCGAGGCCCAGCTTGCCCTGCCGTCGGGTGGCCCAGCCCGCCCCGGCCGGCCACCCCTTCCTCCCTCTTGGGCCGGCCCAAGCCGGCTTGCTCCCCTCCCCCACCTGGGCCGCGGCCTACCAGGCTGGCCTAGGCTGCCGCTGCCTCCCCTCTTGGGCCACCAAGTCGGCCCAGGTCGGCTCCCCTTCCCCCTTTGCCCCTTGGGCCGTGGCTGCTCAGCCCAGCAAGCCGGCCACGGCTGCCAGGGAGGCACGCGCGCGCGCTGGCCGCGCAAATCGCGCGTGATGCCGCCGCCGGACGCTCCAGTGCCCGATTTTTTGGCAATTAAATCCCTAATTCCTCCCCTTTAATTCCTAATTTGATTCCAGGAATTTATTTCCTTAAATTCGTGGCCTTTCCTCTCCTCTATTTCCCCTATAAAAAGGCCTCCTCTTCTGTAGATTTCTCCCTTTGCTTCCTCTCCAATTTTCTCTCCTTCACCTCTTCTTCTTACTCAACTCCGGCGGAGCTCCGGCGTTGCATCTCCACCCGAGACGTGGCCATGAGGAGCTTCCCCACGCCGACGCGCATCTTCTACCCCAACAAAACACGAGCTTCGTCCTCTACATCAACCGAACCGCGAGCTTCTTCCTCAACTCCGGCGAGCACCTTTTCTCCTTGTTTCCTTCACCTCCGGTGAGCTTCTCTCCAATTCTTTGCATTGGTAGGCTCCAATCAATCCAAGGATCAATTCCCCTCCACTAATTTTGCCAATATCCAACCATATATGTGGCCATTAATCTTGAAAACATCTCTTTTGCCCTCTAGTACTGTAGCACGAGCTACTGTTCATATGAACCCTAATGGCCTATTTCGTGTCTAATTTTTGGATGCATCTAAATATTATCCGATCTGTGATCTTAGGATTAAAATGGAACCCTTGGAACCCCACGAATCCAACGGTGCAATCAGATTTTTAATCCGACCGTCGGATTTTGAATTATAATTAAATTAGTATGAAATTTGAGTAAATTTCGTGATATCTTTTTACTGGTTGATTATTTGGAGATGAATCTTTTTTTGTAGATCATTAGTATTCTAAGGAGTAGTTCTGGAAAATTTCATAATTTTTGGACATGTGTAGATTTTCCTAGAATTAAACTAAGCTCTGTTTCATTTATTAAAAATAGAAATGTTCTCTGTTATTTTTATCCAATTTTTTTCTAGGATCAGAGAACCCTAGAACTCATTTACCATGTAAATTAAAATATTTTATCTGCAATGGTTAGAGCTATAGAAATCAAGAAGTGTTCTAGATCTGTTTAAAATTGTTATTTAAATGCTGTTTCTAGTAATAAGTTCTTTATAAATCTGTTTTAGCCTCTAAAAATGCATTTCCAGTACCCAGTAATTCATATTATGTCATGTGAATGTTGAAAAGTCATGAAAACCCATTTAGCTTAATTAAATAATGTTTTACTATATTTTTAGGGTGGTTTCCATGCTTAGAAAAATAGTTTTAATTGGTTAAAATATATTTCCAGAACATTGTTGAACATGAAATGTCTATGGAATTGGTAAGACAAGATTTTAGTCCAATGGAATGATTTATTGATGATAATTAGTATTTTTCTACTTATTTGTTACACTAGAAATGCTAGAAAATGCTTTAATTAAATAATGTTCAGATTAGAAATTATTATTAAATCATTTTTGGAACTGTTCCAGTACTGTTAACATGTTCCAAGATGTTTCATGCTTAGTTAGCTCTTGTTAGTAGTACAGAAAACAATTTAGCTTAATTTCTAGTCTTTGAAATATTAGAAAAGCATGTGTAAATCTAGTTATATGTTGTTAATTTGTTTTTACTGTTATTAACCATTATAAATATTTAGGATTCACATAAATATTTATTTGTGATTAATTGTGATTTGTTTTGTCCTTTTATTATGATTACTAGCATGTTAAGGTGTATGTGTGTATATATAATTAAATATATATTAAATATACCCGGTAAGGGATATATGCTATATATATATGTCTATGGTTATGGCCGACCCTAGAAGACCATTCTTTCTTCGCGATGACGCTATTGCGCCATCATTCCATTCCACCTCACCTTACCTTCGTTGGGCTTCTCTCTCGTGTTGCTTTTCGGAATGCTTCTCTGGAGTTGATTGTTTATTTATCTTTGCTCGTTGCGTTGCGTCAATAGGAAGTGAAGAGACCGACCCGGCAACCGAAGCAGCTAAAGAGGGAGAGTTCTACCACGAAGGCATGCCACTTCTTCTTGATCATATTTGATCTTATATTTTCGAAGTCATTATATTTTGTTATTTATAAACATGCATGCTGTTTTAATCCAGTAGCTAGCGTGTTGATTGACACACTTATACCCTGTCCGCTTGTCGTCCTTTTTACTTGGTACCCTGAGTAGTATAATAGGTTTTATTCTGAATAGAGTAGAGATATGCTTAGCCATGCTTAAATGCATCTTTAGGTTATTTTGATTTGCCTCTACGGAGGAATGAATATCGGATCGATGATCCTTGTTGAAACTTGTTGAGCTCGCTAAGCTGGGGCTGGATGCCCGATGTTTTTCCTCTCTCTCTATTCCTCCTATTCTACTCTGGGTGAAACTTACCATCTAATATGGTGCAGGCGACAGCTGGATCATGTGATGAAGGAGCATATGGTTGTCCTACCCGCAGAAGGCCGGTTGAAAGGAACCATTGGTCGTCCGTACCGCTTAAGGCCGAAATCTTGAAGTTGGAGAAGTGTGTCAACAGTGCAACCACATGCTATATGGGCAATGGCTTGGTCAAGTAGGTTAGTCAGCCTTTGGTGCCGATGTTGCCGTACCGCAGAAGGGGTGGACGTAGTGACGAGGACCCTCGGCACAGATGAGGGGACCGGAGTACGGGGACATACTCTCGACTCCGAGCCAGATCCGGTGGGCATGTCACACCTTAGAGGAATCTAGCTAAAAGACCTCGTCACAATCTCCCTGTTGTAATGCTGGCGACGGCCAGTGGCAACAAGACGAGATTGTGTCATGTGGGTAAAGTGTACAAACTCTACAGAGTAATAAACTAATCGATTAGCCGTGTCCACGGTTATGGACAGCACATGACTCATTCTTGATGAAAAGAACCCGTCCCTCTCCCCCTTGCTACTTCCCTCTACCCCTTTGCTGATGAAACCTATGGCCGAGCTAAGACAGGAGTTCCTTGCTCGAAGGTGTTGGTCGAGGACCACACGTTGGAAAATACCCCTGATAATACAACTGTTTTATATCAAAACAATGCCTTTGAATCTACCCTAATATTTCAACTAAAAGTTGCTTTACGCAATTAAGCCATAAAGCCTTCTTTTGAAGCCTTGCATATAGTATGGTAGGACCATCTGCTGCCAGGTGGCTTGCTGAGTATGTGAAGTACTCATCGTGCATGTTTCTGTGGTGGTGTGCAGAGGAGTATGCTGAAGAAGGAACCGATGAAGATTTCTTCTATGATGAGCCCGAAGAATAGGTCGCATGGCTGCCGTCAATTGTCTGTGGCACAGATGGAGTCGCTTCGCTTTTATCTTTCCGTTGTTTGACTCTGATGTAATAAATGTCATAAGATATGGAACTTTGTAAGCCAGGTGGCATATTGTACTCAATTATGTTTTATCTTGAATGCATGTGATGTTATTCATTTCGCTTGTGTACCGTCAGAATGATCCTGAGACTGATGAGAATGTACACAGCGGGGATCTGGTAGTTAAAATCAGGTTCTTACAACAATACACTCAGCTTATTGGAGGAGAGGGGGAGATGAAAGAGAGTGGTAGAAATAACATAGGCTCTTGTACTAAAACACTAGTAACAAAGCAAATGTTCAACGGAGAGATTCTTGTTACTAAAAACTCATTTTGTGGGCTTCATCCTCACATCAATATATAGCTAAAGAGCTTGTTACTATTGCTGAGTTGACGTATTCCTTCTAAGTTTAGTTGCTAATTGTTGGATATGCTCTTAATAACAAGCTACTCCTCCTGGTTCGCAAAAGAGTTAAGTTTTGAACATGGTTTTAGTCAAACTTTTAAAACCTCTAGTAATATTGTTTAAAATATTTAGATTGGTACCTTAAATTTATATTTTTTTTTCTAGAATAGTATACTTTCATAATATTACGATTTTAATATAATTAGTGGCTAAATTTATATTTTGAATACCATGTTAACGCATTGAAGTGGAGGGAGTAACAAATAGTCCGTCCGAGGATATTAACAAATGGCCCCATGAGGAGAAAAGATCAAAGACCGATGAACTTTTAAACCCTCAACTCAGTAATCCCGATCATCTTGGACACTATGCATGTTTGGCACATAGGGAAGAGGGGAGATCCTGACCATGACCACTCTTTTCCCCACTGAATTGTGGGCCCCACGGTTAGCTTCTTCTCCCTCCTCCCTCCTTCATCCGCACCTTCTCTCTCTCCCTCATCCCTCTCACGCCTTATTTCCCACTCCTTCATCCCTCAACCATCATGTGACATCTTCCACATTGGCTGCAATCACCCATCTCGCGTCTACCTCTGCCTCACCGCCTATATAAGCAATTGTCTCACCTTTGGCTTTCGTGTCACATGCTACGACCGCTTGTGCCCTCCGACGATGCCACCTCGGAGAAATTTCGCTTGCCGGGAGCTGCACACAAGGACAAAAAGCCCCATGACCAACCCCCATCCCATTGCCTACGTCGCCAGAATTTTTTCACTCTGCTTCTAGTCCGGCCATGGCCGCCAGCACTCGCTCTTCGTGTGTGGTGAGTGTTGCAACACAACACGGAGATGAAGAGGGAGAAAACGAGAGATACGAGTTGTCATCCTTCTCTGATTTGCCAGCTTCCCTTGCGTACTTCAACTATCCCGCTCCGTCCTTTGACCAAGTAGTCCACCACCACCACATAATCACCTTCCACTCGCTACGCGCCCCTTTCTGGGGTGCCCAGATATTTCTCTGTGCAATTCGAGCATCCACAGCCCTAACACCTCTAAATTAGGTGCTAAGATGGACACATCAACTTTCTCTTCTCATTCACTCCTTTAAGCTTCTTTTATCCCCTAAGGGCTTTTCAAAGAGAGTAATGAAAATTTCATTTTTTTTATTTACCTTACTAATGGTGCTAAGCTTGGCCTTTGGTGGTCACCTTATTTATCTTAGCACCTACCCTTATCTTTAACACTAGTGCTAATAAACTTTCACTCTTAGAGCATCCATATTGTATGCATCAAAGAGGGTCTTAGAGAATCTTTTGAAGTTAAAGACTCGGTAATATACGTTGCAGACAAAGAAGTCTTAGAAAAAACACAAGAATCAAATGTTAGATATGAATCGGATCTTAGACTTAAAAGTGTACATCAAGCCCTCGTGCCAGGTAACATCAAAAAGAGATGAGTGGATTATTTATGTGGATCCTATCAAACTGAAAGAACCAAGTGTACATATTATAGCATCTTTTTATAAGCAAGACTCTTATATGACATTTTTAGACCCTTTAAAACGGTCTATACGTTATGATGCTCTCACCGCATCCACAATGAGAGCCAAATACCGCGGTCAAATGCAAAATTGGCAGTTGGCACCGGTGCCCACCACGGTGAGGGCGTAGCTAAATTGAAGAAAACAGGGAACGGGAGCACCTACCTGCTCCGGTGCCAAATTTTGCCAAGTAAATATTACTTTTGGCCAAACTGCCAACTGCTCTTGAACATCAAGCATAACCACATTGAAATTTCTCCTCATTGTTCACTTTGTTAACAGAAAACATACATGGCAATGTGCCTCTGATCTGCACATCGTAAAAAAAATTCAGAGCAGTAGCAAAACAGAAAGAAAATCCATCCAAGGAAAAGGGCAAATCAAATCTCATTGCCAAGAAAAATGGGCAAACAGAATCTCATCTCAGTACAAGCACTCGCGGATCGAATCAAGACTGCCCCAGCCTAACCGAGTTCAGGAACCGCGGTAGAGGAGAGCAGCGAGAGGGCTGGCCGAAGGGCTCGAAGTAGCCCAATCCTCTTCCGCCCTTGTACGACGGCCTTGTCCCAATCGCCCCCTCCACCCCTGTACGAAGGCCTCGTCCTCTTCACCCCTCCACCCTGACTGATTAATCTATTCCCTCCTCCCTCCCTCTGAGATCTTCCTACTCAAGTCGACCCGGTTGCTCATGGTGCTGCAATTCCTGGAGGAAGGGAGAAGTAGGCAGTGGATCTTGGAGGAGGGGAGAAATAGGCGATGGCTCTTGAATGAGGAGGAAGCAGAACAGGACGAGGGGTCTCGATTTGTTCGATTTGGTGAGTCGGAGGAAGAGGGGAGGAGGGCAGTGGAGCTCGATTTGGTCCGGGATGGAAGAACTCGCGCGAAACTGCTTAGTTGGAAGGGAGATTTTTATGTCTCCACGGTGGGTCTCACTATTAGAAGCATTTGGCATCACCTACGTTGAAGAGAAACTGCAAATATAACACCGGTGCTAAACCTATATTGTGGATGGCCTTACCGTCTGCTTCGCGCGTTGGAATTCGGATGCTCTCAAATCACACAAGATAACGTTGGTGCGGGCGTTGAAACCGAGAAGAAAATGTTGGCGTTTTATCAGTACACAGAATTTAAAATTTAATTTAATTTAATTAAATTAATAATATTAAATTATATGATATAAAAGTGATATTGTTAGATTCATATTTAAATATATTTTTAAATATTATTATTTTTATATTATATAATTTAATAATATTAATTTAATTCTTGATTAAAATTGAGACGAGGGATTATTTCTTTAACCGCGCGGTGCCCCGCTCGTCAGTGAAATTGCCCGGTGCAGCGTGTACTAGTCGGTTCTCCTCGACCCAGCTCCGGGCCCCACGCTAAACCGCTATAAAACGACGACCCCCCTCCGTCTTGGTCTCCTCACAACATTTCCTCCCGCCGCCTCCACACCAATCTAGGGTTAGGGTTTTGGTCCTTCGTTTCCGGCGGCGGCGCAAGATGGCTGAGAGGGTGAAGGGCACTGTGAAGTGGTTCAACACCACCAAGGGGTTCGGCTTCATCTCCCCTGAGGACGGAGGCGAGGACCTCTTCGTGCACCAGTCTGCCATCAAGTCCGACGGCTTCCGCAGCCTGAACGAGGGCGACACCGTCGAGTTCGCCGTCTCCTCCGGCGACGACGGCCGCACCAAGGCCACCGACGTCACCGCACCAGGAGGAGGCGCGCTCTCCGGCGGCTCTCGCCCCGGCGAAGGTGGCGGAGGGCGCAGCTACGGTGGAGGCGACCGCGGCTACGGCGGTGGAGGGGGCTACGGCGGCGGTGGCTACGGAGGCGGCGGTGACCGCTACGGAGGCGGCGGCGACCGCTACGGAGGCGGCGGCGGTGGCTACGGCGGCGGCGGTGGCGGCGGCGGCCGTGGGTGCTACAAGTGCGGCGAGGAGGGCCACATCTCCAGGGACTGCACTCAGGGCGGCGGCGGCGGGGGCGGTGGCTACCGCGGAGGAGGCGGCGGCGGTGGCTACCGCAGCGGCGGCGGCGGCGGTGGGGGTGGCGGTGGCGGGTGCTTCTCCTGCGGCGAGTCCGGCCACTTCTCGCGCGAGTGCCCCAACAAGACCTACTAGGCGCTGCGTCCCGTTAGATCTGACTGCCGTGTTCGCTTTCGCCCCATCTCCTACCTCCTGACTCTGCAGCAGCAAGTCATACCTATCAGTAGTTTGCCGTAGCGTTTCCTTATGTTGCTCGTAGGAAGAAGAATCGACGTGAGATCCATGTGATGGGAGCTTGTTGTTCGATGGTCTCAGAAGAATGGCTGGTGGTGTCTTCGTTTTAAGTTGTTTTTGTTATGTGTCTTGTGATGGCACGTCCGATCTATCATCAATCGAATCGACTCGTTAAAGTTTCATCTCTCTGTTGCTCTGTGTGCGTTGCTTTCAATCTTTCGTCCGGTCCGTCGGACAAATTTTGTTTGTCTACATGTTGTTGCTTCGCTTTTACTCTCTCTGAGCGAAAGCTATTACTTGGGAATGTGAAACGGGAAATGAAAAAGTAGTGCTTACATGCGTGAAACGGCAAAGGAAGAACGGTGGGTAAATGCACTGCTTCGAACGGTGGGTAATGTTTCTTTGGTGGTTTGGAAACAGGGGCTGGGTCCGTCCGCATGCGCTGGTGGTGCAGAAGAAAAAGTTAACGCTCGTTTACATTTCTGCTTTGCCAATGGGACACAGACAAGCGGGGAATCAAAAGATTCATTTCCTTTCTCTTCCGTCGCGTTATTTGAACGCGTATTGATATTGCGTTGTTTGCACGCATATTGATTACGGGAAACGTGGTCCCCTCTCTCTCTCTGTTGTACCAAAACGATGCCAGTGCTATGGCTCCCTCTGGGTTTGGATTTCAGCGGATCTTGGACATTTTCAACGGATTGGATCAGCCCCTTTCTTCTTACTCTACACAAAATTCATGTTCTTTTTAAGCCCGACTATAAGTGGTCTCTTCGAAAAAGCTCGAGACTAAATAATTGCGGCTATTTCACCAATCCAAATCCTGCGGTGTTCATTTACAATTTATTATATATATATTTTTGCCACGACCACTGTCTGTTGGCAATACCACCATGCTGTAGCATTCAGTGACGCGTATCCCAAGCTGTAGTATTCAGTGACGAGTACTGAGGACCGCCGCATGACCCGACTGGCCACTTGTAAGCTCTGCAGCGCGTGACCGGACAACACTTAGGGCCTGTTTGGTTGGGCTGTGGTTGTTGATAAAGCTGCTGTTGGCTGGCTATTTGAAAAATTTGCTGTGGCTGTGGGAAAGTGACTATATGGCTTTTGGTTGATCCAAACCATCTATAGTATTTTGAAAAATGAGCACTGAAGTTTCAGCACATTGCAAAAAGCTGGCGGAAGGCAGCTTTTCCAAACAGCTGAATTTGCACTGCAAAGCCTGCAGCTACCGTTGGCAAAAGCTGCTGAAAAACTGGCCTTTGGTTGGGCTGCAGCTTTTTCCAGTGAAAAGTTGCTGAAAAGCCCAACCAAACACCCCCTTAGCTCGGTATGTTTGGTGCTCGAGTGATTCAGGGTGCGACCGAAATTTTTGCACTTTGCACGGGCAACGTCTGGATATTTTACTCGCTAGGTATGGAACGCTGCACGCCCCACCCCTCTGCGTATTTCTCCAGGAGGAGATAGAAGAGGACGAACGCTGCACACCCCACCCCTCTTTGGGTATGTGTATTTCTCCAAGAGGGGAGGGAAGGGGACGAACGCTGCATGCCCCACCCCTCTGGGTATGCGTATTTCTCCCGGGGGTCTGTTATGTCGTTCATCTCTTTGCTCCTTGGACACGTTGTCTTTGAGCCGACCGCAGCTAAGGGGACTAGCAGTTAGCGACGCGTGAATCGGCGTAGTGACTCGTGTGGTAACTGTTGGATCAGTAGCTTAAGATGCGGCGAGAGGGGGGGAATGTCAATTTCAAAATTTTCTTCTGAAAACAAGAACACGATGCAATGTATTCAAATTAGAGAATGCAGTGGAAAACCATCGACAAAAGCGATCAATGTTGGAGAAGTCAACACTGAGCAGATCGGAGTTCCGGAGTAAAAATATCGGAAGTTCCGACATTACAGGAAGTTCCGAAGTTACCCTAATTCTGAATTCTCTGGAAAAATCTGAACTTCTGACTTCCGGGTCGGAACTTCCGATGTGGATCGGAACTTCCGGAGTAAGAGAATCGGAGCTTTCAGTTTTGGCAAAAACAGCAGACTGTCGCTCGGAAAAACGTTCGCAGATTTTGATCTACCCAATGGAATTGAACGAAATTTTGCACAGTGGTAAACAAGGGAACTACGAAGCTATTCCAATTGGGATCCAGCCATTCTGAATCAGACCATGACGATTCTCTTATGTCGTTCACCTCTTTGCTCCTTGGACACGTTGTCTTTGAGCCGACCGCAGCTAAGGGGACTAGCAGTTAGCGGCGCGTGAATGGGCGTAGTGACTCGTGTGGCAACTGTTGGATCAGTGGCTTTAGACGCGGTGGGAGAGGGGGGGGGAATGTCAATTTCAAAATTTTCTTCTGAAAACAAGAACACAATACAATGTATTCAAATTAGAGAATGCAGCAAAAAACCATCGACAAAAGCGATCAACATTAGAGAAGTCAACACTGAGTAGATCAGAGTTCCGGAGTAAAAATATCGAAAGTTCCAACATTACAGGAAGTTCCAAAGTTACCCTAAATTTGAACTCTCTGGAAAAATCTGAACTTCTGACTTCCGGGTCAGAACTTCCGATGTGGATCGGAACTTCCGGAGTAAGAGAATCGGAACTTTCGCTTTTGGCAAAAACAGCAAACTGTCGATCGGAAAAACATTCACAGATTTTGATCTACCCAATGGAATTGAACGAAATTTTGCACAGTGGTAACCAAGAGAACTACGAAGCTATTCCAATTGGAATCATGTCAAAAGCTTGTCTGTGCTAAGCGAAAATGCCAAATTACTATCAGTTGTTTTCTAACCCCAAAAGTCAGCCCTACCTAACAAGTTGAACGAAAATCAAACCATTGATTTCTAGGACCTTGTGAGGTATGTTGATATGGAATTAGTACAAAATTATCTCACCCATCATAGCAGCATATTCCAGCCCCCAAAAGATAAAATTGGAATCTTAAAGAGAGTCAAAATTGAAAACCCCCAAAACTTATCTTTCCTTCAATATAGATCCAAAATCAAGATGAGAATGAGAAAGAGAAAAGGGGAAAGTCTCAAGAACACATACTCTCTTCTTGAACTCTTCTTGTATTGATTTTCTTGATGTTTAAAACCTCTCATCTTAGGCCAAAACTCTCCTGAGCAGCTCTTCCAAGAGATTGTCCAAAAAGAGTTCAGGTTTCACAAATTCACCATCTCCTATTTATAGTGGAAGGGACATACCCCTTTTCACTTGGGCCTTAAAGCCCACTTAAGGGCATAGGGCACTCAGCACACATCCCAAAGCGTCTAAGCCACCTATGCACCCTCAAACCTTCCTACCACTGCAAGCCTAATCCTAAACCGTATCGTTGGCCGCCACTGCGATTTCTTTGATTTGTTTCGGTGGTGTCCGCACTTTTACAAAAGTACCCTCGCACCAGCTTAATCCTCACGTCTTGTCTCCACCTTTGCCTTGTCCGTTAAGGCTCCGTCTTGAGCCGCCCGATGTCGTCGCCATCGCCTTGATTGCATGTCCGCCTTCCAGGCGTAATGCCGATCCTCGTGACCGAACCACCGTCGCACTCATTAACCCTGCACACTAGTAGGCAAGCAAACCGGTTGCGAGCACAAGTTTTCCACTTGACCTAACTTAGTCGAGAAATCAATTCCATCAATTTTTCACGAGACAAATTGACCAAACTCTAATTTATCAGAAAAACTCGTGGTCAAAAAGCTTTCACTATCGGAACATCCGGTTTCTTGAACAGAACCTCCGGTTCTCAAATACATAATCTGAGAGCCGAGTCCAAAGACTGAACTCGGTCCCTCCGAAATTAAAAGTCGGAGCCTCCGACTTCAATTTCGACTCCACACATACGATCTGGAAATCCACCAGACATTCACTAAAGCCGAGTCCAGAACCTGAACTCAGAGCCTCCGAAAATAGAAGTCGGAGCCTCCGACTTGAAGCTTGAAAATTCCGACGTCAACCATGGAACTTCCGAATCACATCGGACCATCCGGTTCGTGGATCGAAATCTCCGATTTTTCTAGTGCACTAAAAACTCAGTCAACATTGGATTAGAATACCGGAATGTCGGGACTCAGAATCCATAACAGAGAATCTTAAGTGAAATCACCCGCTAAGTCGAAACACCAACCCCGACCTCAACCCTTGGTTATCAATTCCAAGAGGAGTGGAGCGATATGGCTTCGAATGGCCCGAGACGTCAACCCCGAACTTGCTCCAGCAAACTAATGCACAGATTAAGTAGGGTGATATGGTCTCCTCACTCTTTTCTCACTGAGCCGGAACATCAATCCCAAACTCGTTCTGGGAAATGAATGCTCGGCTGGAGTAGGATGATATAGTTCCCAAACTCCCAGTGGAAGAGTCACTTCACAGGGGTGATTAAACCAAACAATTCTATGATATAGACTCTGAAACCCTACCCGCATCATGTGCTTCAATAACATACACGCAAGGCACATGAGGCAGGTAAGAACAAAGAAGTATCACAATAGCAACTCTACGACTGAAACTGCAATAATACTAGTTGTTCTTAAAACTTAGCAGCATAATTCACACAAAGAGTCTATTACACAGCGGAAGATTTAACATGGCTAAGAAGCCAAAAAGGTAGGGCCAATAGATGGCAGCAGAACAAACCAAGTTGCCGAACCCTGGGCAGGATCACTGCCTGGGATTCCCAGCGACTAGTCGTCGTGGGCGTCGATCTCTATATAGAAACCATCCGTTGAGGGGATGATTTCCTCTGCACAAAAATTATCAAGAACTGCATGGTGAGTATAAAAATTGTACTCCGCAAGATTTACAAGGGAAATTAGTAATAGATGCAACATGATTCAATAAGGGGGTAATTGTGGACTATTTTGTGGAAAGCTGATTATCCATTTGACAATACTTTTTAAGTAGAATGAAATCGACTACTGGATTGCTTTTAAAGGAGATGAGTTGAAACTTCAAACAGAAATCTATTGCAGACTACCGAATACTTAAACCCTCGATTCTTCCTCAACCACCAGGGAGGAAGCAATCGCTAACACCTCAACCTTAGAGTTGGCATGTTTTAAAGTAATGTTGTAGTTGTCTAATTCGATGCGGATTCTTACCAAGTTATCCATAACCGCGGACACGGCTATTCGAATAGTTTAAACCCTGCAGGGATGTACATCTTTACCTACGCGTATCAATCGACTCTTAATGCTAGGCCAAAGACACACTTCACGAGGTGTGTTAGCAGAGTGTGATTGAACATGACCTTTACAATATTTTTGACTTAGGTATGAGCCGTCCTAATGGGCTAATCCGTGTACACCAGTCCGGCCGGTACCCCGACACGGTCCCAAAAGTTGTAGCAGGTGATACGTCCCTGGTCCCGGACCATGTGTAACCATTACACCTATATTGAGGCACCACATCACATCCTTTTTCACTCACCCAGCAAATAGAAACAGCAAACTATGCAGCTCATGACTCAAGTCTAGACAAATTATTCAGTCGTGGGTGGCACATTATACCACCCGTGTAGAAGTACGCAAATCTTGGTTCAAAAGGACACCGGGAACCGGTCCTTGTGGGAAAAACGAGACAATCCACCATGCTCCCAGCCATGGCCTCTCGTCTAAACCCGATCATTATTAATCAAATTCATTAGTTACTTCCCGGTGAACACCCACCTATCGCTTAACCCATCCAGAGTGTTGTGTTTTGTCTGCCATCCAAGGAATTACGACTTTTACATGGCTAAGCATGTCTAAGCATCATTAACTATATATGTAACTTATAAGAACAACTATACTACTCTAAATAGGTTGGGAGGGGGTGGTGGTGTTGATTGAGCGACAAAGTAAGTTATGCAAGGAATAAAGCTAGCACTTAACATAAAATATAAGTTGAACGCATGCGATAGGGTTTTGGAAACAATTAATAACTTGCAAATAGTAGGATGATCGCAAAATATTCAAAGGGTTGCTTGCCTTGCGGTTCGGCTATTAGATCTTGTTCTTGCTCAGGATTAAACGCTTCGAGATCTCCCGGCTCTATCGGGAAGAACGAAAACACTGAAAAAAGGAGGCGTAATAATAAATATCACAAGGATGAACATCAGCATGACATGGAATGCATGTCATGGCATAGAGGATTCAAAATGAAAACTAATGCAACTGGAATCAATTTAATCGGAGTCCGAACGCTCGAGATATCGTGATCCGACGACTTCCGGCTAATCAGGAAAACTCTAATTTGAGTTTTTAGCCATTTATATTTTTTCTAGCATGCAAATATGTATGAAAATGACATACTTAGATAGATCTCATTTTTTCTAAACATTTTGATATATTACTTGTATTTTTCCGATTAAAAATGAATTTTCTAAGATTTAATCAATTTAAATACCCTTTTTGTATTTTTCTCAGTAAATAAATTTAATATTAAATAATAAATATTTTTATTACTCAATCTGTCATAGCCTCAGAGACTGACATGTGGGCCTCATGGTCAACTCTAGTCAAAGTTGACTGAGTCAATGACAAGTGGGACCCACTTGTCATAAATTTTTTATTTTCTTTTAATCATTTTATTAAATCTGACTAAAGAGCTTAGAGGCTTACCGATCGGAGGTCCCCTACCAGGCCTTATATAGACGACCGGGATAAGGTTACAAGAGTCCGAATCGGTTAACAGGTTGGTTTCCTAATTAGTTACAACAGATTCCGGGTATGCCGGGCAGGTATTAGTCCATGTCTTGTACTCCACATTGATGAGGCGCTCCCGTGTAGAAATCAGACTCTGAGTAGTCGGCCCGGCCCGCCCTGTGGCCGAAGGGCCAGATTCGTACTCCTTGATGATACTCGGGTGCCATGTCATCGTCAGTAGCCCCCGAGCCTTCGGTCTACTAGGATAGTCGGGCGGAGGCTCCTTTGTCTTCTGTAGTATTCACTCTAGGGGCACGAACAGTGCACCCCAGAGGGTGTAGCCCCCGAGTCTCTACTCGGTTCGAGGAACCGAGTGGAGGGTCTTCAATGACTCTTCCCGAGTAGCTGGTTTACTTGCCTTTCCGTAGATTTCACTCTGGGGGCACGAACAGTGCACCCAGAGGGTGTAGCCCCCGAGCTTCTACTTGGTTCAAGGAACCGAGTGGAGGGTCTTGATGATTTTCCCGCCTTCGACCGACTCGGCCAGCGCAAGGCCGAGTGCTCAGCAGCTTGAGGTGGAGAAAGCCGCCACCGAGCCCTCTCTGAAGAGAACTCAGGACGCCGCCGCTGGTAAGCCCCGACTCATATCTGCTCCGTCGGAGCCTGCCGAGTAACTTTGCTGCCGACATTGCCGATGAAAAGGTCCCCGTGCTGATGGAGAAAGCCCAGTTGGCAGATACCAGTGCTGACAGTGTTGTCCTGAAAAGGTAGGGAGAAAACACATGAACCGTTCCATATACATGTGAAGTACTCGGTGTCGGAGTATTATTCTGGTAATACTGAATATGGGGCGGCGTGAGCACAGAAAATCAGGATGGGTGCACACGGGAAACAGAATTTAGACAGGTTCAGGCCCTCACGGAGAGGTAATACCCTACGTCCTGTGTTTGGTGGCTAGTATAGCTTGTATCCCGAGTGCCGCAAGCCCTCGAGAACCGATCTCAAGGTTGCTTGGACTAGGCAACAATGGAGATTGTCTATGACTAAAAAACTTACCGATCGGATGCCCCCTACCGGGTCTTATATAGGCGGCCTGGATAGGGTTACAAGAGTCCGGATCGGTTAACAAATTGATTTCCTAACTTGTTACAATAGACTCCGGGTATGCCGGGCAGGTATTAGTCCATGTCTTGTACTCCACGTCGATGAGGCGCCTCTGTGTAGAAGCCGGACTCCGAGTAGTCAACCCGGCCCATCCTGTGGCCAGAGGGCCGGATTCGTCCTCCTTGATGATACCCGGGTGCCATGTCATCATCAGTAGCCCTCGAGTCCTTCACGATCTTGCTGCTGTCGGTCTTCTCTTCCGGTCAAGCTCTCCGAGTGACTTCCGCTTGCAGGGAGATCGCGAAGGACTGTCAGAACTCCTGTGGAAAAAACAATAGAAGCCGAGTAACATTCACCTGTAAGGCAGGAATATTATGGCGGGGAGCTAATAACGGGTGAGCTCTGGTGGCACCCGATCCATCCTTATGGACAGAGACCGGCTGATAACCCAGCGTGGGGCGTGCCATGAATTCCGACTGGATTTCCTAGTAGCACCCGACCTTCCCGAGTGGATTAAGGCCAGCTAGTGTCCCCTGAAGGAATGCCTCCGAAATTCACGTCAGAACCAGAGAAACAAGCCATGGCGCATAGGTTCCCGAGTAACGAAGCCTTACACCGGGTCATTCCACTGGGTCCGGAAATTCCGGACCCCAGAGCCTCCGAGGCTTTGCATGCTCGGTAGGTCTGGGCGGAGAATCCAGTAGCTCCGAGTTGCTCGGCATCCGACTTGTGGCCTACGGAAGGCATGCCATTACTGCCCTTCACTCGGGTGTACTCAGGTGACTGCGTTCCTGCTTGAGGCCAGCCACTGATACCCTTCATAGCCGTAGCGTCCGGTTCCGATTCAGCTGGTAACCAGCTGGTGGTTTGTGGGAAACACGCTTCGGTTGCTATTAGCGGAGGTATATTCCGATCGGTTTTTAACCCTGGAAGGCCAACCGTCAGATCCCCTTTCATTAAACCGCATGAATCGCGGCGGCGTTAAGTCGTGGGAGCGGAAGAAACGTGACGTGGCCAGCCCGAAGCGCGTAGTGGAATCTGAAGGGGCGCATCGTGGGCGCGGTGAATCCGGGTGCGTGCGGACGTGGGGAAACCGAACCGTTCGATCCGTCCCTTTATATTCCGAAGAGATTGCGGATCTGACCCACGCATCCACACTCATTCTCCTTCCTCTTGCGCCCAAACCCTTCGTCTTCTCCTCGCCCAAATCAGCTCGTGCGCGCCGCTCCACCCAAAACCCTAACTCTTACTTCGGCCACCTCGGATGCAAGCCCTGCATTGGGAAGCTGATCTGACCGAAGCCGAAGAAGACGCTTTGGTGTGGAAGCTGCTGAGTGAAGAAGAGTCGCCCGCCGATCCAATGGCCCTGTGGATGAAGTTGACGGCGACGGAGGCGCGGCTGGAGATCCTCGTGCGGCTAGGGTTGCTGCCGCCAAAGGAGCTGGTCGAGTGGCGCGCCACCGCGGGGGAGACCATCCCCACTCCGAACACCGGCGAGCTGGTCGTCCACAGCTCCTTCTTCGAGCGGGGATTCTCGGTGCCGGTCCACCCATTTCTGCGAGGGCTGCTGTACTTCTACGGGCTGGAGCTCCACAACCTCAACCCCAACAGCATGCTCCACGTCGCGTGCTTCATCACCTTATGCGAGTGCTATCTCGGCATCCGGCCGCAATTCGCCCTGTGGAAGCACCTGTTCATGGTGAAGCCACAGCCGAGCAGAGACAACCCGGCCGTAGTGGGAGGCGCCGGGTTCCAGCTGAGATCCGGGGCGGCAAAGAACTACCCGGCCCCGCCGATGCAATCGTGAAACAAGGGCTGGCATGCCAACTGGTTCTACTGCGCCAACCCCGACCCGTCGCTGCCAGCTTTCTCGGGCCATCCACCCGAAGTCAAGCCGAGCTGGTCGGATCCCCCACTCGACAGGGAGCAGGACAGCGTCGCCGTCCTAATGGCGCAGCTTGCCGAGGCGATGAAGGCCGGAGTCACCGGGACGGTCGTCGTTGCGACCTTCGTCCGGTGGCGGGTGCAGCCTGCGAAGCTTCGGGCGCACCCATGTTCGAGTACACCGGCAAGGATGACGCGACCCGGGAGTCTGCCGAAGGGCTCACGGAGGGCGAGGTCCAGAGCAGGCTCGAGAAGCTCCTGGCTCAGGGGACGAGCCTAGAATTCTCCGGGCGGCCGCCGCCCTTCAGCCGGGCGAACCCGCCGAGTCAGGTGAGTAACTGAGTCCCTGCCCTTTTTGTTTTTCCTTAATTCTTCGCCGAGTCTCACTCGGGGTTTGTCTTTGTGCCTTTGCAGGTTTTGTTCGGCTTCTGTTCCAACGCTCCCCTCCCGGAGGATGAGATATGGAACCAGCCGCGATACGCCGACGTCCCGAGCGGCGGGCCACCACCGCAGGGAGCAGCCGGGGCATCTTCTTCCGGCGCCGGCTCTTCAAAGGGCGCCGGGTCTTCGAAGGGCGCCGGACCTTCTAAGGGGAAGGCGCTGGCGGCCGCGGCCCCCCGCCCTCCCCCCGCCGAGCGCGCCAGCCCCGGAAGAGGGCGAGGATGAAGATGACGTTCCCCTCCGCGTGAAGAGGCGGAGGCCCCCGGCGGGCCCTGCCCCGAGGGGACAGCGCGGCTCCGCCGCCGGCCCGACACCCACCGCGGTGGGCTCCGCTTCATCGGGGCAGGGTGGCTCCGCCCCCCGTCCTGACTCGGCGGCTCCGTCCCGCCGCGAGGACTGCTCCGGCGGAGCAGGACGGCTCCGCCGCTGGTGCTGACCCGGCGGCGCCGGCTGCCGCTCCGAGTGAAACTCCTCGGGCGGCCGAAGACGACGTTCCCCCCAGCCGGGGGGAGAAAGAGACGCCGATACCGCCTTCGGGGCACAAGGTGGGTCGGGAACCTCGGCGGCCCCGGCCGCTGCCGCGTCCGGGCGGCGAGCCTCGGGGCCCAAGAAGCGCATTCCCTTCCCCCAGATCGGCCAAGTAAGTGTCTCGGCGACTGCTTGCTCATTTGTGTTTTTTCGAAGACTGATGGGTTCAACTTTCTCTCTGTAGGACGCAGAGGGCGGGGGACATCCCAAAGGCTCCCCCGAGCGCCCCGTGGTCCCAGCCGAGGCTGGGGATCCGCCGGGATCGGACACCCGGTCCTCGTCGCCTCCACCTGCGGCCTCGTCCTCGCCTCCCCGGCCGTCCCCCGAGCGACCCAGCGCGCAACTCGCCTCGCCTGCCGGTCCTCAGGGGGGAGGAGCCCTCCGCCGGAGCGTCGGCTCGGGGAGCGCCTGTGGACGCCGCCAGAGCTCGGAGGCGGCGGGAGAAGCAGGTCCCGAGTCGGCTGGGGCCGTCGGCCAGAGCTCGGAGGTGGCGGGAGAAGCAGGTCCCGAGTCGGCTGGGGCCGCCCCGCAGGACCGTGGGGGCAATCTCGACTTGCCCCCGCCGATGGAGGAGTTCAGCGCTGCTCCGCCTCCCCAGCCGTCCTCCGAGCTGGTGCTCCGACCGCTTCGGGTCTGGCAATCGGACTCGTGGCGGCCGGCTATGACGATCCAGGGAGATCGACGACGTCGCGGAGGAGAAAGAGTCGGAGACGATCGACGGACGTCGTGGCTCAGCTCGGCGAGATGCTCCCGGCCTTGCTGAAGACGGTGAAGGAGGGAGCCAACCTGCTGAACGGCAGGTTGCGCCCATTGATGCAGGTGAGTCACCTTTGCTTTCGAGAGTGAGTGTATCCGTAGGGAGTAGCCCCCGGGCCTCTGCCCGACTAAGGTAGTCGGGTGGAGGGCCCTTAGCCTATTTGTAGTTTTCACTCTAGGTGCACGAACAGTGCACCCAGAGGGTGTAGCCCCCGAGCCTGCGTTCGACTAGGATAGTCGGGCGGAGGGTTTATTTTGCATTCTTTTCTAGGTTTGACTCTGGGTGCACGAACAGTGCACCCAGAGGGTGTAGCCCCCGAGCCTCCGCTGGGTCCTTGGGACCGAGTGGGGGGTTTTGATAACCTTCCCAGGTGGCCTTATTTTTTCTCTTCTTTTTGCAGAGTCTGAATCAGCGGTCGCAACACAAGACCGCCTTCCTTCAGGACCGGCTGCCGGTCCTTGACCGACTCGACCTGCGGAAGGCCGAGTGGGACAAGTTGGCTGCGAGCCGGCAGGCAGCGGAGGATATGGCCCGCAAGCGCGGGGTGGAAAATTACCGCTCTGCACGCGGGCCTTTCGCAGGAGATCGCCCGAACCAAAGGTGAGGGATCCGAGTGGTGTTTGTCGTCCCCTTGTCGCCTTTTGTCTTGCTGATGCGCTATCTTTTGCAGCCACGAAGACGAGGCCGCGAAGCTTAGGGCGGAGCTCGAGGCGGTGAAGGCCCTCGCCCAGGAGCTCGACGCCGCCAAGGACCAAGCCAGCAGGCTCCAGGAGATGCTCTCGGCGGAGAAAAGCCCGCGCGGAGCAGCTCGAGCGCAGGGCCGCCGACTCGATGGCGGCTGCCGAAAGCGGCGAAGAGGGGAGCCGCCGAGGCCGAGACTGGTGAGTTTTTGACCCGGGCTTGGAGCTAGTCGGGGCCCGCCGGTCTTCTTTGCTCACCGTTGAGTTTTGTCCTTTGTAGATTTTAAGGCGCGTCTCGAGAAGGCCCGTGGGATGACCGAGTCGTTGCTGACGGCGGGACGGGTGGCGTGCGGCGCCATCTGGTTGGAGGAACCAGCCCCGGATTCTGTAGCGGCAGTCGCGGAGCGCCTGACGCAAGCGCCTGACCAGCTGAAGAAGATCGAGTCGGATGCTGCGCGGACGGGGGCCACCATGGTTCTGGCGATGGCTCGGTCGCACTATCCAGTGCTGGACATGCAGACGATCGGGGAGGGGTATGCTGCCAACGTCCCGGACGAAGACATTCCGGAGATGATGAGGATCGTCGAGTCTACGACAGATTCCCTTCTGGATCGCGCGGGCCTGTAAAAATAATGGTAGCTGTGAACAGCTCGGCGACGCCGAGTTATTTTTTGTAAGGACTCGGGAATCCCGAGTGATTTTTGTAAAAACTCGGGGACGCCGAGTGATTTTTGTATGCACTCGGGGAGGCCGAGTGACTTATGTATGCACTCGGGGATGCCGAGCGACTTATGTATAAACTATCCCGATTAGCAAGTAAATTTATTTTAGCCGTGAAAAGACTTTGTTCCTGTGTATGTTTGCTCGTTCGTTTCTGCTCTTTGCCAACCCGTTGTAGCCTCCTTTGCGTAGGGATTAGCCGTGGGCGTGTGTCCCATGTAGCGTAAGGTTGCGGCGTAAACCGACGATTGGAGTCAAAGAGTTAACACCGGACTTTATGCACAGTACTAAAATATTTCACGAGTGCGGGAAAACCGTGTAGTTGCTGAGTACCCGCTACGAACAGGCGTAGCAGGGTCAGTCGGGGAAAAAGGAACTTATTCCGAGTGAGCGAAAAAAGGTCTTTTTATTCATGTTTCCGTGTTATGATATAAAGTGTTTAAGCGTACAAACGACGTAGCTATTCGATGTTCCACGCGTTGGTGAAGATGTTGCCGTCGCCGTCCTTCAGTCGGTAAGCCCCCGGGCGCAGCACCTCAGCGACTATGTACGGACCCTCCCATGGCGGCGAAAGTTTATGCTGCTCTTTGCTGGACTGGACTCGACGTAGGACCAGGTCGCCGACGTTGAACGAGCGGCCGCGTACGTGCCGGCTGTGGTAGCATCGTAGGCCCTGTTGGTACTTAGCCGACCGAAGGAGCGCAACCTCGCGTGCTTCTTCGAGTTGGTCGAGAGCGTCTTGTCTTGCCTCCTCTGACTCGGCCTCGTTGAAGGCGCGGACGCGTGGGGAACCGTATTCTAGGTCAGTCGGGAGGATGGCCTCAGCTCCGTAGACCGTGAAGAAAGGTGTATAACCGGTTGACCGGTTGGGCGTAGTCCGAAGGCTCCAAAGTACTGATGGTAACTCGGCTGCCCACTTGTCTGCGAATTTATTCAGTTGCTGGAAGATCCGAGGCTTGAGGCCTTGCATTATCAGACCATTGGACCGCTCGACTTGCCGTTGGTGCGCGGGTGTGCCACGGCGGCAAAGTCAAGGCTGATGTTGTAGTCTTCGCAGAATTGAAGAACAGCTCGCCCTGTGAACTGGGTGCCGTTATCTGTGATAATGCTGTTGGGCACGTCGAAACGGAAGATAATGTCCCGAAAGAATTCGATGGCCTTTTCTGCAGTTATCGTGGCGACCGGCTTGGCTTCGATCCATTTGGTGAACTTGTCGACTGCGACGAAGAGGTGTGTGTAGCCCCCGGGAGCCTTCTTGAGGGGACCAACCATGTCTAGACCCCAGACCGCGAAGGGCCAGGTGATCGGGGATAGTTTGGAGCGCCTGAGCCGGCAAGTGTGTCTGCCGGGCGAAGTGCTGGCATCCCTCGCAGGTGCGGACGATGTGTTCGGCGTCTGATACGGCGGTCGGCCAGTAAAAACCTTGTCGGAAGGCTTTCCCGACTAGTGACCTGGGCACCGCATGATGTCCACACACTCCCGAGTGGATATCGTGCAGCAGTTGCTTTCCTTGATCTTGGGATATGCACCGCTGGAGGACCCCAGAGGTGCTCTTTTTGTAGAGTTCGCCATCGACGATGACGAAGGCCTTGGCACGTCGCGCAATGCGGCGCGCCTCGGTTTGGTCCGGCGGGAGGATGTCCCGTAGGAGGTGATCTCGGAAGGGCGTTGTCCAGTCGGGAGTGACGGCCAGGACCTCTGACGAGGGCTGCTGAGTGGCGTCGCTTTCCGGGACTTGCTCTTCTTCGGTCTTGGGTTGTTGTTTCTGCCTTGATAGAAGGGGTGTGCAATTCCTGGAGGAAAACTCCAGCCGGGAGGACGTCCCGACTGGGTCCCAGTTTGGCGAGTGCATCCGCAGCTTCGTTGTCTCGGCGTAGGACATGGGTAATCTCAAGACCGTCGAACTTGGCTTCGAGCTTGCGCACTTCTTGGCAGTAGGCCTCCATGGAGGGGTCTCTACACGACCAGTCCTTCATGACCTGCCGGACTCACTAGTTCGGAGTCTCCGCGTGCCAGGAGGCGACGGATCCCGAGTGAAACGGCAGACGAAGACCATGAACAAAGCTTCGTACTCGGCAACATTGTTAGATGCCGGGAAGTGGATCTGCAATACGTACTTGAAGCACTCGCCTTTGGGAGATATGAGCACGACACCAGCCCCCGTGCCCTGAAGCACCAGAGAGCCGTCGAAGTAGAGTGTCCAGTGCTTGGGGTCGACGTTGGAGGGTGGAGATTGGACTTCTGTCCACCGTAATGGGGTATCCTTGAAAGTAGTGGACTAGCTTCTGTGATGTTATGAACACCGCATAGATGATCTTCTGGATCTGAGGGTACCAGACCTTGGAATCTGAAAAGGACTTCACTGATGAAGTAAACCGGGCGAGGGACCTTCTGGACATGACCGGGCTCGGGGCGTTCCACAACCAAGATCGTACTAACTACCTGAGTAGTTGCTGTGACATAAAGAAGCAGCGGCTCGTTGGGCATTGGGGGACGCCAGCACCGGGGGGGGGTGATTAAGAACTTCTTCAAGCCATCGAGGGCTGCTTGGGCCTCGGATGTCCAAGTGAAGGTTTCCGACTTCTTCATGAGCTTGTAGAGGGGTATGGCCTTCTCGCCGAGTCGAGAAATGAATCGGCTGAGAGCTGCCATGCACCTAGTCAGCCGTTGGACATCTTTGAGGTTCTTCGGTGGACCCATCTTGACGATGGTGTCGATGTTTTCTCCGGGTTGACTTCGATCCCTCGTTCGGAAACGATGAAACCGAGTAGCTTGCCCGAAGGGACCCCGAATACACATTTTTTGGGGTTGAGCTTCATGCTGAATCTCCTAAGGTTGGAGAAGGTTTCTCCCAAGTCACTCAGGAGGTCTTCTCTTTTTTGGGACTTGATCACCACATCGTCGACATAGGCTTGTACGTTTCGGCCGATCTACGACTGAAGGCAACGCTGTATGCACCGTTGGTACATAGCGCCTGCGTTCTTGAGGCCGAAAGGCATGGATACGTAGCAAAAAGCGCCAAATGGAGTGATGAAAGATGTCTTGATCTCGTCATCCTCCTTCATCTTAATCTGGTGATAGCCCGTGTAAGCGTCGAGAAAACACAAAATTTCGCACCCGGCCGTGGAATCGATCACTTGGTCGATGCGGGGAAGAGTGAATGGATCTTTGGGGCATGCCTTGTTGAGGCTGGTATAATCAACACACATCCTCCACTTTCCATTCTTTTTGCGAACAAGAACCGGGTTCGCTAACCAGTCGGGATGATACACTTCTTTAATGAAGCAGCTGCTAGAAGCTTGGCTATTTCTTCTCCTATGGCCTGACGTCTATCCTCAGTGAAACGGCGCAAGCGCTGCTTGACCGGCTTAGCGTCTGGTCGAACATTCAGAGAGTGCTCGGCAGCCTCCCTTAGAACTCCGGGCATGTCGGACGACGTCCATGCAAAGATGTCCCGGTTGTCCTGGAGGAAACTGACGAGCGCGCTTTCCTATTTATCGCTGAGCGCAGTCCCGATCTGCGTCGTCTTAAAGGAGTCTTCGGGGTCGAGCTGGATCGACTTGGTGTCCCGCGCCGGCTGGAAAGATGTCGATGTTGAAGCCTTCTTGGCCGGGGGTGGTTCCTCAACCACAGCCGACTTGAGGTTGCTAAGCTTGGCCTCAGCGATTTGGGCCGCGGCGAGGTTGCAATTTTCCAGGTCGCACGTGTATGCGTGCTGGAAACTGCTTCACACCGTTATTACCCCGTGGGGGCCTGGCATCTTGAGCTTCAGGTAGACATAGCTGGGGACAACCATGAATTTGGCGTAGCAGGGACGCCCTCAGAATGGCGTGGTACGATCCTGGGAAGTCGACGAGCTCAAAGGTGAGGGTCTCGGTCCGGAAGTTGTCGGGAGTTCCAAAAGTAACGGGCAGGCTGTCCTGCCCGAGTGGACTCGCCATCTTGCCGGGTACCACTCCGTGGAAGGGGCACCAGTCGGCTTGATCTCGGAGCGGGAGATCTTCATGTCGTCAAGGGTTTTGACGTAGAGGATGTTAAGACCACTCCCGCCGTCCATGAGGACCTTGGTAAGGCGAACACCGCGAACGATTGGGTCTACCACCAAGGGGAATCGTCCCGGGTGGGGAATGTAGTCGGGGTGATCCGCACGGCCGAAGGAAATCACGACTCGGACCATCGCAGGTACTTGGGCACGGCCGGTTCCGCTGCGTTGACCTCTTGATCTGTGATCTTCTGGCGACGCCTTGACTCGTAGCAGTTGGGTCCACCAAAAATCATCAGACAAGCGGTCTCTTTCGGGAATTCGTCACCTTCATCCTGAGGGGGCTCTTTCTTGTTCCAATTTGGAACATAAGGCTTATTCAAATTCTTCAGGAGATTGCAGTCACGTGTCAGGTGATTGGACTTGGGTCCATGAAAGTGACACGGCTGACTCATCATTTCCTCGAAGGTTGCGTTGGTGCGCTGAGGACGGCGCGGCGGGGCGCGCTCGGCAGCGACAACGAGATCTCCGCCTTTACGCTTCTGATGCTTCTTTCTAGACGACTCGGGGTGGGCGTCCCGACTGGGGGACTCGGACGCCTTGCCTTTACTCCTGCCCTTGTCGTCTCTGGTAGCACTGCGGACAGCCTCTTCGCCGGTGGCGAAGTTATTTGCTATGTCAAAGAGCTCGCGCGTAGTCTGCGGGGTTCTTGCGCGCTATCTTGTGGATGAGGTCGGTGCTTCGAACTCCCTTGGAGAAGGCGGTGATGACATCACCTTCTCGGACCTCAGGTAGAGAATTCTTCTTCTTAGAGAAGCGCTAAATGTACTCTCGGAGAGTCTCATCTGCCTCTTGTGTACAACTGTGGAGATCCCACACATTCCCGGGCCTATTGTAATGCCCTGGAACTTGTTGACAAAGAGGGTCTCGAGGTCGCTCCATGACTGGATGCAACCCGGAGGTAAGCTGGTGAGCCAGGCTCGTGCTGAGTCGGCTAGAAACAGTGGCAAATAATGGATCGCGACGTAGTCGTTTCCACCATTGGTTCTGCACGCCGTGTGATAGTCGGCCAGCCCAAATCTCTGGCCGAATTTCACCCGTGTATTTGTCGATGCCGGTGACTCGGAATCGCGACGGGAAGACAACGCGGCGGATGCGGGTGCTGAATGCTTTTGGGCCCGTATATCCCATGCCGGAGGAAGTCGGGGAACGACCACGGCTGGTGGCGCCACTGTCGTCACGGCGGCCGCCACAGTCATCCGTCTCGGGACCTCGATGGGCGCTCCTTCCAATGTCTGCAGGGTTCCGAGCATTCTGTCCTGGTCCGAGTCGACTGCGGACCGGCGCGGCTTGACGAGCATTTTTGTCCGCATCTTGACGGGCGCAGCTTCGTGCAGCTATGGTGCCTTGGGCATCACGATTGGGCCCGAGTCGCTCGTGAACTGCTCCAGCCGGCTGAGGATGGTTGGGACTTGCATGACTACCCGCCTATGATGGGCGGACTTCTCGAAGGGGTAGAGCGCCGACTCCTAGCACCTGCTAAAGAGTCTGCGCGATCGCCTGAAGCTTCAGACTGCTGGAGGGCGGTTTCCTCCAGCAGGACGCGGAGTCGCCGAAGTTCATCGTGTCCCGGGGTGCCCTTGGGGATTTCAATGGCGCATGCCGCCATCGTGGCCGCGACGATGTTGTGACTCGGAAGCGGGAATATTGGAACCCCGTCCCTTTCACGCATGCGGAACTCGTTATGGACTTGGCGCCCTCGAGCCCTCATATCGTCATTGCGCTGCTGTTCGTCGCGCTGGCGAGCGAGCCTGGTCTGTTGTTCGATCAACTCTTCCTCCTTGGCGAGGAGGCGGAGTCGGGTGGCTTCAAGCTCAGCCGGCGTTTGTTCCACGATAGGGACTGGTCGGCCATCGCCATCGTCTGGCGAGTCGGGGTTGGCCATGAAGACTTCCCGGGACGGATGGTGACTGCCGGAACTCTCGTAATCGTCCGAGTCATACTCAAGGACAGGGAGGAGAGAGTCAATAGCACCCACCAGTCGGGATCTCTGTTCGACGGGTGCGAACCCGCGCGCGGATAGCAGCCCCGGTTTCTTCGTAACCTCTTCCCTGGGGAGAGGGGCCGAAGGCGCGGACTCAGGGGTAAGTCCGTGCCGAGAAACTGATGGAGCCTCTGCGGATCGAGACGCTGCCGAGTAGCAGGGGTGAAGTCGGCCGACCGTGTCGGCGATGAAGTTCAATTTTCCAAATTGGAAAAGTTGTCCGGGATCCGGGATAGCGTTCACGAAAGCGAATCTCATGGCACATCCCGGGGCGAAAACGTTGTTGTTGCTGGCGAAACTCATCCCGATTCGTGTAGATGGATCTATGCGCACCCCCCTACCTGGCGCGCCAACTGTCGGAGTATTATTCCGGCAATACTGAATATGGGGCGGCGTGAGCACAGCAAATCAGGATGGGTTCACACGAGAGACAAGATTTAGACAGGTTCAGGCCCTCACGGAGAGGTAATACCCTACGTCCTGTGTTTGGTGGCTAGTATAGCTTGTATCCCGAGTGCCGCAAGCCCTCGAGAACCGATCTCAAGGTTGCTTGGACTAGGAAACAATGGAGATTGTCTATGACTAAAAGCTTACCGATCAGATGCCCCCTACCGGGCTTTATATAGACGGCCTGGGTAGGGTTACAAGAGTCCGGATCGTTTAACAGATTGATTTCCTAACTTGTTACAACAGACTCCGGGTATGCCGGGCAGGTATTAGTCCATGTCTTGTACTCCACGTCGATGGGGCGCCCCTGTGTAGAAGCCGGACTCCGAGTAGTCGGCCCGGCCCATCCTGTGGCCAGAGGGCCGGATTCGTCCTCCTTGATGATACCCGGGTGCCATGTCATCATCACTCGGGAAGGCCGAGTGTAACTTGATTATGCATGTTTTGGTTAACTTGTTCTGTGTTTATTAACCCCTTCTTTGGTAAAAATTCGTTCGTGTGTAAGTTAGCCCTTTGTGTGTGCTCTTGCCGACCCGTCGTAGCCCCCATTGCGTAGAGATTAGCCGTGGGCTGTTTCCCATGTAGCGCAGGGTTGTAGCGTAGACCGGCGATCGAAGACGAAGAGTTAACGCCGAGCGTTTTACGCAGTATTAAAATAAGTGTTTGAAAGAGAGGGGCCCGAGTGTGCTTAGGCGCACCCAGTGTGGTGTAGCCCCCGAGTGTCCACTATGCGTAGCCGTGAGCGTGCATAGCAGGCCAGTCGGGAAACCCAGAAAGTCACTCGGATGGAACAAGGAAATATTTATTCATTTAAAGTACAAAGCTTAAGCATAGAAGCGACTTAGCTGTTCAATGTTTTAGGCGTTGGCAATCAGGTTGCCATCTTTATCCTTCAGTCGGTAAGCCCCCGGACGTAGTCGGGCGGCAACATACGGCGCATCCGAGTCCGTCATGAAGTCCTCCCGAGAAGGATGGTGGCTTCTCGAACTCTCGAAGCCGCCCGAGTCGTAATCGAGGACGGGTAGAAGGGACTCGATCGTACGGACCAGTCGGGATCCCTGCTCGATGGGTGAAGATCCATGCCCGAGCAGTAGATCCATCTTTCGCGTGACCTCGTCCTTGGAGATGGCCACCGAAGTCATCCACTCCGACGAGAGTCCGAGTGGGAAGGCGGTGAAGCCTCCGCTGACTGGCTAGAAGCCGAGTCGCAGAGATGAAGCTTGCCGAAGCCACTGACTCGAACGAGAGTCCGGGTGAGAAAGGTGATGAAGCCTCTACCGATTGGCCGGGCGTTGAGTCGCAGAGGTGGAGTTTGCCGAGCTTGTCGATGATGAAGTCGAGTTTTCCGAGTCGGAAAACCTGTCCAGGATCGGCGACGGAGTCCTGGGGGCCAAAACTCACGGCCCGACCTGGAGCGAAGTCGCCGTTCCCGAAGAAGAAACCACTACTGCAGATTGACCTTCTCCTGAACCCCCTCCACTGACGGGCACAAAAAGGTCCGTCGCTGCAGGGTAACACCGCCGACGGACACCAAAGAGCCCGTCAGCGGAGAAGGCAGCAAAGATGAAACGTGAGGAGAACCACTGACGGGCGGAAAATCGACCCGTCAGTGGAGATGAACGTGAGGTGGCATAGATGACGCGTGAACTCCACTGACGGTCTCAATTTAAGTGCCCGTCAGTGGAGATTACAGATCCACTGACGGGCTCAGATGTAGCCCGTCAGTGTAAATGGGAACATATGACGTTGCATTTTACTGACGGGCCCTGGGAACCTGCCCGTCAGTAGAGACGTTGTCTTCACTGACGGTATAGATCCTCGTCCGTCAGTGGAGATTATTGCATGGTTGGCTGAAGATTCACTGACGGTCCCCTTTTACGCGACCGTCAGTGGTGATCTCGCCTATATAACCAGAGCGGGCCCTCGCTGCTGGCCAGTGCTCGCGCGCCCACTGGCCAGCAGCGAGTGCCGCCGTCGCCCCAGCTGCTGCCGCCGTCGCCGCCGCCCCCCCTTCCCCCTCCAACCCACCAACACTTCTCCCCTCTCCCCAACCCTCCTCCCCAAGCTCTAGAGAGACTAGATCTAGATCTAGATCTAGATCTAGATCACTCTCTCCCTCCTCCTCTCACTCTCCCTCTCTCTCACTCCTCTCACTCTCTCCCTCCTCCTCTCACTCTCCCTCTCTCCCTCCTCCTCATCTCTCACTCCTCCTCTCACTCTCACTCTCTCCATACATCTCTCCCTCCTCCTCTCACTCTCACTCTCTCCATACATCTCTCATTTCTAGCTCTCTCTCATCTCTCCCTCCTCCTCTCACTCTCACTCTCTCCATACATCTCTCATTTCTCACCAAAAAGATCGCTAGCGCTCGGTAATAATGCTCGCCAGTGTTCTTTTCATGTCGTATATGTATTTGATGTGGTTTTCGGTTATCGAACTGATTAGTTTCGTGTCGTAGGTGTTGATCGATGGATCGCAGTTGGATGTACGACAACCGGGCGACAGAGAGTTGGGCTATGGCTTTGAACGAGTTTCTTGATGTCGCCGAACGAGATATGAGGGCAAAAGGTGGCACGAAGATTTGCTGTCCATGTCGCGATTGCAAAAATTTGGTAATGTTCGATACGAGAGGGAGGGTGACGGTACACCTGGCGCTTAAGGGTTTCATGTCAGGCTATACACGTTGGACATGTCACGGCGAGGAGGAGGAAGATCAGGTGTTACAGCAAGCTGCCGAACACGGAGATGACGAAGAAGACGAGGGGAGCATCGAACCGGACGCCGAAGGAGAAACGGGAAACAATTTGGCCGATATGGTGCAGGACGTTCACATGGTGGAGCAGGTGGTGATAGATCCCGAGGATGAAAGAGAGGCTGCTAAGTTCTCGAGACTAGTTGAAGACTCACAAATCCCGTTGTATACCGGTTCCGATCCAGAGCACACGCGTCTGTCGGTCACGCTGGAACTTCTAAGGATCAAGGCAGCCCACAACTGTCCGGACGAAGGCTTCGATGAGACACTGGCTTTTCTTGCAAAAGTTTTTCCGAAAAACAACTTGCTGCCCACGAGCACCGAAGAAGCCAAGAAGGTTGTCTGCCCTCTTGGGTTAGAGGTGCAGAGGTTCCATGCGTGTCCGAATGACTGCTTTATTTACCGCAAGGAGCACGAGAAGCTGTACAAGTGTCCCACGTGCAACACGTCCAGATTCAAGAGGGGTAGAAAGCAAGCCGATGATGAGGACCCAGTGAAGAGTGGCGCTCCAGCAAAGGTTGTATGGTATCTTCCGGTCCTTCCCCGTTTGAATCGTTTATTCGCTAACAAGAAGGAGGCAAAGCTGCTACGTTGGCACGCCGAGGGGCGGAAAACTGATGATGGAGTGATGAGACACCCTGCCGATGCTTCGCAGTGGAGGGCAATCGACGCCCAATACGATGATTTCGGAAAAGATCCGAGGAATATCAGGTTCGGTATGAGTACGGACGGGATCAATCCATTCGGCAACATGAGCAGCAGACACAGCACTTGGCCCGTGGTTCTATGGATGTACAACCTTCCTCCATGGCTGTGCATGAAACGAAAGTACATACACCTCTGTATTCTCATACAAGGGCCGAAGCAACCTGGGAACGATCTGAACATGTATCAACAATTATTGTTCGAAGAACTAGCTACACTGTGGGAACCAGGGGCCCAGGTCTGGGACGCATACGAAGAAGAGTACTTCAATCTGAAAGCGCTGTTGTTCACGACGGTCCAAGACTACCCCGCGTACGGATATCAGTCCTGCCAGTGTGTTCATGGGTACAAAGGATGTGTGAAGTGTTTGGAGTCTACTACAAGTTTACACTTAAAGGGATCCAAAAAAATCGTGTTCATGGGCCACCGAAGGTGGCTGAAACAGAACGACCCATGGAGGCAAGAGAAGGAATTGTTTGACAATACTGTTGAGGTCCGTTCGGCGCCTCGGGAGAAGACCGGGGTGGAAATCTATGACATCGTGAACACGATGCCCCCTGTTACGCCCGGTAAGACACAACCGTCTGTTCCCATGCAGGACGGCGTCTGGAAAAGGAAATCCGTATTCTGGGATTTGCCTTACTGGAGATTCCTAAGCACACGTCACAGCATAGACGTCATGCATGTTGAAAAAAACGTGTGCGAGAGCTTGCTTGGTATCCTGCTCAACATTTCAGAAAAGACAAAAGATGGACCGAAGGCACGAGCTGACATGGAATTCTTGGGTATAAGAAAGAAGCTGTGGGCTACGAAGCGAACGACCAAGTTGGGGACGGGTGCAGTCAGAATCAAGACGGACTGTCCCGCTGCTTGTTACACTCTCAGCAAAAAAGAGATCGTTAGCTTTTTGGAGTGCCTCCAAGGTGTCAAAGTTTCTTCCGGTTACTCGGCAAACATCGGGAGAATAGTTGACATGAAGAGTCACCGTGTAATTGGTATGAAGTCTCATGACTGCCACGTGATGATTACGCAGATACTTCCTGTTGCAATCAGAGGTCTCATGGAGCCGGAGGTCCGCAAGACAGTCTTGAATCTGTGTAACTTCTTCAACACGATATCTCAGAAGTCGATCTCCGTTACGCGTTGCCACAAGCTGCAGGAGGAGATCATTGTCATACTGTGCGAACTTGAGATGTACTTCCCTCCAGCATTCTTCGATATCATGGTACATCTCATGATCCATATCGTCCCGGAGATACTGGATCTAGGTCCCGTGTTCCTACACAACATGTACCCGTTGGAAAGGTACAATGGGGTTGTGAAGCGCTACGTTCGTAACAGGTCACAACCAGAAGGTAGCATCATCCAAGGCTATGTTGCCGAAGAGTGTGTCGAGTTCTGCACTGATTACTTGGCTGATCAAAAGTCCATAGGTGTTCCTGTTTCACGGCACACGGGAAGGCTCGATGGTGAAGGCCATGCACGCGGACAAAGGCCTTTACATGTCTACAATTCAGTACCCAGTAGGTCAGATGACTATGACAGAGCACATCTCGTGGTCTTGCAACACCTGACGGTGGTGCATCCCTATCTTTGGATGCACATGGTAAAGCTTAAAAAAGAAAACCCGAAGAAGGGAGAAGCGTGGCTCTCGAAAGAGCACAATGGAAAGTTCGCAACATGGCTTAAGAACTACTGGTATGAAAGGCCTCCGACAAATTTCGAAGAAGAGACGGTCAAAATGCTGTCACAAGAACCTGCGAGCAAGGTCCTGACATATCAAGCATACGATATCAACGGATACACATTCTATACGGAGGCTCAAGACAGGAAAAGCACGTATCAGAACAGTGGGGTGACGATGGAGGCTAAAACCGGTAACCGTAAGGACATATACTACGGTGTTATCGAAGAAATTTGGGAACTGGACTACACCGTCACGAAGATACCCATGTTTCGTGTCAGATGGGCGAAAAATATCCATATCGATGATGACAAACTCACTACCGTGACTCTACCTCCCCCGACATCTATTGAGTCAACACAGGTCAAAGCAATCAGTGCGAAAGATGAGCCATGGGTTCTAGCTAAACAAACCTCACAAGTCTTCTACATAAAAGACCCAAAGGCACAGAAGCGCCATGTCGTCAGAAAAGGGAAGAGGAGTATTGTCGGAGTCGATGGTGTTGTTGACGAAGAGGACTACGACCAATTCGACGACCCGGACTCCGAGCCAGAAGCCGTTGATAAACGCCCCATAAGGCCGAGAAAAGCTAGCAAGGATGCTGAGCCCTACGTCAGACGCAGTCACGCCGAAGGACTAACGTATACCACCAAGAAAATCACAATTCATGAGAAGATTTCCGAAGACGATGAAACCTAGCTATTTGTATGTGTGTGTACAAAAGTGTCTTGGTTTGAATGATTTCATGTAACGTGTGTACTTCTGTATGTGTAAATTGTGGATGAATTTGAAGTACTTACAAACCAATGTATAACCCAACTTCAATGAAATTGTCTGAAATTTTAAGTATAGCCTCACGAGGTCATGTAATTACCCCATGCCAATTTTCAAATTTTTTGACCACTTTTAGATTTAATAAAAAATAAAAAACCAAAAAGACGCAAGCAAACATTTGAATTTCGACAAGCAAACGTTTGAATTATTGATATATTTTCTACATACGAGCTAAACCGATACATACGTACGTAGATATGAATTTTCCTTCCATTTATATGCCTTCTTTAGGATAGTTGTAGTTCAAATCTGAAATATATGTAGTAAATAACTAGATATTCATTTAATGCGTAAAAAATAGCAAATGATTTCAGAAAAATGCCTAACTTTGACACGAACAATGTAATGTACTACGTTACATGTACAAAAAGTTTGGAGCGTAGCTAAAAATGTTTTTTGAAAGGTTTTACACATGGTACCTCAAATTGGTATTTCAAAAAATAGAAAATTTGAATTATTACATAACAAGATGCAACATGATGAATTATTAACGTATAATATTGTAATATGAAGTTGTAGTCCAAATCTCAAGTTCAAATGATGAAAAATTTATGACGTGTACTTCAATCTTCATATTTCCCCTTCGAATGCTATGAAGTTTTCTCACAGATAGTTCAGTTATAAAGCAATGTATAATCGAACTTCCGCGAAATTGTCCGAAATTTTAAACATAGCCTCAGAAGGTCATATAATTACACCATGCCAATTTTCAACTTTTTTTGACCACATTAAGATTTTATAAAAAATCAAAAACAAGAAAGGCGCATGCGAACGTTTGAATTTCTCGAAGCAAACGTTTGAATTATTGATATATTTTCTAGATACGAGCTAAAACGATAGATAGGTACGTAGATATGAATTTTCCATCAATTTAGAGGCCTTCTTTAAGATAGTTGTAGTTCAAATCTGAAATATACCGAGTAAATAACTAGATATTAATTTAATGCCTGAAAAATAGCAAATCATTCCAGAAAAATGCCGAACTTTGACACTAACCCAAGAAAGGTAAAGCCCCTAAACCAAAAATACAAAAACACCCATAGCATATAGAAATAACCCTAAGACCACCTAAGAAATGGATATCTAGTTTTAAACAAACAGAAACTATACTGACGGGCACGTCAACGGTGCCCGTCAGCAGTAAAGGTGCCCTAAATTATCCAGCAAACACCAAAAACACCACTGACGGTCATCTTTCGGGAGCCCGTCGGTGTAAATAGAATCACTGACGGGCGCACCACTGTGACCGTCAGTGGTAACAGATCACCGCTGACGGTCGGACCGTGAGGCCCGTCAGTGGTAACCTACTACCACTGGTGAAGCACAACTTTAGTCCCACCTCGCCGAGCGACCAAGGCGCGCGCCAGCTTATAAGGGGAGCAGCGCTGCTGGCTTACGAATTCCTAAGAACTTCCACTGATACATCAACGGGGACGCCTCTGGTCCTCTGCGCGGCTTGGGCTCGTGGGCCTGGGCGCTGTGCTCGGGATAGGCCTCTGGCTGGTCCCTTGCGCGGCTTGGGCTCGCGGGCCTTTGAGCTGTGCTCAGGATGAGCTGGCGTGCTCAACATTTTTTTTAATAGCAATATATCAAAAAGGAAACTAAGAGGGAAGACCTATAATAAAAACCAAACCTCTACCCGGGGGCACCGATAACGCACTATCTGTTAGTTGTATCTAAAAACAAACACCACTGACGGGCACATGTCAGATGCCCGTCGGTGTAAAGTTCACCACTGACGGGCAGAACGTGACGCCCGTCAGTGGTAACATATCACTACTGACGGGCAGACCGTGGCGCCCGTCAGTGATAACCCATCTCCACTGGCGCAGTTCAACTTTAGTCCCACCTCGCCGAGCGACCAACGCGCGCGCCAGCTTAAAAGGGCAGCTGCGTAGCTGGCTTTCGAATTCCTAAGAACTTCCACTGATACATCGATCTGGCCGCCTCTGGTCCCCTTCGCGGCTTGGGCTCGTGGGCCTGGGCGCTGTGCTCGGGATAGGCCTCTGGCTGGTCCCTTGCGCGGCCTGGGCTCGCGGGCCTTTGAGCTGTGCTCGGGTTAAGCTGGTGTGCCAAACTTTTTTTGTAATAAACAATATATGAAAAACGAAACTAAAAGGGAAGACCTATAATAAAAACCAAACCTCCACCGGGAAATTTCACCAAGTGTTAGGCTGACTGCAGCTCTGCTGACGGGCGCGCAAAGGTTGCCCGTCAGCAGTGGTGTAAGCCTAACCGTCACATCCCAAGTACCACTGACGGGCTCTCAAGGGTTGCCCGTCAGCAGTGGTATTGACGTAACCCTAAAAGTCACCTCTACTGACGGGCGGTCGCTCGGTGCCCGTCAGCGGTGGTCTTGCCCTAACCGGCCGTGGCTAGTAACTGACATGTTATTCTGTACTGACGGGCTCCTTTAAGGCGCCCGTCAGTGGTACCCCAGTTATTATATAAGCCACGCGCGGGACTTGGCGAAATTTTCGCCAAGTCCCGCGCGTTCAAAAGAACCAGCAGCGAGACCGACGTTCGCACGACGCCGCCAGGCTGCCGCCGCCGCCCCCGAAGCCCCGGCCGCCGCCTCCTTCCCGAGCGCCGCCGCCCGCCCTCCTCCCTGAGCGCCGCTGCCCTCCTCCCCGAGCACCGGCCGTCGCCTCCTCCCCGAGCACCGGCCGTCGCCTCCTCCCCGAGCACCGATTCCTCCTCCCCGAGCGCCGACGCTCGCCCTCCTCCCCGAGCACCGGCCGCCCCCTCCTCCTCGAGCTCCGGCCGCCGTCTCCTCCCCAAGCACTCCGCCTCCTCTAGTGGTGTCCTTCTTCCCCGAGCAACTGCAGCACCGGCATTTCCTCTAGACCTCCATATCAAGGTTCATACCCTAAAACCCCTAAAACCATATTCATTTGAGAAGTTCTCTGATTTAGTAAGTGGTTGATATATATGTGACATATAGATTGTTCTCTGATTTAGTAAGTACATATGAATGAATGCAGTATATAACTGTGAGCACATTTGTTAATTTGATTTATGAACTGTGCGTGCTGATGTATGTATTCATGAGATTTCCCTTATTGCCCTAGATATATATATGTCTGCTGGTGGTGTAGTGATTTAATAAGAACACTTGATTTACCTACAGTTTGTCAGATTAATTAAGTTAATAGAACAGACATAGTTGTATAGATTAACAAGCTAGAGATGATCAATGTACTTTGAGCTCTGTTGGAAAAGTAGGAAATTTCGCAGTCTTTTAAACATTCACTGTGAAGTGAATCGGTGCTCGGGGAGGAGGGCAGCGGCGCTCGGGGAGGAGGCGGCGGCCGGTGTTCAGCTTCACTCTTTGTTTTCAATATGTACATGTATATAAATATATGTCGGTTCATTAAGCTGGAAGAACAGATGCTTCATTTATCTCAGCTAATATACACTTAATTCTTGTTAAGCAAATATACATATGTCTCTTGATTCCTTTTCTGAATACATATATATATTGGTTCACTTAGGCATAAGGACCAGGGTTTCACGTTGGTCTTGGTTGGTTTATTCAGATGCTTTTGGCATAAGTTCATGTGTATATGTGGTTTATGCATACATGTATGCATAAACCACATATACACATGAACTACTGTCAAATCTTCTTTTCTTTATGTCACCACACTGGACAATTGTCAAATTGGAATCTCTATATTGTCAAAGCATTTGAGCTATTCTTTTTCTTCAGTTTTACAATGGCCGCCAGTAGTACTCCCGCTGGGTCCCCGACCCGAGCAGTAGAGACAGTTGACGACAGCACGGCCCCCCTCGGCGTGGCCGCACCGATCGATGCACCGACCCTGGAGGCACCCAAGCAAGTTGCCTCCGAAGCGGCCAAGGAACCTGCCCTCGAGCTGACCGAGGATCAACCTGCCCTCGAGCTGACCGAGGATCAACCTGTCGTAGCGGCCGTCACAGCTGGACAAGAGCAATCTGAATCGGAGTCCAGCTCTGGCTCTGCCTCCGGGTCAAGTTCCGAAGGGGACGAGGCGCGTGAGGAGGAGGTACCGACTCCAGCCCCGACCAGGTCTCTGAATAGGAGGAAAGGCAACCAGTTGCCGGACAAGACGTACGTCATCACCCGTGTCGACGACGTCAAAGACATTCCGGCGAGTCCACATAAGGCCGCTAAGACCTTTAGCAACGCCTGCGGGTGCTTAGTGCGCGAACAAGTGAAGATTACCTGCAAAGAGTTCGGCCAGTTGACGCAGTCCACGAAAGATACTCTCTTGAGGAAACTGTGGGACAAGTACCAGATACCTGCAGCCGACAAGGAAAGAGTCGAAGCGCAAGCCCTCAAAATCATGGCTAGGGCTCTGAAGACTTGGCGATACGACGCACAGAAAGTCGTAGACGAGGATTGGGACACCAAGATTAGTAAAAGATGGTCCAAGGTACAGAAGGAAGACTGGGACGAATTCGTTGCTCAAATAAGGAGCCCAGAATTCCAGGAGAAGAGCCGGTGGGGGAAAGAGCTTCGCAGGAAGAACACCTTAGACCACAAGCTCGGCAGCCGTGGATATCTGGGGAAGAGACCGAAGTGGGCCAAAGAGGACGAAAAATTAGCCGCGGCTGGGAAAGCACCTCCTTTCGCGCATCTCAGGGAGCCGCGCGCTAGGGAGTACATGAGGGCGCACACAAGGTCTGACCCTGTGACGGGGTCACCAATTTATGAGTCCGAGGAACTGCAAGTGGTGGCCGACCGGCTGGTAACGACTCAACCCAGTCTCTTTTCGTACTTCGTTACGTTGCATCCAAATACGCTGTCTTCTCATCACGTAATTTAACTTGCAGGCCGAACTGAGCCAGCAGCCTGGAAGCTCGCAGGACTCCGTCACGAGCTTCCCAAGATGGAACGACGATCTGGCGAAGGCCCGACAGAAACCGGAGCATCGGGGCCGTGTAGTAGGCGTCGGGGATGGCGTTAAATGGGATAAGGTATTTCCCCGAAACCCCGAGGGGAGCCGCCGCCCCCGGAGAGACAGCCAGGAGTTCATGGACAATCTGCGGGAGCAAATGCGCGAGATTGCCGAGCAGACGTGGCTACGTATGCAGGTGGCCGCAGCGCAAGGCCAGCAGAGCGTGCCTCCCGCTAACCAGCCTCTAGGATGGAGCAGCTGCGCATCCACCTCGGACGGCGGCCCCTACTCGGTGAATCCCGTCGACAGCATCACCGTAAGTCTCGTCCGCTAAACGTGTCGTTATAGTACGAGCTGTTCTCATTTTCCTGACTCCAGTGCGGACGGCACGTCTATCCTCTGTTTCGCAGGAAGCCACCAGATGCACACTCACGGTGCAGATTCCTGGCATGAAGGTCCCGGTGGCGCACGGCCAGGTTTTCCCAACGCCGGAGGGGGCAGTCCTGCACTGTGTTCCTATGCGGGAGCACCACGCGAAGGTGCAGGTCGACCTCGTCCTCAATGACTACAGCTGAGGTGTTAGTCCCTGTCCCCCCCGAAGAGGAGCTGACGAAGCTAGGGCAGTGCAGAAACTGCTTCATCCAGTGGCCGAAGAGCCAGATCACTATAACCGCGGCGGCCTCTCCTCGCACGGGCCCCTCGTCCAACAACCCCTCTCCATCAATCGGACGATCTCCGTTGGGGCTCAGCCAATCACCCCCGTCCTTTAAAGACCTGGAGGACCATCTTGTCGGGGACCAGCACATGTCACCGATTTTGCGGTCCCCGGGAGTGTCGGAAAGGCCCTCCGAGGTTCAAGGCGACCCCCTGGATCAACCGAGGGGGAAGATTTTCTCTCCCTGCCACGCTAGCTGGGACGCTGGAAGCAGCGTTGGCGGCAGGCAAGAGCCCGGAGCCGGTACACCAGAGGAAGAAAAGCAAAAAGAGACGGGCCGGCACCGGCGAGAAGGAAAGAAAGGAGCAGAGGCAGAAAACCTTATCCTTCTCAACATCGTCAGTAGAATTATCTACACGGAGCAAGGGCCTCTGGCGATATCATTACGAACCAGGTCAGGACTTGCTCCCACAGGATGAGCTGGACAATCTGTCGGAGGACATGAAGACGCTGCATGAAGATTACCTGAAGATGTCCAGAGATCCTGGTACATTCTGCCAATATTGGAAGGTGAAGGTGCCAAAGGAATACAATTTTTTCATGCAACATGACCAAGACACCTTCGACATCAACTTTGAAGACCTATTCCACATGTACAACCTCTATAGGCTCGACACCACCATGATCAGGCTATGGGCTCTGTACCAAGCCCAAGAGTGCAGACGTCTTCGGGACTCCCATATTGGCATAGTCGATCCGATATGCATGAACGAAGGCTATGCCGGGACCCCAGAGGGTCAAGGATTTCTTCAAGAATACCTGTCGAATGCATTCGTGGTTCATAAGGACAAGGACTGCATACTAGCCCCCTATAACCCTCCGTAAGTACTAAACTTAGCACCGTGGAGTTTATTTTTGTTTTTTACGTACGTATCTCCGCCTGCTTACGTTCAGTTGTTCACATTTACGCAGCGACCACTGGGTCCTAATTGCGATCGTTCCAAGCTGGGCCAAGGCTTTTTACTTTGACTCCTCGTCGAACAAGACAGCGGACTTCACAAATATAACTAAGATTCTGGATGCAGCCTTTTTCAGAGCCAAGTTCTCGGGCCATCAAAAAATACCTGTGAAAGCGAAAAAATTGGTACACCATTACAAGTTCCCTTGCAGAGTTCAGCCGGAAGGTACCGTGACATGTGGGTACTACACCTGTGCCCATATGGACCTATTTGTCCGGTACAAGAACAAGCATTGGAAAGATATGAAAGAACTGAAGGCTTGGAGCGAGCTGGGAAGTCATATGTACGACTGGCGACAGGACTTTGCTCGGATCCAAAAAGTCTTCGCCAGACTCATCAACCTTGAAGTCATCAATCCGATGGGTGAATTCTACGCCGGCCCCCAATTTCCGAAGCCAAACTTAAGCGGGAATCAATAGAATCGTTGTTTCTGTAATTGAATAAACAATTGTTTCATACTTGTGACCGTCGTTGGAGTGTACATACTATATATGTGATTATAAATGTTATGCGATTAAGAGATTTGACTCTGTGAATGAATAGTTCGTATAGCCTGTGATTAGGAATAATGTAATACTATAGTCTATTATTATGAATAATCTAAGTGTGATTATGAGCTAACACAGATCCATTTCGGTTAGCAGGAATGCATACCTCTACTGACGGGCACTTACGGACAGCCCGTCAGTGGAGTTGAACCTCTACTGACGGGCTTTCATTACGCGCCCGTCAGTACTGATACAACTAGGAGCCCGTCGACATATCTCTACTGACGGTCACTTACGGACAGCCCGTCAGTGAAGATATACCTATACTGACGGGCATTTATTACGCGCCCGTCAGTACTGATACAACCAGGTGCCCGTCGGTTAGCAGGAATACATATCTCCTCTGACGGTCCCTGTGTGACCGTCAGTAGAAATTAACAGTACTGACGGACCGTATGACCGTCAGTGGAGTTACCCCCTCCACTGACATTTCCAGGGTGACGGGCCCCCTGTCCGTCAGTAGAGGGGGTTTGGCGACCGTCAGTAGTGACCTGTTCTGCAGTAGTGAACCTGTCTGGATCTGTTCAGATGGATCTACGCGCACAGCCCTTACCTGGCGCGCCAACTGTCGGAGTATTATTCCGGCAATACTGAATATGAGGCGGCGTGAGCACAGCAAATCAGGATGGGTGTACACGGGAGACAGGATTTAGATAGGTTCAGGCCCTCACGGAGAGGTAATACCCTACGTCCTGTGTTTGGTGGCTAGTATAGCTTGAATCCCGAGTGCCGCAAGCCCTGGAGAATCGATCTCGAGGTGGCTTGAGCTATGAAACAATAGAGATTGTCTATGACTAAAGAGCTTAGAGCTTACCGATCGGAGGTCCCCTACCAGGCCTTATATAGACCACTGGGATAGGATTACAAGAGTCCGAATCGGTTAACAGGTTGGTTTCCTAATTAGTTACAACAGATTCCGGGTATGCCGGGCAGGTATTAGTCCATGTCTTGTACTCCACGTTGATGAGGTGCCCCCGTGTAGAAGTCAGACTCCGAGTAGTCGGCCCGGCCCGCCCTGTGGCCGGAGGGCCGGATTCATCCTCCTTGATGATACCCGGTGCCATGTCATCGTCAATTAATCACTGTCATTAATGTGTCAGATTAGGGTTAATTACCAATCATTAGCATTAAGATGTCTGAATGGTAATTATTAACATTAATTACCGTATTAATTACAGTTTAGCAATTAAAGACCAATCATTAGCATTAATTATAGATCATTAATTACTAAGCATTAATTAGGGTCATTAATTATGTCTTAACGACATAATTAAGCGCATTTAATGCCCTCATTAAGCGGTCGGGGTCCGGCTGTTGGGCTCGGCCGACCGGGGACTCACCCGGCGCAGCGCCGCCGGCGGCGAGGTCCGGGGAGAGGGGGAAAAAAAGGCGGCGCGGCGAGGTGTCACACCCTGTTTTTAAGCAACCCGATTTTCGAAAACCTAAACCCTAAGACGCGTGTATGCGTATATGCGTATATGTTCTTCAGTCATACTACTGCATATTTGGATTTTGATGATTCTCAATGCATGTCATTTCAGGAGAACAGCTAGGGTTCTCCCATCATCGTATGTGCATATAACCCTAAACCCTAAAATCGAACACACGCACCGTATATGCACGAGCACGTTTCAAACCCAAACCCTAGCGGCAGCCTACCCATCTTTGCTCCCGACCCTCCAAGCATGAACCCTAACCTCCCCCTTACCCTACCTCCTCCGTGCCGTCGCCCGAAACCCTAAAACCTAATCTGTCGTCCCATTCCTTAATTAATTAACCCTTAGGCAGAAACCCTAAAATCCATATTTCATGTATTTTCTTTCACCCAAAAATTCTAAAAAAAATTCATAAACTTCTTAAAACCATTTGACACCTAAATATGAAATAATAGTTGCAGGTCCAGTTCAAAAATCTTTGTTTACATCCCAATTTGGATTTAGGTCAAATTTCCACTTTGAACTACAACCCATGCAATCAGAGTTCAAAAAAATCCTAAAAATTCACACAACACTCACCATTGGTCCAGGAACCCAAATATGTAAAAATAATTCCACCTCCAGTTCAAAATTTTTGAATGCCAGCTATCAAACACCTTGCTTCATTTTACTTTCCCCATGAAATCAAGATGCAAACATCCCCCATTTACCTGCAAAATTTCTACAGTTTTCCACTCCAAGGTCACTTCTCACCGACCTGGGAAGACACTTTGGTTAACCTAGCCCTACACATCTTCGGTGCCCAGCTCTTCCTGCCCTCTCTCTGAGGAACCACAGCACCGTTGACATACTGGTGCACTCCCCCCGACACCCTAGGGCATGCGTGTGCGCGTGCATGCCAATCTGGACACGCTCTGGCTTTGCCCTGGGTGCGCACGGCACCAGTCCCATGCCATCCATCGGCATCAGTCTGCCACCCGTGGACTTCGGTCCCATTCACCACTGCCGTCGCATACCAACACGCCTCCATCTTCCTCCTGCTCTCTGGTTACCTCGGCATCGCCCTTATTAGCTTAGCAGTGCCACCCCCACCGAGCTTGAGCTAGCACGGCGGCTACCGTCCCACTGCCCTCGGTGACCGGCCTATTAAAGGCATGCCGAGCCCCCCTAGTTCATCGCAGTACCTCCACCACTTTCCCTGAGCACGAATCAAGCCCCCAATTCATCTTCCCCAAGTTTCCCTTGCCGCCATTGCTAGGAAGCTCCTCCCTTCTGTCTCCTCAAAATTGCTTCAACCGAGCTCTCCATGACGAAAATTTCTTCCCTCAAAGCATTCACCATCCTCTCCCAAGCCATTCCCCTTTTTAATTTCTCTAGATCCCGACCTCAGCGCCCAATTTATCTCCGACGCCGCCGGCGGGAGCTCCCCCCATCGCCGTGCTCACCCTCCCTGGTCAGCAGTCGCGTCACTTACCCGAAGGGGTAAGCAACGCCGCTGACTGCTGGACCCCAGCGGATTTCGGTCCCGCGCAGAGGAAGCAAGGGCCGACACCGACCAGCGGGCCAAGCTTTTCCACCGGCCCAACAGCGCCACTGAAGACGCCTCGACCTCCCTCCATTTTGCAACCCAGAGAGCGTAAAGTCCTCTGAAGAAAGCGTAAACCATAGAAAAACCCCCGGTTTTGTTTCTAGAACCGGTTATAATCTTGGTTCAACCGGTTCAAGGTCTAAACGACCGGTTCTTGGCAAACCCCCAAAATAAAAGTTGCTCCCAAAAATATTTCCCATCTTTTGGTTCAAACAAATTTTCAAAAGCTCAAACATTTCTTGCTGTAGAGAAAGTAATTCAAATATCCTTTGCAAATTCAAAATCCTTTTCAAATTTCCTTTTGAACTTTTGATCCATTCCAAAAATTCTAACAAGCTAAAGCTTTAACCCTCAGATCTTAGCATAAAAACATTTATACATGTATACATGTTGCATGATCTGAAGATGAAGACGGCATGTTAAACCCTAGAAACCCTAACCCTAGATTTCATGCATATATATGTTTTAAACAATACCCAAACATGTTGAACCTTTCCAAAATATCATGAAACCAAAATGCATGCATGCTGATCTTTGTTGTTTGGCTTTTGTTATGCTTGGTTTCTTATCCGAAGTTTTCCCGAACGTGTAGTTGACGGTGTGAGGTACGTACGTCAGGAGGAACCAGAAGCATCCCCAAGTTCGGATCAAGATCAAGAACTGCCAGACAAGCTTTCCACCCTTGATCATGTTGAATCCCAAGTTTACGAAACGATATTTTGTTTACGAAACATGCATGCTATGTTTTACGACCCATTATTTTATGTAGTGAAGTTATAGCCGATGCTTAGAAAACCCTAGTCTGACCCTGAACTCCTTGTCACCCTAAGGACTACGTGTTCTGGAAATGTAAGCTAGAGTATGTATGTATGCTTAGCCCTACAGTAGCAAAATTAGGTTTTCAAAATAAAAGGGGGAAAACTCCCATATTTCATGTGGTGAAAACTTGAAAGCGGACCATCGTGTCCGAAGGTGTATGAAGGTAGTATATCTATGGGTTGGGATATTTTACCGAAAAGAGGTTTTGTGAAACCAAAACAAAAATGGAGAAGATTTTGATCCGGGTTGGAAACGAAAGGGGAAAGCAGGAAGCTTGTTAAACGTGAGGTAATGCCCGGCGTGGTTCTCACGGCCCGTTTACGGGTGAGGTGTGAAGTCCCTCTCTAATCACATAAGAACTGAGCTTAAGTGCCGTTTGACCAAGTCTTACCGTACGTCTACATGTCCTTTATGGGAAGGACTTGATCTAGTACCCGGTCTGAGACTAGCATGAACACGTAGGCAGGGAGAAGTGTGCAGATGAGGTTGTAGCCTCTGTAGAGAAAAGTTTCCGCGGGAAAGCGATGGCTTGTTCGCCACAAAGTTGAAACACTAACCTCCTTGCAAGCGATGATACTGACTCAAGCTAGGTTTGGGACATGTCCTTCTGGCGGGTTCATGGCTAGGTTTACTCCGGTGAAGAGTCTCGTTGTACTAACTCTGGTAGTATGCGGTGCACAGTGTACCCAGGGTGACCTACATCGTGTGGGTAAAGCCATACCACCTCTGTAGAGGGTTAAAACTATTCGAATAGCCGTGTACACGGTCATGGACGAACTTGGTTAGGCCACACTAAAGTAGATTGCGTTCCAAAACCTAAAATGTGGTTATGGGTTTAAGGACACGACCCGCTGTGATCGCAGGGTGACCTGAAAAGTTTCCGTTGTGTCGGGAAGAGTGAAGAAGGGATTTCCCCGTGGACTCGGGCAAACCCTAGTATCCTCGTCGTATCAGGTGAGTTGAGACTCCCCGCTGAAGCGGGTGATTACCAGACATTCCGTGTAACGGAAAGCATATAAATGAATCCCGTTGTAGCGGGAAGGAAAAGACGAACAGATGTTTGTCTCGGAACATCGTGGCAATTTATGAAAACTACTTTTAATACATACTTACTTATTTCATGCAAACTTACTTTCTCGCACAATATGAAACATATGTTAGAGCCATTGCTTGAAATACCCTTGCATGCATTTTTATCCGTATCCAACTCCCCGGTGGGAAGTTTGCGAGTACATTCAATCTACTCACCTGGCTTGTTATGTGGCCAGAAGTCGAGGAGGAGCACCAGTCCAGAGATAGCGATAGTGATTTAGAGGCGTAGGGTTTCAACCCCCAGTCAGTTGCCTGTGGTTTGGCATATTGATGGGTTATCTACCGCGTGTTTATTTCCGCTGCAGTTTGAATTCGGCCAATAGGCCTGGTTTGTATTAAATAAAGACCAATTATGGCTATTTGTGTAATGAACGATGTATCGCATGTCTATGCTATCAAGTGCTTGTGTGTGTTAGCCACTAATCATGGGACTAGCACAGTAAACACAAGAGTTTATCCGGTCTCAAAACCTGGTACGCCACACGAGGCAAGGCGGCGGCGCGGGTTACCGGCGAGGCGATGGGAAGCGGGCGGCGCGGCATGGCGGCGGGGCGGGGCGGAGCGGCACGGCGGCGGGGCGGCTCGGGATGGGGGCGAGGTGAGAAGGCGGCGGCTGAGGCGGCAAGGAGGCGGGGCGGTCGGGGCAAGGCGAGCAGGGCCAAGTCAGCGACGGAGGCGGGGTGAGGTGGGCGGCAGCCGAGGCGGCGACGGCGAGGAGGCGGGGCGGTCGGGCGGTAGAGGAGAGGGAGAGCTTGGGGGGTGGCTCGGTCCGAGGGGAGGGGAAAGAAGAGGAGATAAGAAGGGGGTGGCGCCCGAGACGAGGAAGCAGGAGGTGGCGGGGGAGGACGCCTGGGAGCTTGCCACGGCGGCACGACAAGCAGGAGGTGGCGGGGCGCACTGGCGGTGGCGGAGAGGATGAGGGCGGGGGGCGGCGAGGCGATGAGTATGGGGAGGCGAGGCGGGAGCAGGCCGAGCGAGCCGGGGGCGAGGCAGGCTGAGCGAGCCGGGGGGGGAGGCAGGGCCGAGCGGGCCAGGCGGGGGGAGGGAGGAAAGGGGAGGCCGGGCCGGGGGGGAGAAGAAGATGGGCCGAGAAAAGGCCTATCCGGGAGGGTATGTTTAGGTTTTATTTTTCTTTTTATTTTTCTTTTAAAATTTGCTTAAAAATTCAAACCATTCAAAGACCTCCTTTAAGGATTCAAATTTCCAATTCAATTTTTTTAGTCATGCACATGCCATGATGCACAATAATATGGTAAAAACTTTGGGGATGTTACACGGAACGTCCGATATACACAATTCAAAAGTAAACGATGAATGCTTGCAACCTAACATTCAACTCCAGTAACAAACTCTATGGCAATGTATTCATCATCTGAAACCGAGGGAAGCAATCTAGGTTCTACAGCAACAACAATGATGACTAGTAGCATTGAGTCACAGCATGGATTTCTGTATCGGCTAGTCGGCGTGGCTGTTAGATCTCCTATGCACCGTTTCACCGCTTTGCAATGAAGTCGGAGCTGCCACGTTGTAGTGGACGACAAGGCGGTGATAATGACTCGTGGATGATAGATTTGGTGGGTATCGGAGTATTATTCCGGCAATACTGAATATGGGGCGGTGTGAGCACAGCAAATCCAGATGGGTGCACACGGGAGACAGGATTTAGACAGGTTCAGGCCCTCGCGGAGAGGTAATACCCTACGTCCTGTGTTTGGTGGCTAGTATAGCTTGAATCCCGAGTGCCGCAAGCCCTTGAGGATTGATCTCAAGGTTGCTTGAGCTATAAAACAATGGAGATAGCCTATGACTAAAAGCTTACCGATCGGAGGTCCCCTACCAGGCCTTATATAGGCGACCGGGATAAGGTTACAAGAGTCCAGATCGGTTAACAGATTGGTTACCTAATTGGTTACAACTGAATCCGGGATTGCTGGATGTATGTTTATCCCTGTCTTGCATTCCACGTTGATGAGGCGCCCCCGTGTAGAAGTCGGATTCTGAGTAGCCGGCCTGGCCTACCCTATGCCCGGATGGCCAGCTTTATCCTCCTTGACGATACCCGGGTGTTATGTCATCATCAGTAGCCCCCGAGCCTTCGGCCCGACTAGGATAGTCGGGCGGAGGCTCCTTTGCTTTATTGTAGATTTCACTCTGGGGGCACGAACAGTGCACCCAGAGGGTGTAGCCCCCGAGCCTCTACTTGGTTTGAGGAACTGAGTGGAGGATCTTCAATGACTCTTCCCGAGTATCTGGTTTACTTGCCTTTTTATAGATTTTAATTTGGGGGCACGAACAGTGCACCCAGAGGGTGTAGCCCCCGAGCCTACTTGGTTCAAGGAACCGAGTGGAGGGTCTTGATGATTTTCCCGCCTTCGACCGACTCGGCCAGCGCAAGGCCAAGTGCTCGGCAGCTTGAGGTGGAGAAAGCCGCCACCGAGCCCTCTCTGAAGAGAACTCAGGACGACGCCGCTGGTAAGCCCCCGACTCATGTCTGCTCAGTCGGAGCCTGCCGAGTAACTTTGCTGCCGACATTGCGATGAAGAGGTCCCCGTGCTGATGGAGAAAGCCCAGTCGGCGGATACCAGTGCTGACAGTATTGTCCTGAAAAAGTAGGGAGAAAACACATGAATCGTTCCATATACATGTGAAGTACTCAGGAAGGCTGAGTGTAACTTGATTATGCATGTTTTGGTTAACTTGTTCTGTGTTTTATTAACCCCTTCTTTCGTAAAAATTCGTTCGTGTGTAAGTTAGCCCTTTGTGTGTGCTCTTGCCGACCCGTCGTATCCCCCATGGCGTTGAGATTAGCCGTGGGCTGTTTCCCGTGTAGCGCAGGGTTGTGGCGTAGACCGGCGATCGAAGACGAAGAGTTAACGCCGGACTGTTTACACAGTACTAAAATAATTGTTGAAAGAAAGGAGCCCGAGTGCGCTTAGGCGCACCCAGTGTGGTGTAGCCCCCGAGTGTCCACTATGCGTAGCCGTGAGCATGCATAGCAGGCCAGTCGGGAACCCCAAAATTTACTCGGATGGAGCAAATAAATATCTATTCACTTATTCATAATTAAAATATAGAAATACAAAGCTTAAGCATAGAAGCGACTTAGCTGTTCAATGTTCCAAGCGTTGGTGACGAGGTTACCGTCTTTATCCTTCAGTCGGTAAGCCCCCGGACGTAGTCGGGCGGCAACGTATGGTGCATCCGAGTCCGCCATGAAGTCCTCCTGAGAAGGATGGTGGCTTTCTGAACTCTCGAAGCCGTCCGAGTCGTAATCGAGGACGGATAGAAGGGACTCGATCGTACCAACCAGTCGTGATCTCTATTCGATGGGTGAAGACCCGTTCCCGAGTAGTAGATCCGACTCGAGCGCGATCAGGTTGTTGGAGTTGATCGCTGAAGTAGTCAACTCGGATGAGGTTCCGAGCACTAAAGGCGATGAAGCCTCCGGCAACTAGCCGGAAGCCGAGTCGCTGAGGTGGAGCTTGCCGAGCAAGTCGACGATGAAGTCGGCAACAAAGCCTCCGAGCAACTAGCTGGAAGCCGAGTCGCAGAGGTAGAGCCTGCCGAGCAAGTCGGCATTGAAGTCGGCGATGCAGCCCCCGGCAACTGGCTGGAAGTCGAGTCGCCGAGGTAGAGCGTGCCGAGCAAGTCGGCGATGAGGACGGCGATGAAGCCCCCGGGCAACTGGCTGGAAGCCGAGTCGTCGAGGTAGAGCCTGCCGAGCAAGTCGGCGATGAGGCCGAGCTTTCCGAATCGGAGAGCTTATCCTGGAGCGGCGGCGGAGGTCCGGGGGTCGAAGCTCATGACCAGACCCGGAACGAAGTCACCGTCGTTGTTGAAGAAACCCATCTGGATCTGTTCAGATGGATCTATGCGCCCAGCCCCTACCTGGCGCGCCAACTATCGGAGTATTATTCCGGTAATACTGAATATGGGGCGGTGTGAGCACAGCAAATCCAGATGGGTGCACACGGGAGACAGGATTTAGACAGGTTCAGGCCCTCGCGGAGAGGTAATACCCTACGTCCTGTGTTTGGTGGCTAGTATAGCTTGAATCCCGAGTGCCGCAAGCCCTTGAGGATTGATCTCAAGGTTGCTTGAGCTATAAAACAATGGAGATAGCCTATGACTAAAAGCTTACCGATCGGAGGTCCCCTACCAGGCCTTATATAGGCGACCGGGATAAGGTTACAAGAGTCCAGATCGGTTAACAGATTGGTTACCTAATTGGTTACAACTGAATTCGGGATTGCCAGATGTATGTTTATCCCTGTCTTGCATTCCATGTTGATGAGGCGCCCCACGTGTAGAAGTCGGACTCTGAGTAGCCGGCCTGGCCCACCCTATGCCCGGATGGCCAGCTTTATCCTCCTTGACGATACCCGGGTGCTATGTCATCATCAGTGGGCGGCTCTCTCCAGCGGTTGCAGTTGACCCAGTCGGTGCAAGTCCTGCATAGTTCTCCTGTGAGGCTCATCGTTGAAAATGGAGCTGTCTTGTTGTTGGCGCGGCGGCCGACCGTTGTGGCTTGACTATGGTGAAGTCGTAGTCACCGGTTTGCGGGGTGACTGGACGAGGTCGATGATGTTCGTGGGGTGGTTTCAGTGAATCGACCTTCTTAGTGTTGTGTGTCAAGTTCGTGTTGTCGTGAACATGTCGGCCAGGGTGTCCTGGGCCTAGTCTGGGTAGGTTTGGGCGTGTTGTAATCTTAGCTTTCGTCTGATTTTCCTCTAATTAAGTGTACAACTCTTTTCTGTATAATTAAATAAATCGAGGCAATTTGTCTTAGGTTAAAAAAAAACTTCACGCAGTGTTCAACTAGGACATGTATGATATGGTGCAGGTGAACCACAAGGCATACGCGACCTGTGACTCGAGCAACACGATCTTTACAGCTGGGGTCACAACTTGGGGTTCGAAGACCTCACAGTTCTAAAACACTTCATCCGCAGGCTGCAACCACGGCAACTGTCGGGGGCCTGGGGCAGCACGAAGGTGTCTGTGCTCATGCCCGCCATGTGCCTAGCTCGCTTAGCGCGACTGTTCTAGGCTTGCTAAGTTAATTATAAATCCTAAATCCTATATGGACCGATCCATTTAATCCTACGTGGCACCTATGTGACATAAAGAAGAGCTAAATAGTCAAGTCAAAACAAGTCAAAGATGGTCAAAGGGATTAGGCGATGTATGAATAGTTTAGTCCACCATAGACTATACACCACCCCACTTTCTAGTCCACCATGGATTTATAGACTAAGTTTTACTTTTTACTCTCTTTTCCTCATCCTTTAAGTGTACTCATGGCCATTTGTCGTGAGAGACTCTAGCATATAAATACCTGTAAATCTATCTCATAAATGGACTTTAAAAAGAAAAGCTTAGAGCTCCAAGTCCCACACGGAGAGCTCTAGGGCGGTATTGGGAAGTCCACAACCGCCAAGTCGCTAGTCGAGTCCCATACGAGGCTTCTCCCTCGATATAACACTAGGTCACGATTCATGAGACAATCGAACCTATTCAAAATACATTGATGTATCCTAATTTATCAAATGCACGACGATCTTCTACTAAAATCATCGGGCCTATCAACTTCGTGGCATAACCATCGTGTTATCAATACCTTTTATTTCGCGTTGTTCGTATATAACGCTATCAGGGCTTGTTGCCTGTTTGCTTGCCATTTTATGTTCATGGGGATAAAAAACCATCCTCCCGCGGATCGGTGAATTCTTTATTTGGGCTTTTGACTGTTGGGGTGCTTGAGGCCTTGATGCAGAGGCAGTTGGACTTAGTGAGTTCTTCACCTGAGTGCAGCCGGGGCCGGGGCCGATCAGGTGAGTTAAAATCATCTTACGTTATGTCGTAACAAAAGTATCGTATGCAGAGCACTATGCTCGAGGAAACTATGCTGCTGTGACGCGAGATGTGTAATTTTTGTGCGGATTTGTTCTTCAGTTTTTTCTGCATCACCAGGCCACGACGCATACATACAAATTCGTATCCAAGCTGCAGGTGGGTTTAGTGCCCCAGATGGCATCGTAGCCTTACCTAGTTGAATTTGTAACAAAGGAATGCATAATTCGTGACGATTCAGAATTTTATAAACAGTAGGTTCTCATGTCCGGGATCCTCAGATCCATAGGACTGCACCGGCAACTTACGATAGTTGAACCAAAGACGAGTTCATCTCACAAAATATTTGTACAAAGATATAACATAGTGAGCGGTATAATACAGGTAAAAAATAAATGAAAATAGATAATAATGTTATTAAGTAATGATGAGCATTCACGTCGTCTACATTCGTCGTAATATCAGGCTGCCTGCTGGTATCATGCCTTGCCACAAAAACTGGACCTAAGACTAGTCCTTCAAAAATAATTGAACCCTAGCACCTGTGTGGTCGCAAAGAAAGCATGTATGTCCGAAATGCACTGGGAGAGTAAAACTAAAACTCTGTTTACCCTACCCTGAGGCCCTGAATTTTGTTGGGTATTGAAAAATGAAGGAACTGCTTTTGTTATCTGTGAAATATAGTTGGAAACAAAAGGATAGAGAAACCCAAAATTGCACCGTAGGCAGTATAACAATCAGGAAAGCAAGCTATAGAGGGAACATTGCCCCAACTTGCTTTCACCTGAGGTTAGAGATCATAGGGGAGAGAGAGTGAGGGAGAGGGAGCCTAGAGTTAGCATAACAGGAGAGGGTGATGATTGATGAGCTGGGGGTTGCAATGGTCGAGAGTGCTCTCAAGACATCATGTTGGAGTCCTTGATAATTTCGTACAATGAGATGACAATCTCAATCGTCAGCAGTATTATGACACCCCACTCCAGCAAATCTGATCGTCTATTTTGGAGTACTTCTTGAAGAAAAATGAACGTTATGCTGTTACAATAATAAATTGTAAATTAAAATGAGAACTCGAAAAGAATCAGCTGCTGAACTAAAAAAGAATGAACACAAGGGCCTTTACCTCCACAAATTTCAGTTTGAAGTCAAGGCTTCCAAAACGTTGATTCAGTTCATATTCTTCCCGAAGATACTCCAAAATTTGCGCATAATTAGCATTTTTCCAAGCAATTTCTGACCTGGAGAAAAATCCGTGGTTTAGATTACCACACGAGACAAGGATAAACTATTATTGGTGTTATGCAATTAAATCTAGATTAGCTTTGATAAAACATTCTTTTTGTCATAGTCGTCTCGGCAATCCTATGGATGGTTGTTCCAAGATAAATAGTCTCAGAGTTCATGGTTGGTTCTTTGACTTTTACATATTCTGTGGCCTTTGAACAAGTACAGAGTATGCCAACATATCATCAGTGGCTGTATCTTTAGCTGGAATAGAAAGCAAAGTTATGTATATAGAATATGTGCCCTGCATTGTTTCAGAAAGAAGAAAAAAAGAATATTTGCACATGTGCCTTTGGTCATATGGGTTCATGTGGGCTCCATACGGAAGAAAATTATTCGAGAACTTTGATAGTGGCCTAAGCGTGAGATGGACACCACTATTTTGCAAAATAAAAATAAATATTATAAGCTATGCATAAATTAAACAGATACATTTCACAATGAGAAATTAAAGGGATTATGCTAAATTGATAGTAGTAATCAATAAGCCTTGGGATGCTAAATGATTACTTTCTTTTGAAATATCGACTGATACTGTTAGAGAAGCACTACGAGTCTTCCTTTACTTTCATCAGTTTAAAACTTTAACGAGTATGTTTCCACAAGCAAAATGGCATTTACAAAAGCAACACAGTAAGTCAACGCAGAAAGCTGGGTCAACACAATGCAACAGAGAAAATAGAGAATAAAATATCATCCAGAAATAGTGAACATGATGCTATTAAAACAGAAAGAACTGTGGCATTGTATAATTTCTATGTTTAGAGACCAAATGCATCAACCTTTCCTGAAATCACAGGAATTTTTTTCAAATTAACAGAATAAATCTCATGTGGTTAGTTTCCCCCAAAAGAGTGTCATGTGAGTAACCCAATGGTTTATAGATATGAGATATCTGAGTAGCATCTCAAGTTACATGCCTTCTATTCCATAACAAAACACAGCACATGAGATTGGCACATAATGAAGTTCCTTCGATCCAGAAAAAGAGAGCACATACAATGCTAAAATATATTATACATGCGATAGAATATGCAGGAGACGGGACAATAAAAAAGGGAGTACGACTAGAAGAAATACCTGTCAAAAAGGCCAAGTCTGATGATAACATCTGCAAGATTAGAATTAGCCTTGCCTACAAGTTGAAACAGCTTCTTTCTTTTCATTGTGAAGTCCCCAGTCTTCTCCATGACACGATTGATTTCAGTAAATTCCTCAACCATATCATCGACCTATTAAAGTAGCATCTTAGAACTTTAACAATGAAGCTTAAACCATACAACCACATGCGAATACTTGTTAACTTTACCCAATTTTAGTACCTGATGTATGTAATGATCAAGAGCGATACTTTGACCAAGAACACTTGAAATAATACGAATTCCATCCGTGTCTAAACTTTTAAGAACTATATAATCAAGACCTCCTTTCATCCATGTTGTCAGGGAAGGCTTCTCAACTACTGCATAATCTGGTCATTGCAAAATAGATGCTATTATGTGAGAATGCAATACAGGTTCAGTGTTCTAAAAACGGATCAAATGCTAGACGCCGCCTTACCGCCGATAGTCGACAGGCTGGCACCAGGACCACTAGTTGGTTCTAGGCAGTCTTAGGCGTAACTAGGCACCCATATACTTACGTAGGAGTAGCTACATAATTTGAATAGGTTGTTATCAAGAAATGCAGATAGAGGAACATGCACTCTGGATGTTTGCTCTCTTGGAAAATAAGGGATGTCTCAACTCTATTTGTAGAACTTCTGATATTTTAAAATATGTCTGTTGAAATATGCAATTTGCATGGAATGTGCACCGTATGTTGGGTAGCCGAAGTGCCCTGCTGCTGCCCACATAGCGCACAGCGCCTTCTACAACATTGCACATGTTTCATAGTAAACTTTAATTGTAGTTTGCAAAGAATTAAGCGGCTATATCCAGAGGCTGTATATCAATGCTGTATAAATGCATCACATCCAATGCAGAGTGATTCTCTTGAAGCTCGACGGAATTTATCAAACATCAGCTTTCACTGTAATAGAAGGCAATTGGCTTAACTGTTGGTCATACACGTACTAGCATGGAAATGAAGAGAAGAAAGCTAACTTCAAAGCAGTGGGCAGAACTTCTCTATTTAGCAGTTAAACAACAATAGGCCAGTAAATGACTAGCATGGACATACCGTCTTTTCTCATCTCAGGAAGCCATCCCGAAGCATGATTCCTGATCATATCAAGATATTGCTCGGCTTCATGATCAGCAATATTGAAAAGCACAGCAGAACCATATTGGAACACGACCACATAGCGATAACAAAATCTGTTGTCCTTCACTCCAATGTCCTACAAAATGTGGGATCGAATTTGGCAGAACAATTCAAGGAGATTATATTATATGCATTACAACAGCAAGTTCAACAAATGATCAAATGTGAATAAGATTTGTTGATTTTAGACGCACTTGGCCCTCATACTATGTGCTGCTAAATTGGAGTCACTAACCATAATTTCTGGCGGGAATTCGGAGTACCGCAGCGCAATGTAGTTTAGCGATCGGGTGGATGGAGGTACCACGTCAGTCCCGTGCTCCGCCTGCATGCTCTTCAAATCAATGCTGCCATGAAGCGGGAGAAACAAATCAAAGAAAAGGCATCGTTTTATTCCTCTGCACCAAATAGTGGTGACCGTCCATGAAAATGCCACATGAGATTGAAAGACACAGTAGCATGACATGTCTTCCTCTCAGGAAAAACAACAAACACCTACAATGCAAGCGCCCCGTTCTAACTCACCTGGTAGAGAGGAAGTAGGCCTTGACGGGGATGTAGCGCGCGAGGCCTTCCTCCTCCTCCTCCTGCGGAGGCGCGGGGTGCCGGCGCCGCCTCTGCCGCCGCCCGGATCCAGGCCCAGTAGGCCGAGCTCCCGAGGCCAGAGTCGCGGCCGTCGTGGGGCGCGGCGGCCGCGACCGCCACGGCCGACGAGAAGGGCGACGCGCGCGCGGAGAGGTGGGGCCCGCGTGCCAGAGAGGCGCTCGGTGGTGGCTGTGGCCTCGCCTCGAGGAGGCGGCGGAGACGGGAGCACGCGCGCAGCGGCCCCATCGGTTCGAGCGAGTCTGCGCCGCCCCGCAAGCAGCGAAGCTGGGGTCCTGTTTCCACTCGTTTTTTCCTCCGAGAAAATCACTGGTAGACCGTTTTTCTTTGTTCTTTCTTTTTCGAGCAGGTTTTTCTTTGTTCTTGGGGATGAAGGAATGGGGCGGAACCGGGCGAGAACCACGCGAGGAATGCGGTTTTCTCGTGGATTTGGGCCGTCACATAGCATGTTTGACCTGTTTGGCGTAGATGGACCGGGTTGAGTGGCCAGGCATGTTGTCATCGATCTGGCCCGTCGTCTATTCACTTTCTACTACGTCACAGTGTTCTGTTTCTTTCCTGCTCTGCAAAAGGCCCACGGGCCCTCTAGATCCAGGCAAACAGGTAGTTCGGGCCGAACGCGATAGTTACGCTGTGGGCTACAACTCACGCACCATGCACCTGCGGACTGCTGCATCTTCCGTAGAAACAAACCTCTACAGGGTACCATGATCGATCAACGGGTGCGCTCCGGTTGCACGCGCTAGAGGTGGTGATGGAGCTGGCAGGAGACCGTACGTGCACTGTTGGATCTCTGTGCTTGTACTTAATTTGGAGTACGTAAGGATTGAGCAATGGAGTTATTTCTGAACTTACTGCAGAATTAGTTCCTTCCTGAGTTTGGTACAGTGCAGAACAGGAGAACAGAAGTACGCTTGGTAACTATGCATCCTCACGAGTCAGATACTAACCTCTTTATGACCAGACACAAACCTCAAACCACCGGCGGCGACGGCGGGACGCGTCTTCAAAGGGGGGTTGATGCGGATATCATCGTAGACTATATAGTTTAGCCTCTATAATAAGTCTCACAAACTCAAGTGCAGCACTCAAACATGTTAAAACTCATGATAAGAGCTCAAGCTAAAGTCATCTCACATGAGGTGAATTTTTTTTCTTGATTAGCATCTACTTAATCTGAACTTGAATGGTGTGCTACTTAATGTATTGGTTATATACACTCTTTAAGTTTAAAAACAAGGATTTGAAAGAGGCTCAAAGTAATAAGTTGAAAAGCTAAAGCCAAATCTCAGAGCCTCGGAGATTGCTGAAAGGGCTGTTCATAAGCCAATCTTGAGAACCTCTGACCCCAATGTCGAAGCCTCTGAGGTTGCCGGAGGGATTGTCTAGAAGTCAATCTCAAAGTTTTGGGGAACAATGTTAGACCCTTCGAGATTGTTTGACACTACTACAAAATCGTCTATACGAGGCGGCTTATCCGAGACGGTTAAGTAAAAGCGCCACGAATAAGATATTTCGAAAGCGGTTAGTACGAAAAAACCGCCTCAGATAACGAGTCCGGGAGCAACCGCCACGGATAACGACCACATTAGAGACGGTTAGAAATAAATAACCGCCTCCAATGTTATCCTAGGCGGTTATTTATTTCTGACCGCCTCGGATAATGGCCTTATATGAAGGTGGTCATATATCGTCAACCGCCTCGGATATATGAGTACATATCAGAGGCGGTTGCTGATATATAACCGCCTCCATATAGGTGATATCCGAGGCGGTTAGAAATAAATAACCGCCTAGGATAACATTGGAGGCGGTTATTTACGCCTCGGATATGTGAGTACATATCAGAGGCGGTTGCTGATATATAACTGCCTCCATATAGGTGATATTCGAGGCGGTTATGTGGATCTAATCGTCTCCAATATGATTCACAGTATTAATTGTGCTACGTGAGCAGACATACGACCAAAGGTAGATATGTCTTAAATGTGGCGATTTGCTGGCGATTTTTTGAGCTATTTGCTGGTGATTTTTCGGTGGAGAAGTTACATTTGGAAGAGTATAGTTGGAGATAATACTTCCTTGTTGGTTAGCAAAGGTTAGTGTTTAGTTTTTGAATCATTTCATCCATAATTTGGTGATTTTGTTTTGTTTCTTGGACATTGAGAATATTTAATTATATGATCATAATTAGATCGATGGAGATGTTTGATTTATCATATGGTTGAATGGATATAAATTTAGTGTTAAGGTATGCAAATTTTTAAGGAATTTTGTGGGTAAAAAGGAAAAAATTAATGATGGATTTATTTTTGTGGCATATTTAATTTTTATATGCAAGAAGTGCTAATTTGGTTAGTTATACGTTAGTAATTGAAGAGAGTCGACGCATATAGCTTAGTTATATTAGTCAATTAGTACGGTTAGTTAATTATATTAGTTAATTACGTTAGTAATTATTTTGAGAATTCGGTTAGGTTAGTAATTGAAGAAATGTTAAACTCATGTCACGAAGTCGATGCACTTCATATTTTTAACTAAAATTTCAACTTTCCACATGCACGGCTTAGATGGATCGATCGTGGATGTACGGAGCTCGCAACACAGAGGCGTATAGAGATGGAGTGAGAGCATTTATGGCAGCTGCCGAGGTGGACATATTGAGAGAGGGTAGAGCTGACACGTATTGTCCATGCCTAGACTGTGGTAACGTAAGGACTTTTGAGCTCCATCATATTGAGTACCACATCTTCAAGAGAGGTTTTATGGAAGGGTATTCAACTTGGACCAAGCACGGTGAAGATCAAGCCGTAGTATCAGATGATGATATTTGTGCCCATGAAGAAGCAACCGATATGCCATTTGATATCGGTTGTGACTCAAACCATGAGATGTCCAATGATCCCGACTCGATGCCTGAGCTGGAACAGATGTTGCATGATTTCGAAGGGCAAGAAACCGACAGAGAGTACTAACAATTCCTAGGATTGATGGGGGCCTCGGAGAAACCGCTATTCGCAGGATGCAAGGCTAAGTTCACTTTGTTATATGCCGTGCTTGAACTATTGAAGCTGAAGGCGAGCAACAGCTGGTCCGACAAGAGCTTCAACAAGTTGTTGGGGCGTCCTAAGTGACATGCTTCCGGAGGGGAATGAGTTACCCATAAACACATACAGAGCCAAGAAGGTGCTTTGTCCCTTGGACTAGAAGTTGAAAAGATACATGCATATCAGAACGACTGTATCCTATACAGGAAAGAGTTTACGAAGCTACATTCATGCCCTGTGTGCAAGACTTCTCCGTACAAGGGAAAGATTGGAGTAGAAGGAGCTGAGGAATTCATCGAGGTGACGAAGGGGACTCCTGCGAAGGTTGTTTGGCACCTGCCTGTAATCCTGTGCCTGAAGCATTTGTTTGCAAACCCGAAGGAAGCAAAACTGTTTCGCTGGTATGCGGAAGAGCGAAAGACATTCGATGGAAACCTTAGACATCCTGCCGATGCTATCCAGTGGAGAAACATCGATAGGAAGTATCCCCGATTCACTGCGGAAATTAGGAATGTAAGGTTTGCGCTGAGTACGGATGGGATGAATCCATTTGGCAACATGAGCAGCCGACACAGTACCTGGCCCGTACTTCTCAGTATGTACAACCTACCTCCCTGGCGTTGTATGAAACGAAAGTATGTTATGATGTTTATACTTATCGAAGGGCTTAAGCAACCTGGTAATGACATCAACGTGTATTTCCAACCGTTGATGGATGATCTACAAACACTGTGGAACACAGGAGTGCAGGTATGGGATGCGGACAAAAGAGAATACTTCACTCTGCGGGTCATTCTTTTCTGCACAATCCAAGACTTTCCCGCTCTCGGCAACACCTCCGGTCAGACGGTGAAAGGACACAAAGGTTGTGTCATATGCATGAAAAATACCATGAGCCTAAGTCTCAAGAATTACGGGAAAGTCGTGTACATGGATCACCGGTGGTTCCTGCCTATAAGGCACCGTTACCGGAGGTGGAAGTCACAGTTCAATGGGAGAACGGAGAACGGTGCGAAACCAAGGCCATTAAGCGGTACAGAGGTATTCGAGAAAGTTAACGATGTCAATGTCGTGCTTGGAAAGGGTCGGAAAAAAAAGGCCGCAGATGAGTCCGCATACTGGAAGAAGCAATCGATGTTCTGGGACCTACCATACTGGAAAGATCTAGATGTCCGGCACTGCATCGATGTGATGCACATAGAGAAGAATGTTTGTGACAGCGTGCTGGGTCTACTGCTAAACATGAAGGACAAGATGAAGGATGGCGTTAAGGCCCGACTTGACATGGTTGTATATGGGAATCAGGCCCGAGCTGGCGCCTGTACTTCTGCCTAACAGGAAGACATACATCGCCCCTGCCTGTTACACTTTATCCAAGGCCAAGAGAACCGAGTTTTGCAAGTTCTTGCATGGTGTGAAGGTTCCATCGGGCTACTCCGCCAACATCAAGAGGCTCGTCTCGATGTAGGACTTGAAACTAATCTGCATGAAGTCTCATGACTACCATGTTTTGATGACACAGATGCTCCCAATTGCAATCAGGAATATTCTGCCGTCTAACATCCGAGAATCAGTCACCAACCTCTGCTTCTTCTTCAACAAGATTTCACAGAAGGTGATGGACGTGTTCGAACTAGATGATCTGGAGTTAGCGGCGGCGGAGACTGTTTGTCAGCTAGAGATGTATTTCCCCCCGTCTTTCTTTGATATATTGGTGTATCCCATCGTCCACATCGTGCACGAAATCAAGATGTGCGGGCCCGTCTTCCTTCGGAGCATGTACCCGTTCGAAAGATTCATGGAAATCTTGAAGCACTACGTGCGAAACAGGTATCGACCGGAGGGAAGTATTGTCGAAGGTTACACTGCGGAGGAGGTTTCGAGTTCTGTGTTGACTACATGGAGTCGAACCAACCAATTGGCCTACCACGCTCTCGGCACGAAGGCAGGCTTGATGGTGTTGGGACCATCGGAAAGAAATCAATAACGGTCGATCAAGTTGGTCACGCTCTCGCCCATTTCACGGTGTTGCAACACACGACTGCCGTTGCCCCGTACATGGACGAGCACAGGGCAAAGTTAAGGAAAGAGCATCCAAATAGAATCATGCGTGGAGGACGAGAGAGCATAACAAAGAATTCAACAAGTGGTTCAAGGAGCGTCTTCGTTTATGTGCCTCTAGCGACTTGCTAACCTGGTATGCGAAGGGCCCAACATACGAAGTCGTCACTTGGCAAGGATATGACATTAACGGATACACATTCTACACGAGAGATCAAGATAAGAAAATCACATTTCAAAATAGTGGGGTCCACATAGAGGATTCTGACATGAGCGGTAAACGGAGCTGGTACTATGGGTTCATCGAGGATATTTGGGAGTTGGACTATGTGTACTTCAAATTTTCATTATTCCGGTGCTGTTGGGTCAATCTGCAATCTATGAAGATCGATCTCCACGGCTTCACAACAGTAGACCTTGAACGTGTTGGATTCAAAGATGACCCATTCATTCTAGCCAATCAAGCTCACCAGGTGTTTTATGTGACCGACCCGGCGAAGAAGAATCTTCATATTGTCCTATAGGGTAAAAGGAAGATTGTCAGAGTTCAGGGTGTGGTGGATGAGGACGAATACAGTATCTTTGAAGATGCACCTCCGATGCAACATAGCATAAGGGACGTGATTACCGATGAACCTAACAAGGCATTGTACGTACGGGAAGATCATCAAGAAGGACTAGAGTTCGAAGAGGAAATGCCTCGCAAAAAGAAACGAACGAGGAAGCGGAGGCAATGAAATAATTTGAGATGTCCAAATCCATTTTGTTGACTTACTTGAGTGTTTACTCTTGAGTGTTTATATTGTTGGTTTGAACATGCAAGAATGTTTATGTGCAAAGCTTCAACCATATTTGAGCCTCTACCATATTTGAGATGTTCATGTTAATACTTCTGAGATAGTGCTGATGTTAACACTTCTGAGATAGTGCTAATGTTAATACTTCTGAGATAGTGCTGATGTGAAATGCAGGGAAGTTCTCAAAAAAAATTGTGTTGTCTGCTGTGAGGCGGTTATAAACTAATGGAGGCGGTTACAAAAAATAGACCGCCTCCTTTAAGGACTATCCGAGGTGGTTATATTTAAAAAAAACCGCCTCCGATATGTAGATATCCGAGGCGGTTAAGACTACACAACCGCCTTCGATATGTACATATCCGAGGCGGTCAGAACAACGCAACCGCCTCCTTTATTCATAATCGGAGGTGGTCAGATCGGTTTAACCGCCTCCGATATCGCCCATATAAGAAACTCAAACTGCCTTCACCCGCGCGCGTTAACTCAAAACATTGGATAGCCCCTGCCTCCCCCGACAGCGCTGCCGCCCCCGACCCTAGCGCCGCCGCCCCCGACCAGCGCTGCCTCCCCTGAGCACCACCGCCCCCAAGCACTGCCACCTCTGAGCCCGAGCACCGCGGCCTCCTCCCCGAGCACCGCGGCCTCCTCCCCTGAGTGGCGGCTTCCCTGAGCGGCGGCTTCCCCGAGCTCCTCCCCAAGCCTCCTCCCCGACCGACCTCCTCCCCGAGTTACATTTGTAAGTGATTGAATGGTAGATGCAGCTTTGCTTGTGCCAATGTCTTTACATGAATATAAGCACATGTTTGGAGAAATAAAGCAATTGCTACTTTACACGAATGTAAGCATATAGAGATGATGCTACTGTTCTGAATGTAATCTGGGACCAGTTGATCCGTGGCCATGTTTGATGTTTGGAGAGGTCATAATTGCGATGGAATTGCTTATTGTGGAGTTCAACCTTTTGCTTGATTAGTTAATTAAGGGCAGATGGTTAGATCACAGTTGTAGCCTTGGTTGGGCCTATTGTGTTACATGAATCGATGGCAATTACTTTGGAGTTACTTGCTTGCTATTTCATAGTTTAAAGTTGGTAAACACATACGCAAGCATGACATACTAAAAGATTAATGCTTTACAGCCAACTTATATTGTCCCAAGAGTGCAACAAAAATTAAGATCCAGTAGAAGGATATATCGACATGGTCTGAGAGGGCCTTATGCTGGATGGAGCCTTAGTCATATTGTCCCTATATGAATCCTTTTCAATCAAGTCTCAAATGACCATTGCATTGTTTACTCCATAACCATTTGGATTATCCTTAGACTTATCTAGTTTAGTCCTTATATTGACTTGTTCACATATGGTTATTGTAAGTATTTTAGTAATTGACGTGTTCGCAAGAAATGTTCATTCCGCATATTGTTTAGACATGATTAGAGAAATAGATGACACTATAGTATCACTATATTTATCATGTTGAATTGTTTATGCTGATGCTAGTAGAATGGATACGAACTCCCCACCGCCCTCCCCTACAATATCGTTGTCGGGGTCGCCAAGACCATTGACATCGTCAGGAAGGGTCCTCGCAAACCAAGAAGCCATCGGGGAGGCCAAAGGGCAGATGGGTAGTTCAGAGCTTGGATCCGATGACCGGAGTTCCTGAGCCGGAAGAAACCCGGAAGAAGTGGCAGACGTTATGCGGGGTGGTCGCCCGTTCTAGGGTTAGGATCACCCTCGCGGATTGGGGTGAGCTGACACGGGAGGAGCGGAGGTCCCTGTTTGACAAAGTGAAGGGCTCCTTCATGTACTCGGAAGAGGTCGAGGCCAATTTCTTCCGAGCGACTATATTGACGGCTGGGAAGTGCTGGAGGAATTTCAAGTACAGACTGGTGAGGGACTATCTCAAGCAAGAGAAGTCGCCTTGCCAGACATACCCGGATGTCTCCGAAGAAGATTGGGCGGAGTTCTGCGCCTTGAAGTCGTCCGAAGAGTTCCAGACAGAAAGCCAGAAGGGGCAAGAGCTAGCCAGGAGGAACAAACACCCGCATTACCTAGGCACCTTAGGGTACGTCAGTCCTAAGAAGAAGTGGGCAAAGGAGGACGAGGAAGCGGAGAAGCATGGACAGCAGCCCGTGTTATCGGATTTCAGCGACAGCCGCATCCGGGACTGGTGCAGGGCGAGGACAAAGGTGGATCCTCGTGGTCAACGCGTATGGAAAAACCCTGAAGACGAGGAGGTCTATCAGAGAATGGTGGGGCTGAATGAGCAGGCTTCTCAAGGCTCGTTTGTGCCAAGTCGAGAGAAAGACATACTAAGGCACCCGGGTATCGTCAAGGAGGACAAAGCTGGCCATCTGGGCATAGGGTGGGCCAGGCCGACTACTCGGAGTCCGACTTCTACACGGGGGCGCCTCATCGACTTGGAGTACAAGACATGGACTAATACATGCCCGGCATACCCGGGTATCAGTTGTAACCGATTAGGAAACATATCTGTAAGCCGATCCGGACTCCTGTAACCCTACCCCCGGTCGTCTATATAAGGCCAGGTAGGGATCCTTGGATCGGCACAGGCTCAGAGACAATCAAGAGCAAGCTAGAGCACAAGAACGCTCTGAGAATAGGCATAGACACATACTCTCATACGGGATACGATCAATACAATCCACCAAACACAGAACGTAGGGTATTACCTCTTCTCGAGGGCCTAAACCTATCTAAATATCGTCTCCCGTGTGCACTCATCTAGATCTTCTGTACTTGCGCAGCCCCATATTCATTATTGCCGGATCATTACCCCGACAATTGGCGCGCCAGGTAGGGGCTGTGCGCATAGATCCATCTGAACAGATCCAGATGGGTTTCTTTAACGACAACGATGACTTTGCTCCAGGGCTGATCATGAGCTTTGGTCCCCAAGGATCTGTCGCTGATCCAGGACAGGTCTTCCGGGTCAGAAACTTGGACTTCATCGCCGACAAACTTGGCAAACTTCACCCCTGCGACTCGGCCCCCAGCCAGTCGGCGGAGGCTTCATCGTCTTCTTCACTTGGACTCTCGTCCGAGTCGATTATTTCGGTAGCCATCTCCAAGGACGAGGTCATGCCAAAGTCAAATCTCTTGTTTGAGCACGGGTCTTCACCCGTCGAGCAGGGATCCCGACTGGTTGGCGCGATCGAGTCCCTTCTACCCATCCTCGACTACGACTCGGACGGCTTCGAGAGTTTGGGAAGCCGCAATCCTCCTCAGGAGGCCTTCATGGCTGACTCGGATGCGCCAGTGAACAACAACAACCACCGCCACATACGCGGGCGCGCTTTCGACATTGGTGACTTGGTCCTGTGCCGAGTCTAGTCTAACAAGGGCAAGCACAAGCTCTCTCCACCATGGGAAGGTCCGTACACTGTCACTGAGGTACTGCGCCCGGGGGCTTACCGGCTGAAGGATAAGGACGGCAACCTCGTCACCAACGCCTGGAACATTGAACAGCTAAGTCGCTTTTATGCTTAAGTATTGTAATTACATACTTTAAGCATGAACGAATGAATAAAAATATTTTATTTACTCCATCCGAGTAACTTTTCGGGTTTCCTGACTTACCTGCTATGCATGCTCATGGCTACACATAGCGGATGCTCAGGAGCTACACCACACCGGGTGCGCCCAGGCGCACTCGGGCTCTTCTCTTTCAACAATTATTTTAGTACTGTGTAAAATGCTCGGCGTTAACTCTTCGTCTTCGATCGCCGGTCTACGCCACAACCCCTGCGCTACAGGGGAAACAGCTCACGGCTAATCTCTACGCAATGGGGGCTACGACAGGTCGGCAAGAGCACACACAAAGGGCTAACTTACACACGAACGAATTTTTACGAAAGAAGGGGTTAATAAATACAGAACAAGTTAACCAAAACATGCACAAGCAAGTTGCACTCAGCCTTCCCGAGTACTTCACATGTATATGAAGCGGTTCACGTGTTTGCTGCCTGTCTTTACAGGACAACGCCGTTAGCAGTGGTGTTCGCCACAGACTGAACCTCCTCCATCGGCCTCAAGTGGGGTTTCCTTCGCGATCACTTGCTCCTGTGTCGCACGGAGGGTGCCCTCCAAGTTATCCCACTCGGCCTTGTGCTGGCTGAGTCGGTCGAAGGTGGGAAGAATCATCGAGACTCTCCGCTCGGCTCCTTGAACCGAGTGGAGGCTCGGGGGCTACACCCACTAGGTGCACTGTTCGTGTCCCAGTGTGGAATCTACAAACTAAAAAGAACCTCCGCCCGACTGTTCCAGTTGGCCGGAGGCTCGGGGGCTACACCCTCTGGGTGCACTATTCATGCCCCCCAGAGTGAAATCTACAGGTTAACAAAGAACCTCCGCCCGATTGCTCCAGTCGGCTGGAGGCTCGGGGGATGCACCCAAATAAAAAGCAGCTCTAGCGCGCCTCCATCAGGCCGTTAGTCGGATACTGAGCAACTCTGGACCGAAGCGCTACAGTTTGAAGGGTTTCAATGGTTGACCTCCAGAGGTCCACGACCACTTGAATACACCCGAGTGAAGGGCGGCTGTAGTGCGCCTCCAGTGGGCCACTAGTCGGACACCGAACGACTCAGGACCGAAGCGCTACAGCATGTGTTCTGGTTCTGACGCGAATTCTGAGGGTATTCCCCCAGGGGGACACTAGCTGGACCTGAGCCGGTCGGGAAACCAGGTATCACTCGAGAATTCAGTCGGAATTCATGGTATGCCCCCGCTGGGCTATTACCCGGTCTCCATCCACTGGAAACGACTAGATACCACCAGGACTTACCCGTTATTAGCTCACCTGCCATGATATTCCTGTTCTACGGGTGAATATTACTCGGCTTATTATTTTCTGTCTTACAGAAGCTTTGAGAGTCCCTCACAATCTCCCTGCAAGCGACCAGAAGGCGTGTACATGCGGATACCACCCGGGAGACTTACTCAAGGGAGAAGGCGGACAGCAGCCAGATCGTGAAGGACTCGGGAGCTACTGACGATGACATGGCACCCGGGTATCGTCAAGAAGAACAAAGCTGGCCATCCGGGCATAGGGTGGGCCAGGCCGACTACTCGGAGTCTGACTTCTACACGGGGGCGCCTCATCGACTTGGAGTACAAGACGTGGACTAATACATGCCCGGCATACCCGGGTATCAGTTGTAACCGATTAGGAAACATATCTATAAGCCGATCTGGACTCCTATAACCCTACCCCCGGTCGTCTATATAAGGCCAGGTAGGGATCCTTGGATCGGCACAGGCTTAGAGACGATCAAGAGCAAGCTAGAGCACAAGAACGCTCTGAGCATAGGCATAGACACATACCCTCATACGGGATACGATCAATACAATCCACCAAACATAGGATATAGGGTATTACCTCTTCTCGAGGGCCTGAACCTGTCTAAATACCGTCTCCCGTGTGCACCCATTTAGGTCTTCTGTGCTTGCGCAACCCCATATTCATTATTGCTGGATCATTACCCCGACACATACTCTCCGAGGCCATCGGTACCAGGGAGCCCTATGGACGCACCAGGGGTTTCAAAAATCTGGCAACATGGGGCAAAGCCTTCGCTGGCGACACGCAGGAGGCACGTCGGCAGAGGAAGAAAGCAAGAGCCGAGCAGATGAAAGCGGAGATACAGTCGTCCCTTGAGGCGCAATTTGAGGAAAGAATGAGGGCGATGGAGGAGAGGCTCTCAGCACAGTACCTACAAGACAGGGCGCCAGTCGCAATTAGCCCGGGTGTCCGCCGCAGTAGCGGCGCCTCGGGTGCAGACTATTGTTCTCCAGTCGACCAAATTGGGGGTCCGACGTCGTGCGAGATGTAGATACAGTTCGCTACGATGAACTTCTCAATGGACGCCGCGTACGGTCAGGTATGGCCATCTATTCCTGCAACGGTGATACACGGTGTCCCGTTAACGCCAGGCTTCGCGCGAGTGCAGGTCGAGTCAATCAACCCGACCGTCGCTAACTGTCCCTTACCGAACGCGCAAGAATCTGATGAGATGCAGTTGCTAAGCGACGCGGTCGGGTCGTTCGTCCAGTGGCCGAAGAAGGACATAGTCCTCGAATCAGCATCGAGCGCATCGTCCGTTCCTCCATGCTCACCAGATCAAGGGATGCTAAGGTTTTTACTAGTGGTTGCTCGATGTGAGAGTCCAGACTTAACTTCCAGACCCTCCCTGTGTATCTCTTCATCAGTCCAGGATCAAGCTGATGAACACAGGCGAATTGATATCACTGCACACATCACGAAATATTTTAGAAACATAAACAATTGAGTTATAGCAGCGATATGACTAAATAAAGTAACTAGGACTTATGTCCCTTACCATTCAGAAAACACAGCGGAAAATAAAGCGTAGATGTCTCCATCTCAACCACAGGCAATCGACGGAGGCCACGTGACCTAAACCTCAGCATTGACGTAGAAGATTCCTCATAGTCTTCATCGTCCTCGTCAATATCTGAACAAGCCCAACAAACAACATGCATGATGAGTACTTTACGTACTCAGCAAGCTACCTGGCGGCAGATGGTCCTATTAAACTACATGCAAGGCTTCAACGGAAGGCTGTATGGTTCATTTGCAGAAAAGCAGTTTTAGTTGAAATATTATGGTAGATTCAAAGGCATCATTTTGATAAAAACCAATTTTTATTATCAGGGGTGTTTTTCAATAGGTGTGGTCCACGACCAACATATTCGAGCAAGGACACCTGCCTTAGCTCGACCATAGGATTCATCAGCAAAGGGGTAGAGGGAAGTAGCAAGGGGGAGAGGGACAGGTCCTTTTCATCATGAATGAGTCATGTGTTGTCCATAACCGTGGACACGGCTAATCGATTAGTTTTAACTCTGCAGAGTGTGTACACTTTACCCACATGACACAATCTCGTCCTGACGCCACTGGCCGTCGCCAGCATTGCAACAGGGAGATTGTGATGAGGTCATTTAGCTAGATCCTCCTAAGGTGTGACATGCCCACCGGGTCTGGCTCGGAGTCGAGGGTACATCCCCGCACTCCGTTCCCCCCATCTGTGCCGAGGGTCCTCGTCGCTACGTCCACTCTTTCTGCGGTACGGCAACATCGGCACCAAAGGCTGACTAACCTACTTGACCAAGCCAGTGCCCATATAGCATGTGGTTGTACTGTTGTCATAATTTCTCTAACTTCAAGACTTCGGCCTTATGCGGTACGGACGACCAATGGTTCCTTTCAACCGGCCTTCTGCGGGTAGGACAACCATATGCTCCTTCATCACATGATCCAGCTGTCGCCCGCACCATATTAGATGGTAAGTTTCACCCAGAGTAGAATAGGAAGAATAGAGAGAGGGGGAAATCATCGGGCATCCGGCTCTAGCTCAGCGAGCTCAACAAGTTTCAACGAGGATCATCGATCCGATACCCATTCCTCCGTAGAGGCAAATCAAAACAACCTAAAGATGTATTTAAGCATGGCTAAGTATATCTCTACTCTATTCAGAATAAATCCTATTAATCTACTCAGGGTATCAAGTAAACAGGCGACAACGGATAAGGGTAAAGTTGTGTTAATCGACAAGCTAGCTACTGGATTAAAACAGCATGCATGTTTATAAACAATAAAATATAGTGACTTTGAAAATATAGGATCAAATATGATCAAGAAAAGGGGCATGCCTTCGTTGACGAGTTGGTCTTCTTCTGCAGGAACTTGACCTTACCCAACTTCGCTACTTCCTATTCGTCGCAACAGCAATAAAGTGCAAGACAAATAAATATAAATCTAAATTAAATATCAAAATGGAAATACCAGAAGAATAGGGCTAGCAAGGTTGGATAGGTATCAAAGGGCAAAGGCGAAGGGATAGGATTGTCGAAAGACAACTAGGAAGGTGTGAGATTATATATCTCAACCAGATAGAGTACATGTACTCGAAAGATGGTCTTCCGGATCATATTATTCTGGGAAAAGGATAGATTTATGGATGATAGAATTTGCATGTCAAAGGACTAAAGTTAATCCACATGCGAGATAGGGATAGATGTGCAACTGAGAATAGGATATGGTTGATGACAACAATAGCACAATCATATGATTAAACATGGAAACCCGACATACTAGCAAAACAAATATGACCAATCATACTTGTAAACAAGCGAGGTCCTGGCATGCTAGTTGGCAAGAGATGATAATATGCAACATGTCAATCTATATGAAACTACTGTGCAACATACAACTGGACATCATATAACAAACTAGATAGACTAGGCATGAAATAGAAATTAGGCAAGGCAAGCATAGGACAACATATGACTATGCAATTGTAATCTAATAACGATAATTGATAATGCAAACGGTGATTAAACCATATGATCAAATAACAACTAGCATCGATATGACATGCACCAACATACATGCCATCTATGACATAACATTAACTCTACTCATGCTATTGTGTGAATAAAATGTAGCAATCAACCTACAAATACTACACATAACAATATTTTAGTAAATGATGATTATTAGCAACATATATGCATATATTATAATTGATACCTAGATGCTAACCATGTATATGTGACTATACACTACATTACAAACATGCAACATAAGATAACAGGCTAAGCATACTAGTACATACATATTATATGCCCATCAACTAACATTCGATATGATTAAATAATAAAAACTCAGTAAGGGGTTATTATTCCAACATATAGATTGTCAACAATATTAAGTCCAATTATATATACATATCTCTATATGCAACTACATGATTATGCAACATAAAGACATATTGAACATGCAACTTAATCGTGTTTAAACAAACAATTAAATTATACACATCAATAAAATAATGTATTCAGCCATTGCATGACGGATTATTATCTAAAACACGGATTAGCCTATGTATATATGCATAAACATATACACATAGCTGCATATGTAAATCACATGAAATGCATCGAACAAATATGAGACATGTGTGCAATCTTAACCATATTATAAATAGAGGTTAATAACATGACCAATTGTATAACAATCCTTAAATAAACATGAGTTAACCTATAAGAATATATGCACATACCACTATTTAATATACATCATGCAACCATAACTACATATGATATGTCACATTAATATTAGTTTAACAAAGATTATGCTTCTACTACCATAGGTTATATGCAATATTAGGTTCAACCGTATATTGTATAACACAATATATGTGAACATACATAAGATCATGCCATATGAATCTTATTAAACATGAACTACTTTAGTCATGATACAACCAAGTTTGAACTAATATGTTGAACCACTTCATGTCTAATGACTATTAAGATGGAACCATATTGTATGCATGCATATTATATTCAACTATCTAAACATGCAACATGTAGCTATATGAATATGGATACACCTATTAATTAATGAAGCATGGTTGATCCGTATGACGAATACTCTTAAGCATGAACATTATATAACAGGAAACTATCATACATATAACAATATGAAACCATACATATAACAATATGAAACTATATAACCTTATATAACTATATGAAACTAACATTATATGACTATATAACAATCATACATATAACAATAGGAAACTATATGCTACATAACATACTATTCAATTGGATGATGAAAACAATCATCAAAATGATTGGACATGAACATATGAATATGCGAGTACTTTCAAACAAGAATTAATGACAGGAAACAATGCGATGATGCATCACAAGATGATTGGAGATTAACAAGATGGGTGGTGGCGACATTCGCAACACAAACGGTTGGACCAGATTAAAGATTGGTTCTGGACAGACCGGATGGTTTTGGTTGCTGCGTGATGCTCGCTCAACGAAATCACGATCCGCCAAATGGGTTAGAAACTAGACATACAGAGGCACAATCCTACCAAAGGGTTTTGGAGAATTCTTACTGAGTCAACGGGAAAAGATCAGACAAGTTAGATGTTCTGCAGATTGAATCTGAACATCTGCGAACAGCACGTCGGAGACAGATCAATTCCCGCCAAACGGCTACATGGATCAAGGAGTAAATTTACAGAGGTGTTTATAGATATCTAAGACACAATTTCACCAAAGGAATTCTTCAAAGACTCACCAGATCAACGGGGATAGAGGAGATAATGCCGTTGTACCGTTCGCACAGTCAAATCTGCACACGAACAGCAGCACGAAGAAACTTTATTTCCCGGAGATTGGACCATTGGATTGCCTTCAAATTTTGTGGAGATGATCTTGACAACATCATCCATGATCCCACCCAACGGATCTTGGAAAGGAGGTCCGAGCCAACAATGGCGTCGTTCCAATCTAGAGGCACGCGCAGAAAATCTGGGTGCAAACAGAACGTTAGTATTTGGAGATTTTCCGGTGATTGCACCGTTGGATCTTCACCAAATTTTGCAGAGAGGTAGAGGAAAAGGTTAGGAACAATCTCACCAAAGGGATTTGCCAAAAGATGTTCGAGGCGATGGCAATTGAGAAAACACTGAGGTGGGATGTGCTATTCAGGAACTGCACGGGAAGAAAAAGGGGGGTGGCGGCTGTTTGGGGGGTTTGGGGGCTAGGGTTTCGTGGGAAAAGGATTTGGGGGAGTGGGGAAGAGGTGGGAGGGGTGTGATGTATTTATATGAGGGAGAGGGAAAGGGATTTGGCCCAAATACTATTGAAACAGATGCAGCGACGCGTGCTGCGCTATGCAACACTCGCCGGAACGCCTGCTCAAGAGAGGAAATGAGACGGCGGGATGCCGAGAGGAGATGGGCCGGGATGGCGGCCATAAAGGAAAGGAGGAAAGAAATGGAGAAAACCAAAATAAAAACCAAGAACAGTAGAGCGAGATTAAATATCAAACGAACTTCGAAAATTCTGAGAAAACTCTGGAGACATATTCCAAATTGAAAAGCCAATACAATTCAAGTTGGATTAATTCAAATTAACTCCGGTCCAATTTGTAAAATTCTAATTAAACTTTAATTAATTAGAGAATAAACAATGAAATTTTCTGGCTCTGATTTTTAAATAAAAGATTTTGAAAAGCTCTGAAAATCAGGATGTTACACTCGATCTCCGCCGGAGGTTTCGAGACAGCTCACCGTTCCTCAACCAGTGCCGACAGTGCCACATGTGGAGGTTACTCATCGTTCGCTACCCCCTCAACTCCCGGCAGTACCACCAGTGGAGAGCTCACGGCCAAGCTGTATTCGAATGAAGAGTCAAGGGGCCACATCCAAGCTAAAAGTATACAGAGTCAAGAAGTCTGCTTCGAAACTGGCGGACGATGTTGAATATCCTTTAGCGGAGCTAGCTCGCCAGCACGTGCCGAGACAACCTATGGTGGACGCTGACGTGAACCTGGGCGTAGCCTACCGGAAGTTTCATGATCATTACCTCGAGATGTCGAACAGACCGTTCCCAGATACAAGAGTCGGCCTCATGGTCTTCTTCAAGGAGGAGCATTTCAAGCACCGTAACGGATATATGTTTCCCGTGGAATTCACGGACATCTTCAACATGATGCACTTCCGTGAGCTGGACGCCAGTCTCATGAGATGCTTCTAGCTGTAAGTCCTTACAACACAGCACCGTTTTGTTTTATCACCGCTAAGTGCCTGCAATATAACTCGTTCTTCTCCTATACTCAGATACATGCTTGATCTGAGCGAAAGAAGAAAGATGAAGAACTCTGTGGGGTTCGGCGACCCACATTTGATCTCGGCCCAAAGCATCGCAGCAAATAAGAACATGGTGCGGGACTACGTCCTGCATTTACTCTGTGAGTACTCCGCACGAGATTACATCCAGGTTACCTATAACATCGGGTAAGCCACATCCTTTGTAAATTCTCATAGTTCGACGGCTAAACATATAGTAACTTCGTATCGTATAACCAGGGGTCATTGGATCCTCCTCGTGATCGTGCCGAAAGGTATATTATCTTGATTCCATGAGGCGTAGCATTGACGAGCGCAAGCAAGGGTACGTGGACATCATGCGTCTACTCGACGAGTGAGTACCAAAACTTTCGACTTCGTCCATGCCTATTCTTTCTTCTTCACAAAAGAAAAGACAGTTCGATGCTAAATATTTTGAATCACCTAGAGTGTTTGACACGTACATCAAACAAGGAGGGAGGCACAAGGAAGTCAAGGAAGGAGTGCCCTTCGAGTTACGGCATGACTCCAAGTTTAAGGTATTCTATAATGTCCTTAACTCCTCGAACTAATGCCATCATACTTCTGCCTCTATACCTAATCGATATCCCTTTTGTAGTGCCGGCAACAACCCGAAGGGACCGACCTCTGTGGGTATTACGTGTGTTTCCACATGCTAGCCCTTTGTAGCAACCCAAAGTACGGTGATCTAACGGTACGAAACCATCGCCACTACTAATGTCTAGTGTTTAATCATGCTATTAGCCCTGAGTGTAAGCCTCATGTTTTCAGGGAGGGGCGAAAACCATGGCAATCAAACAGTTGGAAGATATGGACATCGCCCAGATCCGGTCGCACATCGCTAGCTTCCTAAACAACAAGGTCATTAGTCCTGAAGGACGCTTCAGTTTCCCGGCGGCAAGCTAGGAACTTAGGATTGCGATTAGTTAGATCATTACTTAGGTTTCTAGTTAGGTCATTAGTTACTTCATTAACGCCTACAATCAAACTTTGTAATTATCTATCCAACTTGTGGTTTCAAATGATAAGTGCATTTGATGTTTTTAAATGTCTTGTTCATTTTTTCTCTCACTGTTAACGTGTAAGTGGGTGTGACATAACTATAACTTTTACTTGTGAATGTCACTCTTTTACAAATGAGACTTCTTTATCAACAGATATCGTGTATAGAGGCTTCGGCGAGTGGTTCTATTCATGTGAAGAACATAAGGGAGGTCTAATTTTTTAAATTTGATCAATATCTTCGCTGTGAATTGAGTATATGACTCAAGTGAACAAGTTTTGTAATATTATTCATATGCGTATGTATGTCAATGTTTGTAGTTTATGTCTTGTGGTCGATGCGAGAATGAATGATTGAAGTGTGCTATATAAATCTGTTGTGTGTGCTGTGATTTGGATATATCACATATATGAACTGTTTGCTTTTTCAGGGAGGCTAGTAAATCAGGCAAAATAATGCTTGTTTAAAAACATATCCGAGGCGGTTGTAATTTAACAACCGCCTAGGATGCCTATTTCAACCTCCTCGGATAAGCACTTATCGGAGGCGGTTACCGAGAGGGTTATATCTGATAAGAGCTTATCCGAGGCGGTTGAGAAAATGTAACCGCCTCCGATAAGTGCTTATCCGAGGCGGTTGAGAAAATATAACCGCCTCCGATAAGTGCTTATCCGAGGCGGTTTACGCGTTTCAACCACCTCGGATAAGCTCTTATCCGAGGCGCTTGCGTAACCGCCTCTGATGCATGCTCCCATATCCGCAACCACTCCGTGGAGGCGACTGCATAACCGTCTCGGATGTGCTATTTTAACCGCCTCGGATATCAGTTTCTGTACTAGTGTGAGAACCAGTCTAGAATTGAATCTCAGAGGCTCCAGAATAGTGCTAGACCCTTCAAGATTGACCACTGAATGTTCAGAAATGAATCTCGGAACTTTAGAACCAATGTCGGAATCTCCAGAAATCCCTAGATGTACATTAAGGGCATGTTTGGTAGTATGTATGTCTCTAGCATGGCTATCTCTCCTGATACAGGCTGAGCCTGGAACGCATACAACTGCACAGTGTTTGGTAGCCTGTATATGCTGAGACATGCTGAGTTGAGATCTTGTTTGGTGGGCTGTATCTGTGGTCTAGACATGGCTGAGAGGCTTTGCTGAGAGGTTTTGGTGGGTTGAAGTCAGCCATGCTGACTAGGGAACCTCCACTTGTGGATTCTCTCCTGGGCATGGCTGAGAGGTTTTGGTGGGTTGAGGTGGGCATGGGTGAGAGAGCTCATACATCCTACCAAACACTGAAAAGTGGGTTGAGAAGAGAATAGATGAGGGGATGCACTCTACCAAACACACCCTAAAGCTCTGCACTAGCTGAGCCACGGGACAACACACATCTATGTTCCAATCCAGGAAAAAAGAAAAGAAATGTTGCTGCTTCCGTAGACTTTTCATGTATGCTGCTATGGAAGTCAGAACTCACATGTCAATCCGTGTCATCGATCGCGTGTGAGAGGAGAAAGATAGATATGGCAACATGAAAACTGAACTTTGCTTGTATTGAAACGATGTCAGAAGCTACAAGAGCCAACATAAACGATCGAGAAACTTATCAAGCTACCGAGCTATATACGCATTCACCATAAGAAACGAAATGATCCAATATATCCTTATATCTTTATTGCTATTATAAGATCTAAGCATGCATGCATCCTGCATCGTAAGTCCTTTCCATGCAAGCATCTCGTCATGACCTGATTTTGACGGAACTTGCATGAACGCACCGGAAAGCAAGAACATTGGAGGACGACGAGCCGACCACTGCATATGCATGCAGCAGCTAATCATGCAAGCCAGGAACGCAAGGAGCTAGTTGACCGCCGCATCGCCGGCGATCGATTCATCGATCAGTGGTGCAGCGGGTTAGGGCCGCTTGGCACGAGCCGCTTGGACACACCGTAGCGCTCGTGGATCTCCTTGCCCGGCGGCATCGTCACGTGTTGTCCGCCGCCGCGGCGCCTGGCGTGCAGCTGCTGGCACCACGGGAGCCGCCGCATGGTCGAAGGACGCCCGCGCTGCTGGTTGCAGAGGCGGGCGAGGAAGTCGTCGTCGGGCAGCGTCGGCCTCGACCTCCAGGTCGGCCGGTTCGTTTCCGTCAGCGAGACGGTGACGGCCGAGGAGACGAGGAGGAGAGAGGCCAGCAGGAGGAGGCAGAGGCAGGAGGAAGGCTTCATGGTTCTCGGAGATGAGTAATGAGTTGGTCCGAAGAGATCACAGGGCATTTAAAAGCGGTGGCGGAGCGGGCATGCATGAGATGAGGAAACGGCGGCCCGCCAGAGAACGGAACCTCGTCAGGCGTCCGACCCAGTCGTACCTCGTACGTGACGGTTTTAGATTTTGACGCCCTCGGATCACATGCACACGCCAAGCAGATCAATCACGAAGCCTTCGTCTTGCGCACAGAAGTACAGAACACGACACACGCACGTACGCAAGAACTCAAACAAGTTTTTCTCTTCCAGCCCCGTGTTTTTCCCTGGCCGGGCCTTTAATTTCTCCTATATATTATAGATCACCAAGTTACAAAAGTTACAAGACTCGTACTCATACACAGATTCACACTAGTACAGAAAATGCCTTTCCTTCAAAATCATTTTCCGAGATGGAATTTAAACCGTGTGGGAACATCCGTTGCGGATGTGAGGTCTTTATCCTCGATGATTTTAAAACTGTATAGGATGGATGAAAACGAAAACGGTTCAAATCAACAAACCATCTCAGATTAAATTTACAATTTTAAAAAAGAAATTCGGCAGATCTAGAAGCCTCCAGCTCGTCGCCGGAGACGCTCTCACCCACGCTTACCTGGCGGCACTAGTACCCTCGCTGGAGGCGTCCTCGCGCATCACTGTCTACTCCGTCGTGTTGGTCCGACGCACGCTTCTCCTCCGCCTCGTATTGTGCCTTCCTCGTCGCCTAGGCACGCTCCTGTGAAATCAACAAGAAGGAACCAGATTCAGAGGAATCACCTTCTCTGTCGTGTTGGTCTGGCTAGAGCTACTTGTGGTCACACTCTCCCAGCTGGATCTGCTCGTAGCTGGGAGAAATAGAGAAAGCGAGACATCCCTCATCGGTGGCCGGGAGGCCAGATCTAGTGGCGGTGACAAGCGAGTTCTCAACCGCAACCGGTGTCAAAGGCGTCCGAGGCCATGAGCTCCCGACCGCTAGTGTCAACGCTGCGCTCCCTCCGTCGGTCGCCACCATCCAAGGAGCCCGGCCTGCCTTTGTAGTTGTGCCGGTGCTAACGGGAGGGGGGCAAGGTCGGATCGTGCCACGAGCTCCTACGGCCAGAAGCAGTGAATGAGGAAGGAGGGATGGCAGCGGCGAGATTGAGGAAAGAGGAGGGAGAGCAGCCACGGGATTGAGGAAGGAGGAGGGAGGGTAGCAGCGCAGATTGAGGAATGAGGCTAGCGACGCGGATCGAGGAAGGAGGAGGGAGGGTAGCGGCGCGGATTAGGAACGAGGAGGGAGGAAGAAGAGGCACGAGATGAGGAAGGAGGAGGGTGGGTGACTTAGTGTAAATTGATCTTGACCATGAGGTACTAGGGTTCAACTAAATTGGTGTGTGCGGGCATATCAGCTGACCGGGCCGCAGGTTGGCATGGGTGGGCCTGTGCGAGACGGTTCGGTTAAGAAACCGTCTAGTTTATCTGATTTATTCTAGACAACTTAAAATAAAAACTTTCTAGATGACATTTTAAACAATTTTTTATTTCGAACCATCTGGGATGAGTTAGTAATCTTAGACGGTTCCTAAAAAATAACTGTCTAAAATGTAAATTTCAACAAAAACTGTCTAAAATAAGCCTACTCTTAAATAGTTTTTAGAGACCACCTAAAATAGACTATCTGATATAGTGGTTTCTGTAGCAGTGTCACCTTGTCCAAGCCGTACAAAGCAACTTAACACGTAGCTTACGTAGGACTCGCACTCCTCGAATAACTACTAAGTTAATATGCTAGACTCCTAGTATACAACGTACCAAAACACTAATTCCTACTAGACACAACTCCCCAGATCAAGATTATTTTGGTTGTTTACATCTCATCGACTCATGCGACTTGGACTACGTGTTCTGTATTGTTTGTCTTTTTTGGTAGACGCCAAAACATATCTATAGAAGTACGTCCTCTAATCACTCGTTTAAACTGATAGAGATTAAAAAATAATTTATAAATTTTACTAAATTTCTATTGAATATATCTGTGTATATGTAAATGCGAGCATAAAAAATTAAACTCTGATAAGTAAAATCATACTCCAACAATTTTACTATTCTACCAAGAGGTGGTTCTCATGTTCTACATTATTAGTTCAGCGTATTCCCACTATTAAACTTTGACCACTTGTTACTTTTCACAGCATAATATATCATGGGATTGAAAATCACAAACCAATGGCGTCAATTAGATGATATCTGCATGGATTAGCACTTAGCAGCCATCTCGGCCAGTTTCTGTCTTGGTCGACCAAAAGCTCACGCACTCACGCTCGCATTTGATGGGCCCAGAATGGGCTCATATTACCTGGTCCACTTTTGGAAGTCCACCCGTAGTTCCTCCGCTTTTTGTTGGATCGTGGTACCTTTGTCTAGGCCGAGTTTTCCGTCTGATGTCCAACCCGGTTCGTAACCTTATTTCTACAAAATCAAAGAGAATCAATTTTTAATTTAATATATTGTGTGTCTCGGATTACTTATGGTGTGTACATGTGCAGTGTGTAATTGCACGTCCTTCCTGTACTTGGAAAGAAAATTCTACCTCGTAGCCTCAGAGCAGTGATCTGATTGTTCTTTATCCAGCTATTATTGTCTTTATGCTTTATTTGATGCAGTCTGATTGTTCTTTGTCCACGCCAACGAGCTCTCCATGTCTAGTATTCAATACTGTCTTCCGCAGCATTAGAGCACGTGAAGAGATCATCTCATTGCCAAGAAAAGTATGTATCCTCTTGCTTGATCATCTCTCTTCCGTGTTAACAAAAAGTCTAAGTGGCAGGGGAAGGGAAGTTTAACATAAGATCATTGTACGTGCCTTGATAAAACAAATTTGAGTTTAAAATGAAGTTTAACCCTGCGTTTTAAAGGTTTCTCTTCGACTTAGCGCAATTGGATTACTTAGTTTGTACAAGAGGAGTGGCTATTAAGATCAACGATGACATCGCTTCTTATTTTCCAACTAAAAAAGGGTCTGCGCACGAGGACCTAATGTCTCCATACTTTTTAACATTATTGCAGATATGCTCGCCATTATTTTGAATCGGGCCAGAGACCAATGTATTATCACTGGGGTAGTGCATCACCTGGTTGAGGATGGGCTGACCATTCTTTAGTATGCTGGCGATATGATCATATTTATAGATCATGATATCGAGCAAGCCAAGAAGCTGAAGCTATTATTTTGTATGTTCGAACAACTTACATGACTAAAATTTAATTTTCATAAAAGCGAGCTGTTTTGCTTTGGAGATGCCAATGAACATAAAACACAATATATGCAACTTTTGTGGTGCTAGATGGGCACATTTTCTTTTTGTTACCTAGATATCCCCAATGCATTATAGAAAGCCATGGAACAGTGACCGAAAGGTAATTGAGGATTGGTTTGAAAAATGCCAAGTAGCTGGAAGGGTAAAAACTTGTCAACTGGCGGTAAGTTAGTACTTATCAACTCTATGTTTTCTGGCTTACTGATGTTTATGCTGTCATTTTTTGAGATACGTAAAGGAGTTCGTGGAACGATTGGATTTTTATAGATGCCATTTCTTTTGGTAGAGTGACAACCATAAAAGAAAATGCATACTCGCTAACTGGAACATAGTATGCAGACCTAAATATCAAGATGGATTGGGCATCTAGAATCTTGACCAAAAACATATGTCTCCTTAGCAAATGGTTGTCCAAGCTAATTAATGAGGATGGGGTTTGGCAGTGCCTCCGAAAAAATAAAACATGCGGAATAAAACTCTGGCACGCCAAACCGTGTTATGGTGACTCCCATTTCTAGACTGGCCTAATGAAGGTGAAATATTATTTTTTCCAACTTGGTAAGTTTAACTTTCATACAGTCAGCAATTAGATTTTGGAAGGATGTTTTGGCTTGGAAACGCTCCCCTTGGGTTACAATATCCTATTCTCTATAACATTGTGAGAAGAAATATGCTATTATAGTGCAAGTTCTCTCCATGTACCCATAAATGTAACTTTCAGGAGAGCTAGAACTGGACTGAAGCTAGATGCATAGAACGACTTGGTGGGCTGAGTCTCCACAACGATTTTGCAACCAATGCCTCACACCTTTTCATGTTACTTGCATCAAAATGGGCAATTCTCAGTCCAGTCAATGTACAAGGTCCTTCTGAACTTCAATTGTTGATTTCGGCATAAGTACCTTTGGAAGCTCAAACTCTCACTTAAGAACAAGTTTTGTACATGCTTTTTAGACTCAGGAAAATACTTAGAAATGACAATCTACCTAAGCTGAATTGGCATGGGAGTAAGACGTATTGTTTTTGCAATGAAGATGAATTGACTCAGCATCTATTTTGATTGCCAAGGTACCTGTTTTTTGTGGCGTGCGGTCGACATGGACTTTAATATCCTCCACCAGATCACGTTTACTGGGACGATGGTTTCATGGGTTCGGGAGGGGGCTCCGTTCACAGATTTTAGTAGGGGCAACACAACGTTTTGCGCACTTTTACTTTGCCGAAATGATGTAATTTTTTATAACAAATTTTTTTATCATCGAATCAGGTGATTTTCAGGCGTGGTGGTTTACTGCGGTCTTGGGCATTGTCGGTGTAGAGACGCCTCTAGCGGTGGTCCGGTTGGACCCCCTTTGGGATTCGGCCGGGGACGCAGTAGAGTTCTTCTTATGAGTCGGTGACGGACCGTGGAGAGGTTGGATTGGGTGCAAAAGATACAGAGGATTTACCCAGGTTCAGGCCACCCGGAGGTGTAAAACCCTACGTCCTGCTCTGGTATGGGTATTGATCTTGTTTTGAATTACAGAGGCTACTTTGCTTACAAGAGGAGTTCTTCTCCCAGAGCTCCAACCCTAGAGTTTTGGCTAAGGAACCCACCGGAGAAGAGAGCAACTGAGAGTGTAATAGGGAAGAGGTTCAGCTAACCAACCAATGAACCAACCAACCCATTGCATGGCCTTGGTCCTCCCCTTATATACTCGGGGGGTTACCACAGCGGCCAGAGGGTTCTACCGGCGACGTGGGCGCAACAGGGCAGCCCACGCCTTACATTTAATGCACGGCACCGATTTCCGCGCTGGGAGTCTTCTCGCCGTGCTTACCGGGCTTCCTCTGACAAGGTGGGTGAAAAACCCCCCTCCTGGGCCCCGGGTGTCAGCGACCAAACCCGCGCCCCGGAGCGCGCGGTGACATGACCCAAGGGGGGCAAAAAGGTTGACAGCGACTGGGGCGTGCGGAGCGGCGCGCCCGGTCGGTCAACAAAGCTGTCAGACGGACCCATCATTTGGCGGAGGGTGATAGCCAACGGAACCTATCGCCTGAGCGGGTGGGGCCCGGCCTGGCCGTCATCATGCCCTCATAGGGCTTAGGATTCCTTGTCGGAATGACACGCATTAAACGCCTCTGCCAGGGCTGAGGCTTGCGGGGAGAAGCTAATCGCCCGAGGACGTGCCCAGAGGTGGGCCCCGCAAGGGGACCAGACGACCCCGAGCACTATGTCCCCGAGTAGCCCCTTCAACTGGGAGGGGTGCCAGCTGTCCCAGGCGGCCCCCAAGTGACCTCAAGCGCTCGGGGAGCGCTTGTTGGAGGATCGCTCGGGGCCCCCTACGGGCGGAGCTTCAGGAGGAGTGCTCGGGGGAAAGCCCCGAGCGCTCCCCTGGGGCCCACGCACCCGGGGACGCCGGACACTCGGGGAAGGACCCCGAGTGCCCCCTCGATTCCTGAGCCTTGGGGCCTCGGGAACCCAAGGCCCTTTCAGATTGTTTGCGCGCGGGTGCGGCGCTCGGGGAAGGCCCCCGAGCGCCCGGGCTTGACCGCCGGACCCACTTGGCTGCCGGGGCGGGGTCTACACCGACCCGACCGCCACGTCGCTCGCTCCGCGGCATCTGGTTGGCCTCCGCTGGCGTTCGGGGGACCCTGGGTCCCATTCCGCTGACAGTAGCCCCCGGCCTTGTCTCCCAGAGATGGCCCGACGGGCCGCGACTGGGGATAAGGCCTTCCCTTCTTGGGCCAAGCGAGGATGCCGGCCCATCTTCATGCGCCCTGCGGAGGGGTGCTTTTAATGCGCGCGGGGAAGGCGCGCGGCTCTTCATGCCACGCGCGGGCGGTTGCGTGCCCCGGGTTTCGTGTGACCGAATCTTTACTGCCATATGGCAGTAAATTCGCAGGCCATGATTACACGACCTCCGGGTTTCGCGCGGCCGCAGTTTCACTGCCAACGGCAGCGAACTGATAACCCACGATTGCACGAAAAAACGCTGGACGCGGGCGGTTGATCTTCTGAAGAAGTCTTTTTCTTTAAAAGAAGACCGACCCCACACCTTTGCAAACTTCCGACTCCTGCGCAAACACTCTGCTTCCAAAGCTTTCGCACTCACTTCGCCTTCTTCTTCCTCTCGCCCGCCTGCCCCTTCGCCTCCCGACAACTTCCTCTCACCGCCGCTCCGCCGCCGCCATGACTCACCGCAGGGGCCGCCAAGCTTCCTCGGACCCGTCCGCCGTGATCCCCAAGTCCCGCCTCCTCAACGAGGAGGCGATGGACAAGGTCCGGCTGCTGACGGTGCCGGAAGGCCGTCCGGACCCGACGGTGGTACGGTCGGCGACGTTCCCGCCGGAGCCGCGGGAGAACGAAACGGTGATCTTCACCAGTTTTATCGCTGCCGGGCTCCTTCCACCCTTCTCGCCGTTCTTCATGGCGATCCTAGCGGATTATGGGATCCACCTTCTGCATCTCACCCCGAACTCCGTGGTGGTGCTGGCGATCTTCGCCCACCTCTGCGAGATGTTCGTGGGGGTGATGCCGTCGGTGGCTCTCTTCCGACACTACTTTGTCCTGCGCACGGTCGGGAAGAGCCGGGGCTCCGCCCGATCGAAGGTCAGCGGCAGCGTGAACTTCCAGCTCGGAGCGAAGGCTGCTAACCCATACATTCCGCAAGACCTGCGGAATAAGTGGGATGACTGGCGCCAGAGTTGGTGTTATATCAACACCAACCCGGCGGAGTCGCTCCTCCTTCCCGAAGCGCCGGTAGAGCACCACCGATCGTGGGAATTCCTCACCGGCGACGACAAGGACCTTTGGATGATGGTGGAGTGCATCTCCCAACTCCGGGAGTTGGGTCTGACCGTCACCATAGTTGCTGGCGACTTCTTGCGCCGCCGACTGGCGCCGCTGCGGGAGCGCCGGCGACCGGCGTGGATGTACACCGGCGACCAAGACTACGGCCGGACGGCGGTCGGCGCCAACAACAATCTGAGCGAGGAGGAGATGGCGATCACCCTGAGGATGCTTCTCGGGGTCCAGGACGCCTCGCTCGCCGAGTTGCCGCGGCCGGACTTGCCGCTCTGCGTCGACGTGGATCGCCAGTCCATCCTGGACATGATGCCGACGTGCAACGCGGAGGGCATCGTGAGCCCACCGAAGGATGGCGAGCGCAGGCCGGCCGGGTCCATCCGAATGGCCGCGGATGAGGAGGAGGCTGAGGCGGCGCGGGCGGCTAGGGCACCGAGCGCTCCGGTCGCCGTCCACGACCCCGCCGACCCGAAAGGCAAGGGGCAAGCCCCTCCTCCCCCGTCTCCACCACCGCAGCCACAAGCGCCGAGGCCGAGGCCGCAAGCACCGCCGGCCACGGGGCGGCAAGCGACGGGGATGGGGAGTAGCCGTGCCGGGCAAGGATCCTCCGGGCAGGGGTCCTCTGGGCAGCGCCCCTCCGAACCGCTGCCTCCACCGCCCGCGCGCGCTGCGGTGCCGGGGACTGGAGGCGGCGGCTCTGGGCAACAGTCCTCCGGACAAGGGTCTTCGGGGCAGCGGCCCTCTGAACCACTGCCTCCGCCGCCTCCGCCGCCCGCGCGCCCTGTGGCGCCGAGGACTGGGGGCGGCGGCTCTGGGCAAAGGTCCTCCGGACAAGGATCCTCGGGGTAGCGTCCCTCCGAGCCACCGCCTCCGCCGCCCGTGCGCCCTGCAGCGCCGGGGGCGGGCGGCGGTTTCTAGGCGAGGGCCTTCTGGAGCTATGCCGGCCGGAGGTTCGTCAGCGGCGGACGCGGGCGCCGCCGCCGGACAAAAAAGGAAGGGCCCGACGTCACCCCCTGGCACGGGACGCCAGGTTCCGAAGGGCTCGTGGCGGTAAGCGAGAGCTCCCCCCTTCTCTTTTTTGGCTAAGTGTTTTGCTCGGGAACTGATCCGAGCTTGGTTGTGCTTGTCTTTTCAGGGAGAGTAAGAAGTCTCGGCCGTCCCCGAGCTCGCCCACTGCCCCGAGGGCTCCGCCAGCCCCGAGCATGGCTGCGGGCCCAAGAGCTCCGGTGACTCCGAGCGCGGCTGCGGCTCCGAGCGAGGCTGCGGCTCCGGGCGGCCCTTCGGCCCCGAGCGGGCCGGTGGGCCCGACCCCGAGCGCGCATTCCACCCCGAGCGGTCCCTCAGCCCTGAGCGAGCCGGCGGACCCGACCCCGAGCGCGGCGCCAGCGCCGAGAGCTGAAGCCGCCTCGCGGGAAGAGGCTGCCCCGAGCGCGGAGATGGCCACGCCGGAAGCAATGGAGATGCCGGAGGCGACGGAAAGCGCCGTCCCGGCAGAGGAGGAGCCGCGTGCCGCCGAACCCGAGGAGCGGGCGGCGGCACTTGGGCAGGAATTGGCCCTGGTGGCGGGGGCCGAGGGCACCCGGCCCGAGGGAGGGGCCGGCGCCTCAACTGTGGCCGAGCGCCCCGAGCCCCAAGAGGAGGAGGAGCCCGAGTTTTTCGACGTCCTCGTCCTGACCGGGTGGAGGCCCGCCGCGTGCCGCGAGCGGCCGTCTCGGGGGATCCCCGCCGACGTGTTTGATGCCGCGCGTGCCGCGATCGACAAGATCCAGGAGGACCTCACCTCTAAGGAGAAGTCCTTAGAGGATCGGGAGAAGTCCTTGGACGAGCGGGAGGGGTCCTTGGAGGACCGAGAGGCCGTGCTCGCGGAGGCGGCGGAAAACTTCTTGACCCGCTCGCGCATCGCGAAGCAGGACTACGAGAAGGACATCGCCGAGATCCACCGGGAGCAGGAGGCCTTGGAGCAGTCGACGAGGGAGCTCGTCGAAAGGGAGCGAGAGCTTAACTGGCGGGAGAGGAATCTCGACCGGCAGGACTCACAGCTTGCCCCGCGAGAACAGGACTTGGAGGCGCGGGAGAAGCACGCCGACGAGGAGCGGGCGCGGCTGGACGAACGCGCCGACGACCTCGCTCGCCGGGAAGAGCAACTCCATCTCCGAGAGAGGGAGGCCAAGACGAAGGCGCAGGAATTCAGCCGACGCGAGAAGGAACTCGAAGAGGGGTCAAACTCGCTGAAGGCTGAAGTCCAGACGCGCGTCCAGGCCGCTCGCGCGGAGCTCGCCAAAGAGATGGAGGATTTTCGCACGGAGGTCCGAAACCTCAAGGAGCGGCTCGAGGACTCGCGCGTTTCCAAGCGCAACGTCCAAGCTAAACTCCAGGAAGTGGAGGAGGCGAGGCAGCGCGAGTTCTCGGAAGCGGCCGCGGCGCTGAAGGAGGCGGAGAAGGAGAAGGTTCAACTCCTCGTTGAGCGGCGCGAGATGACACGGATGATGCGGGATATCTTCTTTCGCGCGAGGGACGCCGTTTTGGCCGCTGGACTTGGAGAAGCGTCCTTGCCGGGGAGGATCGACGATCTCCCCGGGAACATCGCGCTGGGCTTCCAAGACATCACCGAGCGCCTCGTCGGACTTGGCGATGCCGTGACCCAACGGCTCGAGGAAGAAGGCCGGGAGCTAGCGGTCGCGGTGGCGGAGCACACTTTAACGTGCTACCGCAGCCGTGACCCTAACTTCTCCCTGGAGCCAGCCGCGGAGGGGATCGACGAGGCCGGCGAGGAGGAAGCTCGGAGGGCAGTCCGTGGGGTGGCCGACGAGATCGCCCTGCGGTTTGCCCGCGAGGAAGACACCGGCGACGGCGACGGCGAGGGCCGGCGAGGAGTAGCTCCTCCTTTACCTCCATTTTTTTGCTGTTCTTAGCCCAGGGCGCAGCCCCTTTGTAAGAACTTTTGCTTGAATTTTTGCTATGCAAAGAACTTTGGTCCGAATGCCTTTTGTCCCTTGCTTTTTCCTTCTTATTGTACTTGTGTTGGAACTTGCTTCTTTTCCTTGTTGCTTCGGGCGAAGCGTCTGGCTCTTGCTCGGAGAAGGACGGAGACCGGCCCTCGGGTCCCCCGAAGGCCCCAGCCCCCGAGAGCTGGACGCGCCGCAGCTGAAGCTAAGGAAGGCCCGCCCTCGGGACACATGGTGTCCCCGAGCCGAACTCCTTCTGACTTCTTTGTTCTGCCTGCAAAAAATTGTCCAAGTCTTTGTGCTCGGGACAATTATTAGAACAAGCAGTTGTCAATATATGTCCGTACTAACCATTGCATATTTGTATACTTTTTCTTATTTTGGGAGCTTTCATTTTTACACGAGCAATGTTTCTTTGTGTCTCTGGAACGCTACTGGGAAAACCGCCGGGCGCGTGCGCGAGCGCGTAGGGTACTTGGGCGGCTTAATTGCCAGGCTGATGTCGAGGGTTAAGGAACCAGGCAGGACACCAGGGCTTTGAGCGGACAACCCGAAGCACTCCCCGTGACTCTCGCCGCTACCTTCAGGTAAACCCGTCGCGAGCACAGAAGATACTTGAGAAAAATTGGCGAGTAAAAACTATTCGCCCGTGTAATGCTCGGGAGCTTTAAAAACATAGAGGCGTGACTTAGAAGCTTAGCTTAGAGATCAGGCCCTTGGTATATTGGCGCCCCGAGGCTTAACGTTAATCCAGCGGGTGGTACCCGAGTACTTCGTCAGGATGAACCTGTTCACTTAATGAGCGATTATATAGCTTACTCAGCAAAAAGGGACGTTTTCCACGAGGTCTTTCGAGGGCTCGCCTGTCGTCGCGGCCCACGGGTTTTCGGATCTGCCAACCTGTCCCGAGCACGAGGAGTGAGGGCTACCGAATGACATGAAGTTGGGTAGCGCTCGGGGTTGCTGACCAGCGGAGCACGGGTGGCCAGGGGCTTATTTGCCCTGACTCGGATGTGCTCGGGGTACAGCTAACCGCCGAGCGTCTTACGGCCCGCGAACAGACATTGGACTGGCTCGACCGCTCGTACTCGGACCGGTGGGGCCTACTCGCACGGGGGGGACTCGGGATCCCGAAAAAACGCGCGGAAAATGACTCTTTTGCTAGATAGCTGAGAGGATATTGATATTGAACATAGAAACTGACATTGCACAGGGAATTCATACAAAGGGAAACTGCATTTTTATATTGATAATAATGCTATTGAATAGCTTGGGGTACAAGGGAGCCCCCGAGCGCGGGCGCGAGCGCGTGGGATACTCGGGTGACCTTTGGCCGGACTGGTGCTCGGGGTTAAGGAACCAGGCCGAGCAGCCAGGGCTTGGGTGACAGACCCGGAACTTCCCGTGACTCACTTTCGGCACTCGGGGAGCCGACCCTAAAAAGCAAAAACTTACCCGGGCCATTCACGGGAAAAACTTGCGCAAGAGCTCGATGTTCCAGGTGTTGGGCAGCGGCATCCCGTCCTCGGCAGCCAGCCTCACCGAGCCTGGCCGAGTGACTCTGGTCACTCGGTAGGGGCCTTCCCACATGGGGGAGAGCTTGTTCTTCCCTTCCCGCGTCTGCACGCGGCGAAGCACCAGGTCCCCGACTTCAAGTGACCTCGGCTTGACGCGGCGCTGATGATAGCGCCGGAGGCTTTGTTGATATCTGGCGGCGCGGAGGGCAGCTCGGCACCTGTGTTCTTCAAGGAAGTTGACGTCTTCGAGCCTGCGCTGATCTTGATCTTCCTCCGAGTACGCCGCGACCCGAGGGGACCGGAAAGCGAGCTCGGAGGGAAGGACTGCTTCTGCCCCGTAAACGAGGAAGAAGGGGGTCTCGCCGGTCGCCTGGCTGGGGGACGTCCGGATCGACCAAAGGACGGCAGGGAGCTCTTCTATCCAGCCAGCGCCGCATTTCTTGAGCCTGTCGAACGATCTTGTCTTGAGCCCCCGAAGGACCTGAGCGTTCGCACGCTCGACCTGTCCATTGGCTCGGGGGTGAGCGACAGAGGCGAAGCAGATTTCTGTCCCGAGGGCTTGGCAGTACTCGAGGAAAGCGTCGCTCGTGAACTGCGTGCCGTTGTCGGTGATGATGCGGTTAGGCACCCCGAACCGGCTCATGATGCCTCGGATGAACTTGATCGCTGACTGCTTGTTGATCTTGACGACTGGCTCGGCTTCCGTCCACTTGGTGAATTTGTCGATGGTGACGTAGAGGTACTCGTAGCCCCCGACTGCTCGGGGGAACGGGCCCAAGATATCCAGCCCCCAGACCGCGAAAGGCCACGAGAGGGGGATGGTGTGGAGTGCCTGAGCGGGCTGATGTATCTGCTTGGCGTGGAATTGGCAGGCCTCGCAGCGTCGAACCAGCTCAAAGGCGTCCTCGAGGGCTGATCGGCCAGTAAAATCCTTGCCGAAAGGCTTTACCGACCAGCGTGCGAGACGATGCATGGCTACCGCACTCGCCCTCGTGGAGTCCGCGAGCACGTCGCGGCCTCTTCCCGGGAGATGCATTTCATGAGAATGCCGTTGGTACCACGCCGATAGAGGTCCCCATCTACGAGCGCGTACCTTTTTGCTTGCCGCGCAATTCTTTCCGCAACGGCTTCGTCTTCGGGAAGGAAATTTTCTTTCAGGTATCCTCGGATCTCAGAGATCCAGGAGGTGTCCTGAGAACAGGTGGCAAGCACGAGGTGCTCACCCGGCGGCGGCCTGACGGGAGGATCTCCCACTGAAGGCGCCGCCTGGGTAGACTCGCCTTGGCGCGAGGTTCCCCCTTCGTCTTGGTCGGCGGCCTCGACGGACGGCCGAGAGAGCCTTTCTTCAAAGGTCCCAGCCGGGACCGGCTCCCGAGAGGAGGCCAGTCGCGATAAAGCGTCGGCGGCGTCGTTGTAGCGGCGAGGAATATGCTGGAGCTCCAGCCCATCGAAGCGCCGTTCCAACCTCCTGACTTCGCTCAGGTATGCCGACATTTGAGGGTCCGAGCACTGGTACTCCTTTCGACACCTGATTGACGACTAACTGGGAGTCGTCTTTGACGAGTAGACGGCGGATCCCGAGGGATGCGGCAGCGCGCAACCCTGCAAGGAGGCCTTCGTACTCCGCCATGTTGTTGGTGGCGCGGAAGAGCAACTGCACGACGTACTGAAGTGTCTCGCCCGTCGGGGAGGTGAGGACCACTCCAGCCCCCGCGCCCTTGAGCGTGAGGGAACCGTCGAAGTGCAGAGTCCAATGCTCGGTTCCTCCAGGTCCCGGGTTGGTAGAGAGTTGCTCGCTTTCGTCTTCGGGCACCGGCGTCCACTCAGCGACGAAGTCGGCCAGAGCTCTGCTTTTGATCGCGTGGTTGCTGACGAAGCGCAGATTGAACTCCCCGAGCTCGATGGCCCACTCGACGACTCGTCCAGTGGCCTCCCGGTTACGGAGGATGCGCTCGAGGGGGTAAGCCATAACCACCCGCACCTCGTGCGCTTGGAAATAGTGCCGAATCTTCCTCGACGCGACGAGCACCGCGTAGAGTAGCTTCTGAGCTTGAGGGTAGTGCGTCTTGGCGTCACGCAGTACTTCGCTGATGAAGTACACGGGGATGCTGCTGGACGCGCACCCGGGTAGAAGGCTCCTCGGGCACAGCCCCCGAGCGGTTGACCTCGTTCCCGAGCAAGGCGGGTTGCTCGGGTTCGCTCGGGAGGCGGGACTCAAGGTCTCCTTCGGGAACGTTGTTGCTCGGGAACTCAGCCCCGAGAGCTTTGCCCGCTTCCCCGAGAGCTTCGCTCGGGAGCTCGCTCTCGGGGGCTCCTGTTGACTGCTCGGGGTCACCACTCGGAAGCGGGGGCCCGAGGGCCTTTGTCTGGCCGGGGGCCGTCGGGAGCTCGGACCCGACTTCCCGCTCGACGACGAGGACAGCGCTCACCACCCGGGGCGTCACCGAGAGGTAGAGGAGCAAAGGCTCCTCGGGTCTCGGTGCCACCAGGACCGGAGGCGAGGTGAGATACTTCTTGAGGCCCTCGAGGGCCCGCTCGGCTTCTGGGGTCCACTCGAAGTGGCCCGATCTCTTGAGAAGCTTGAACAAGGGGAGGCCCCCGCTCCCCGAGCTTGGAGATGAAACGCCCCAAGGCGGCCATGCAGCCCGTTAGGCGCTGCACGTCCTTGAGACGAGCCGGCGGGCGCATCTGGTCGATGGCCCTGATCTTCTCGGGGTTGGCTTCTATGCCTCGGCTCGAGACCAAGAAGCCGAGAAGCTTGCCGGATGGAACCCCGAAGATGCACTTCTCGGGGTTCAGCTTCATGCGAGTACCGCGGAGACTGTTGAAGGTCTCGGCGAGGTCCTCGATGAGCGTCTCCTCGCGTCTTGACTTGACGACGAGGTCGTCGATGTAGGCCTCAACGTTGCGACCTAGCTGCGACTGCAAAGTAATACGCATGGCCCGCTGATAGGTCGGGCCAGCGTTTTTCAACCCAAAAGGCATGCGGACATAACAAAAAGTACCCACAGGGGTTGTAAATGAAGTTTTTTCCTCATCCTTTACAGCCATACTAATCTGGTGATAACCAGAGTAGGCATCTAAAAAACAGAGAAGATCGCACCCTGCGGTGGAATCCACTATCTGATCGATGCGAGATAAAGGAAAAGGGTCTTTCGGACAAGCCCTTGTTGAGGTCGGTGTAGTCCACGCACATCCTCAGCTTGCCGTTCGCTTGGGCACGACAACTGGGTTGGCGAGCCACTCGGGGTGGAGGACCTCCCGGATGAAGCCGGCTGCGAGGAGCCTGTCGACTTCATCCCGAACGAACTCCTGCCGTTCTGGTGCTTGACGGCGCACCTTCTGCCGGATCGGCCGAGCGTCGGGACGCACGGCGAGGCGATGCTCAGTCACTTCCCTAGGGGACCCCGGGCATGTCGGACGGTTGCCATGCAAACACGTCAGCGTTTGCCCGGAGGAAAGCGACGAGCGCGCCTTCCTATTTGGCGGCCAGGCGGCCGCCGATCTTGACGGTCTTGGACGCGTCTTGTCCAAGGGACCACCTCCTTTCACTGGGACGGAGTCGTCAGCAGCGACTCTGGCCTTGGTCGGGGGCGGACCCGAGGACTCGGGGAGCTCGGGGACGTCGTCGATGGCCGCGGCAACCTTGGAGAAGAGTTGCTCGGCGCAGGCAACGGAGCCCTGGATGTCGGCCGGCACGGCGATGGTGCCGTTGGGGCCCGTCATCTTGATTGTCAAGTAAGCATAATGGCAGTCCATCATGAACTTGGTGAGCGCCGGACGCCCTAAAATACCGTTGTAGGGGTAGCTCGAACTCGGAAACATCGAAGATGATGTTCTCGGTCCGGTGGTTGCCCTTGGTACCGAAGGTGACCATCAGGGACACCTGGCCCAAAGGCATGGTGAGGCCGGGGGAGACGCCGTAGAACGGCAGCGTCGGCTTCAGATCCCCCCGGGGTACCTGCATCTTGCCAAAACACTTCGGGGGACAGGAGGTTAAGTCCCGCGCCCCCGTCAACCAGCATGTGGGTTACCTTAATGTTGCAGATGGTGGGGGAGACGACGAGCGGGAAACGGCCCACGCCCGAGACATTCTCGGGATGGTCCGAGCGGTCGAAAGTGATCGGGGAACCCCGACCACTTGAGCGCTCGGGACGCATCAGCGCTCGGGGTCGCCGAGCACGCTTCACGCGCCAGGAGCTTGAACTGACGGCGTGAGGTGGGTGCGAAGGCGCCCCCGCTGATGCATGCCACCACCTGCGGCTCCTGGAAGCCGAGGTCTTCCTCTTGCCCGTCGGGATTTGTCGCCGCCCTCGGCGCGGCGCTCCTCCCGCTGCTTCTTGTTCCTCTCGGCGAGGTACTTGACCGTCCGGCACTCGGAGAGATCGTGCCGGTCGGTCTCGTGGATAGGGCACCACAGGCCCGAGCTCGGCTGGGGAGCTCGGGGTGGCTTCTTGCCGCCGTTCGGCCCGGCGCGCGGGGGCTTACAAGGCTTGGCCTCCGCCGCCGCGACGGGTTCGGACTTACGCTTCTTGCCCTTCTTGTCCCGCTTCCCAGCGGGGCGAGAAGGGCCGGCGTCGTCGACCACTGATTGGTCGGGGCGCGGGTCGTGCCACGCACGGGCTTCAGCCGCCTTAGCGCACTTGTCCGCGATAGCGAACAAGTCCGCGGTGGACTGGATATCCCGAGTGCCCAGCTTCTCAAGCATCTTCTCATCGCGGACTCCCTGTCGGAAAGCGACGATGACGGCTTGAGGAGCTATCTTGGGGATGGTGTTGCGCACCTGGCTGAAACGCTGGATGAAGTGCCGCAACGTCTCCCCTTTTCGCTGCCGGAGAGCGTGAAGATCGCTCTCCGTGCCAGGGCGCTCGAAAGTGCCCTGGAAGTTCGCCACAAACTGGTGGCATAGGTCCGCCCAAGACGAGACAGAACCTGGGGGAAGGTTCATGAGCCAAGACCGGGCCGATCCCTTCAGGGCCATCGGGAACCAGTTGGTCATGACCTTCTCATCGCCTCCAGCGGCCTCTACCGCGGTGGGGTAGATCTAGAGGAACTCTTCGGGATGGAAAGATCCATCATACTTCTGCGGCAGCTCTGGTCGGAACTTGCTCAGCCAGGTGACGCGACGAAGCTCGGTAGTAAAGGCCTGGCAACCGGTCCCATAGAGGGGGGTGCCGGCCTCCCCGCCTTGCTGGACGCGGTGGTGCGCCCGAGAGCGCGCGCGGCCGGCGGTAGGGCCGGAGGAGGATTGGCCCACGTCCACCCTATCGCGCTCGCGCTGGCGCTCGATGATGGTGTGCGCGTCAACATCTTCCCTCCGCCTGCCAAGGCGCTGGCGAAGATCCTGGGCGTTCCCCCGGGCGGGAGAAGCGACCGAGGGGGAGATCCACCGCGCTAGCCGCCGGCTGACCCGCGCTGTGGGCGCGGTGGCACCGGCGGCGAAGCCACGGAGGGGCGACGCGGGCGCCGCCACGTCCCGACGAGGTGCGGGAGCTCCTGGCCGCCGCTTGACGGCGGGCGGTGCCGACCAGGTCGGCGAGGTCCTGGAGCCATAGGGCCCACGGGGGACGCAGCCTCCACCGGGACGGGAGGATGCCGGAGGAGGAGCTGCGCCGTCTGCAGCGTGCTCAACTCCCTAGGATCGGTGAAGTCTAGCCGGCGACGAGGCGGCGAGCGGTGGGGAAGACTCGGCGACGGGCCCAGAGGGCCCGCGGCCGTGGCCGCAGCTCGAAGGCAGCGGCCGCCGACGTGCCACCGGTCTCGTTGTGGCGCCCTTCCGGGTTGGGGGGATCCTAATCGAATGAGGATCCGGACAGCTCCACCCTTCCTCCACCGGAGGGCAGGCGAGGATCCGCCATGGAGGTAAGCTCGAAAAAACCCTAAGCGCCCCCTACCTGGCGCGCCAGCTGTCGGCGTAGAGACGCCTCTAGCGGTGGTCCGGTTGGACCCCCTTTGGGATTCGGCCGGGGACACAGTAGAGTTCTTCTTATGAGCCGGTGACGGACCGTGGAGAGGGTGGATTGGGCGCAAAAGACACAGAGGATTTACCCAGGATCAGGCCACCCGGAGGTGTAAAACCCTATGTCCTGCTCTGGTATGGGTATTGATCTTGTTTTGAATTACAGAGGCTACTTTGCTTACAAGAGGAGTTCTTCTCCCAGAGCTCCAACCCTAGAGTTTTGGCTAAGGAACCCGCCGGAGAAGAGAGCAACTGAGAGTGTAAATAGGGAAGAGGTTCAGCTAACCAACTGTGAGGATCCGGACTTAACTTCCAGACCCTCCCTATGTATCTCCTCATCAGTCCAGGATCAAGCTGATGAACACAGGCGAATTGATATCACTGCACACATCACGAAATATTTTAGAAACATAAACAATTGAGTTATAGCAGCGATAAGACTAAATAAAGTAATTAGGACTTATGTCCCTTACCATTCAGAAAACACAGCGGAAAATAAAGCGTAGATGTCTCCATCTCAACCACAGGCAGTCGACGGAGGCCACGTGACCTAAACCTCAGCATTGACGTAGAAGATTCCACATAGTCTTCATCGTCCTCATAGATATCTGAACACGTCCAACAAACAACATACACGATGAGTACTTTACGTACTCAGCAAGCCACCTGGCGGCAGATGGTCCTATTAAACTACATGCAAGGCTTCAACGGAAGGCTGTATGGTTCATTTGCAGAAAAGCAGTTTTAGTTGAAATATTACGGTAGATTCAAAGGCATCATTTTGATGAAAACCAATTTTTATTATCAGGAGTGTTTTTCAACAGGTGTGGTCCACGACCAACACACTCGAGCAAGGACTCCCGCCTTAGCTCGACCATAGGATTCATCAGCAAATGGGTAGAGGGAAATAGCAAGGGGGAGAGGGACAGGTCCTTTTCATCAAGAATGAGTCATGTGTTGTCCATAACCGTGGACACGGCTAATCGATTAGTTTATTACTCTGCAGAGTTTGTACACTTTACCCACATGACACGATCATCCCCTTATGCCAAGCTGATCGGGCTTGTACACACGCCCATCGGTGTGTCGGCAGGGTGACCGTGACGAGGTCTTTTAGCTAGATCCCCTGAGGTGTGACATGCCCACCGGGTCTGGCTCGGAGTCGAGAGTACATCCCCGCACTCCGATCCCCCCATCTGTGCCGAGGGTCCTCGTAGCTACGTCCACCCCTTCTGCGGTACGGCAACATCGGCACCAAAGGCTGACTAACCTACTTGACCAAGCCAGTGCCCATATAGCATGTGGTTGTACTGTTGTCACAATTCTCCAACTTCAAAACTTCGGCCTTATGCAGAACGGACGACCAATGGTTCCTTTGAACCGGCCTTCTGCGGGTAGGACAACCATATGCTCCTTCATCACATGATCCAGCTGTCGCCCGCACCATATTAGATGGTAAGTTTCACCCAGAGTAGAATAGAAGGAATAGAGAGAGAGGGAAATCATCAGGCATCCGGCCCTAGCTCAGCGAGCTCAACAAGTTTCAACAAGTATCATTGATCCGGTATTCATTCCTCCGTAGAGGCAAGTCAAAACAACCTAAAGATGTAATTAAGCATGGCTAAGCATATCTCTACTCTATTCAGAATAAAAACCTACTAATCTACTCGGGGTATCAAGTATAAAGGGCGACAAGCGGACAGGGTAAAAGTGTGTCAATCGACACGCTAGCTACTAGATTAAAACAGCATGCATGTTTATAAACAATAAAATATAATGACTTTGAAAATATAGGATCAAATATGATCAAGAAAAGGGGGCATGCCTTCGTTGACGAGTTGGTCTTCTTCTGCAGGAACTTGACCTTACCCAACTTCCTATTCGTCGCAACAGCAATAAAGTGCAAGACAAATAAATATAAATCTAAATTAAATATCAAAATGGAAATACCAGAAGAATAGGGCTAGCAAGGTTGGATAGGTATCAAAGGGCAAAGGCGAAGGGATAGGATTGTCGAAAGACAACTAGGAAGGTGTGAGATTATATATCTCAACCAGATAGAGTACATGTACTCGAAAGATGGTCTTCTGGATCATATCATTCTGGAAAAATGATAGATTTATGGATGATAGAATTTGCATGTCAAAGGACTAAAGTTAATCCACATGCGAGATAAGGATAGATGTGCAACTGAGAATAGGATATGGTTGATGACAACAATAGCACAATCATATGATTAAACATGGGAACCCGACATACTAGCAAAACAAATATGACCAATCATACTTGTAAACAAGCAAGGTCCTGGCATGCTAGTTGGCAAGAGATGATAATATGCAACATGTCAATCTATATGAAACTACTGTGCAATATACAACTGGACATCATGTAACAAACTAGATAGACTAGGCATGAAATAGAAATTAGGCAAGACAAGCATGGGATAACATATGACCATGCAATTGTAATTTAATAACGATAATTGATAATGCAAACGGTGATTAAACCATATGATCAAATAACAACTAGCATCGATATGACATGCACCAACATACATGCAAACTATGACATAACATTAGCTCTACTCATGCTATTGTGTGAATAAAATACAGCAATCAACCTACAAATACTACACATAACAATATTTTAGTAAAGGATGATTATTAGCAACATATATGCATATATTATAATTGATACCTAAATGTTAACCATGTATATGTGACTATACACTACATTATAAACATGCAACATAAGATAACAAGCTAAGCATACTAGTACATACATATTATATGCCCATCAACTAACATATGATATGATTAAATAATAAAAACTCAGTAAGGGATTATTATTCCAACATATAGATTGTCAACAATATTAAGTCCAATTATATACATATCTCTATATGCAACTACATGATTATGCAACATAAAGACATATTGAACATGCAACTTAATCGTGTTTAAACAAACAATTAAATTATACACATCAATAAAATAATGTATTCAGCCATTGCATGACGGATTATTATCTAAAATATGGATTAGCCTATGTATATATGCATAAACATATACACATAGCTGCATATGTAAATCACATGAAATGCATCGAACAAATATGAGACATGTGTGCAATCTTAACCATATTATAAATAGAGGTTAATAACATGACCAATTGTATAACAATCCTTAAATAAACATGAGTTAACCTATAAGAATATATGCACATACCACTATTTAATATACATCATGCAACCATAACTACATATGATATGTCACATTAATATTAGTTTAGCAAAGATTATGCTTCTACTACTATAGGTTATATGCAATATTAGGTTCAACTATATATTGTATAACACAATATATGTGAACATACATAAGATCATGCCATATGAATCTTATTAAACATGAACTACTTTAGTCATGATACAACCAAGTTTGAACTAATATGTTGAACCACTTCATGTCTAATGACTATTAAGATGGAACCATATTGTATGCATGCATATTATATTCAACTATCTAAACATGCAACATGTAGCTATATGAATATGGATACACCTATTAATGAATGAAGCATGGTTGATCCGTATGACGAATTCTCTTAAGCATGAACATTATATAACAGGAAACTATCATACATATAACAATATGAAACCATACATATAACAATATGAAACTATATAACCTATATAACTATATGAAACTAACATTATATGACTATATAACAATCATACATATAACAACAGGAAACTATATGCTACATAACATACTATTCAATTGGATGATGAAAACAATCATCAAAATTATTGGACATGAACATATGAATATGCGAGTACTTTCAAACAAGAATTAATGACAGGAAACAATGCCATGATGCATCACAAGATGATTGGAGATTAACAAGATGGGTGGTGGCGACATTCGCAACACACAACGGTTGGAACAGATTATAGATTGGTTCTGGACAGACCGGAGGATTTTGGATGCTGCGCGATGCTCGCTCAACGAAATCGCAATCCGCCAAATGGGTTAGAAACTAGACACATAGAGGTACAATCCTACCAAAGGGTTTTGGAGAATTCTTACCGAGTCAACGGGAAAAGATCAGACAAGTTAGATGTTCTGCAGATTGAATCTGGGCATCTGCGAACAGCACGTCGGAGACGGATCAATTCCCGCCAAATGGCTACATGGATCAAGGAGAAAATTTACAGAGGTGTTTATAGATATCTAAGACACAATTTCACCAAAGGAATTCTTCAAAGACTCACCGGATCAACGGGGATAGAGGAGATAATGCCGCTGTACCGTTCGCACAGTCAAATCTGCACACGAACAGCAGCATGAAGAAACTTGATTTCCCGGAGATTGGACCATTGGATTGCCTTCAAATTTTGTGGAGATGATCTTGACAACATCATCCATGATCCCACCAAACGAATCTTGGAAAGGAGGTCCGAGCCGACAATGGCGTCGTTCCAATTTAGAGGCACGCGCAGAAAATCTGGGTGCAAACAGAATGTTAGTATTTGGAGATTTCCCAGTGATTGCACCGTTGGATCTTCACCAAATTTTGCAGAGAGGTAGAGGAAAAGGTTAGGAACAATCTCACCGAAGGGATTTGCCAAAAGATATTTGAGGCGACAGGAATTGGCAAAATATTAAGGTAGGATATGCTGTTCAGGAACTGCACGGGAAGAGAAAGGGGGTGGCGGCTGTTTAGAGGGGTTTGGGGGCTAGGGTTTCGTGGAAAAAGGATTTGGGGGAGTGGGGAAGAGGTGGGAGGGGTGTGGGGTATTTATACGAGGGAGGGGGAAAGGGATTTGGCCCAAATACTATTGAAACAGATGCAGCGACGCATGCTGCGCTATGCAACACTCGCCGGAACGCCTGCTCAAGAGAGGAAATGAGACGGCGGGATGCCGGGTGGGGATGAGCTGGGATGGCGGCCATAAAGGAAAGGAGGAAAGAAAAGGAAAAGCCAAAATAAAAACAAAGAACAGTAGAGCGAGATTGAATATCAAACGAACTCCGAAAATTCTGAGAAAAACTCTGGAGACATATTTCAAATTGAAAAGCAAATCAAATTCAAGTTGGATTGATTCAAATTAACTCCGGTCCAATTTGTGAAATTCCAATTAAGTTTTAATTAACTTGAGAATAAACAACGAAATTTTTCAGCTCTGATTTTTGATAAAAAGATTTTAAAAAGCTCTGAAAATCAGGATGTTACACCAACCAATGAAGCAACCAACCCATTGCATGGCCTTGGTCCTCCCCTTATATACTCGGGGGGTTACCACAGCGGCCAGAGGGTTCTACCGGCGACGTGGGCGCAACAGGGCAACCCACGCCTTACATTTAATGCACGGCACCGATTTCCGCGCTGGGAGTCTTCTCGCCGTGCTTCCGAACAGGGATCCTGACACCTTTATGCCCGGCGGGTCCCGCGAACGGAGACTTACCGGGCTTCCTCTGACAAGGTGGGTGAAAAACCCCCTCCTGGGCCCCGGGTGTCAGCGACCAAACCCGCGCCCCGGAGCGCGCGGTGACGTGACCCAAGGGGGCAAAAAGGTTGACAGCGACTGGGGCGTGCGGAGCGGCACGCCCGGTCGGTCAACAAAGCTGTCAGACGGACCCATCATTTGGCGGAGGGTGATAGCCAACGGAACCTATTGCCTGAGCGGGTGGGGCCCGGCCTGGCCGTCATCATGCCCTAATAGGGCTTAGAATTCCTTGTCGGAATGACACGCATTAAACGCCTTTGTCAGGGCTGAGGCTTGCGGGAGAAGCTAATCGCCCAAGGACGTGCCCAGAGGTGGGCCCCGCAGGGGGACCAGACGACCCCGAGCACTATGTCCCCGAGTAGCCCCTTCAACTGGGAGGGGTGCCAGCTGTCCCAGGTGGCCCCCGAGTGACCTCAAGCGCTCGGGGAGCGCTTGTTGGAGGATCGCTCGGGGCCCCCTACGGGCGGAGCTTCAGGAGGAGTGCTCGGGGGAAAGCCCCGAGCGCTCCCCTGGGGCCCACGCACCCGGGGACGCCGGACACTCGGGGAAGGACCCTGAGTGCCCCCTCGATTCCTGAGCCTTGGGGCCTCGGGAACCCAAGGCCCTTTCAGATTGTTGCGCGCGGGTGCGGCGCTCGGGGAAGGCCCCCAAGCGCTCGGGCTTGACCGCCGGACCCACTTGGCTGCCGGGGCGGGGTCTACACCGACCCGACCGCCACGTGGCTCGCTCCGCGGCATCTAGTTGGCCTCCGCTGGCGGTTCGGGGGACCCTGGGCCCCATTCCGCCGACAGGCATCCTTATAAAAACCAGACTTCAAGGACAATATGGTCGAAGGAAGCAAACGATTGGAGATTGTCACGATAGATTTGTTCTCTACTAGAAAATAACTAATTTATTTCTTTCATCCAATCGTCTGCGTGACCTCCAGCTGAATAAAGAAAAAAGATAATGCGCTAGATATTACTATCTTCATTCGGAAATAGTTGTCGCTTTAGACATTAATACAGTCTCCAATATACATCTTCGACTATTATTTTTTATATGTACATGTTGGCAAATAAATAAAAAATTATATTTTAAAAATATTTTTTATAATAAATTTAATGATACTAATTTCACTATTTTTCTCAAAGTCTAGAAAGCACGCATGCGCTACCTGGTGCGATGCAGCGCGCACGGCTGCCTTCGTCCCGTGACCTGGTGTTGAGCTGCTACATGCGACGTTTTTTTCTTTTGAAGTCTCGAAAGTTGCGTGCCTTTCCAAGCCACCAAGTGTAGTATGTCTGCACCCTACATGCAAGCATACTTAACTAGTTGTGATGTGACACTATTGGCATTTTGCCTCTTTTGCAAGACATTTGAATCCAAAAATAAAAAGGTTTATATCTTTTAACCAAATCCGTTTGAACCTGTGTTTTCTACGTGACAAATTTTTTGAAACAAGACTGATAACACATTATTGTCTTGTAACAATATTTTATTAGTTTCACCATTTTTCAAATGAGTTCTTCACTTTTATTCTGGGCTTAGATATATTACACGAAGGACTTAGCATTCACCAATTTAATGGATGGTTCCCCATCCCCCGACAGATGTTAGGGGGCCATTATGTTTCATCATTTTCCATACGGGTCCACCACTCTTTTCTCGGCTTAGTTCTTCAGATGTGGTTCTCTTTTTTTAATTGCCTCTCGGATAGATAACGGGTAGGACTTAGCTTTCATCGTTCCTGAATGAGTGCCTCATTCTAACTTGCTTTTCCCGTACTACCACCTTGCTTCCATTTTATGTTGAAGCTTGCTTTCTAGTTGGGTCCTTATTCTAAAATTTGCCTTTTTCATGTAATATCAACTTGATTGTGTAGTAACATTAATGATTTCGCTGACAATCCTAGATAATTGCTAATTAATATTTAATTAATCGTGTCTTTTTTATATAAAACTTGCATTTCATCTAATACCACCTTGTTTCCATTATGGTTAAACTTGCCTTCCGTCCATGTAATACAACTTGCTTATAGGGATATTTGCTTTGTGTCCTTAACAACTGTTTCTCAAATGGGTTCCATTTTACGTTGCTCTTATGATAGATGTCAAGGAGGACTTAGCTTTCGCTGTTTCCCGGATGAGTTTTCTTTTTGAAATAGATGGCAACAACGGCTTAGCTTTAAACTTTTCCAGCGTGGGTTCCTTATTCAAACTTGTTTTTCATGTAATACTAACTTGCTTTCCAATTGGCCACTTATGTTGAGCTTGTTTCTCATGTAATACAAACTTGCTTTATGTCATTGAGAACCGTTTCGCAGAGGGTTCTCTATTCCAGCCATTCCCCCGATGGGGTTCCCTAAACCGATTTCCCTCTAGATAGATGTGGGGGTAGGGTTAGCTTGCACCATTCCCCAAAAGGGTTTCTATAGATGCCTAAATAATTTTCCCATCATACAGATGCCGAAGAGAGCTTAGCTTGGACCAATCCCCGACGGGTTTCTCTTTTTCAATTACTCTTTAGATAAATGATTAGAAGGGGTTAGATTGCACTATTTTCCTAACGGTTCTTGTTCCAACTTGCTTTTCATGCAATGCCAACTTGTTTCCATTGTTGTGAAACTTGCTTTTGTAGCTGGGTCTTTATATTATAATTGTTTTTCATATATACCAGCGTGCTTCTATTTATGGTTAAACTTTCTTTTTAGTTTGGTCCTTATGTCAAAACATGATTTCATAAAATACCAACTTGCCTCTGTTTGTGATGAAAGTTGCTTTCCATTCATATAAAACGAACTTGATTTCAAACTGTTGCAATTGGCTTTTCAACTTGCCATTATTGCTTTCAAAGTGCTTTCGTACTTGCTTTCATAACTACCACAACTTGCATATTCGAATTATCGTTTGTTTCTCTCAAATATTGTATATTATTTAAAAGTTTTAAATGGTTGCATATTGCCTTTTAAAATATGTGTTTTATTTCAACTTCATTGCTGTACAATATGGTGAAATTTTGTGGGCCAAAGGAAATGACACATGGGGATTCAGAGAGTGGAACAACTCACTGGATCTCCTATAGAGGTAATGCTCGTGAAGCTTAGAGCATCTCCAACCGAATCCTCAAAATCCATTCCCTATATCCCCATTTGGGAAATCTACAGTAAAGATTCCTTCCCTAAAATTTCCTCACACTCCAACCGATTCCCCAAATCTCATTCCCTATACTCCACTCTTCTATATTTTATTAGTTTCCACCAACTAACATGTTATTTGTAAAGAAATAATAAAACCGCTCTATTAATACGATTACAACTGTAAGTAATATATTATTTGTAGCGGATAAAATTGTGACGGATAAAATTGTAACGGCTAATTTTGTAATGGCTAATTTTCGAACGGCTAAATTGGAACGGCTAAATTCAAACGGCTAGTTTCGAACGGCTAAATTCAAACGGCTAATTTCCAACGGCTAGTTTCCAACGGCTAAATTCAAACGGCTAATTTCCAACGGCTAGTTTCCAACGGCTAAATTCAAACGGCTAATTTCCAACAGCTAGTTTCCAACGGCTAATTTCCAACGGCTACATTTTTTGGTCTATATATACCAAACCTGAAGATGCTCCTGGCACTTCATCCTCCTCCTCCTGGCACTTCATCCTCCTCCTTGTCAACAGCACAATGAGTCGTCGCAGCTCATCCATGCATCCTCCTTTCGATTCTTCGTCGTCTGATGATGACGACGAACTCTTTCTTGTCACAGCAATGGTAATTCAGAAGCACTCCGAGCGTACGAATGCTCGCCGCCATGGCGGTTCTCGGCCCGGCCACCAGGTAATCCAACGCAATAGAGAAGCCGGTCATTTCAGACTATATGAAGACTACTTTTCTGATGCTCCTACGTACGGCCCAACATTATTTCGGCGCAGGTTTGCAACCGTTTCGAAATCATTTCGTAATCTCCTTATTTGTTGATCCTCGTTTGTAGCACTCATACTCCTTTTCCGCTCAGGTTTAGAATGGCTCGTACTCTATTTCTCCGCATAGTTGATGCCGTAGTAAGCCATGATGAATATTTTGTCCAGAAAATAGATAGAACTGGTCGTCTTGGTTTATCTCCTTTGCAGAAGATTACAGCCGCATTTAGAATGCTAACATATGGAGTTCCTGCGGACGCTACAGATGACTATCTCCGGATTGGAGAAAGTACTGCAATAGAGAGTCTTAAAAGATTCGTGAAAGCTATTGTTAAAGTGTTCGGAGATGAGTACCTGAGATCTCCTAACACTCAAGATACCGCAAGGTTGCTAGCTATTGGAGAAGAAAGAGGTTTTCCCGGAATGCTGGGGAGCATTGATTGCATGCACTGGGAGTGGAAAAATTGCCCGGCAGCTTGGCAAGGTATGTACACCGGCCATGCACACGAGCCGACGATCATACTAGAAGCTGTTGCGTCACAGGATCTTTGGATTTGGCATGCTTTTTTCGGTTTACCAGGGTCCCACAATGATATTAATGTCCTACACCGGTCCCCGCTCTTTGCAAGGCTAGCAGAAGGGCAGGCTCCAGAAGTTAATTATACCGTCAATGGTAACAATTACACAATGGGGTACTATCTTGCAGATGGGATATATCCTTCGTGGGCGACATTTGTGAAGACCATACCGTCTCCTCAAGGCAACAAGAAAAAACTGTTTGCCCAAACTCAGGAAGCTGTTAGGAAAGATGTCGAACGAGCGTTTGGAGTTCTACAAGCTCGCTTCGCCATTGTCCGTGGACCAGCTCGATTCTGGGATCAAGAAACACTAGGCGATATTATGACTGCGTGTGTCATCATGCATAACATGATCATTGAAGACGAGAGGGACGGAGGCCCGGCAGACTTCAACTACGAAGGGGTGGGAGAAAGTGTTCGAGTATCCCATGAAGTTACGCCTGAGTTATTTGAGTTCATTCAAACACATCATTCAATTAGAAACAGACAGACTCACTCTCAGCTTCAAGATGATCTAGTCGAGCACCTGTGACGACGTTATTCAGGGATTTAGGTTTTCGTACAATTGTTGTAAGCCTTTATTAGGCAATGTATCATGTTCGAAGTATGCAAGCTATTTTATTCGAAATTGTTGTAAGCACTTAGTGAGACAATGTACGCAATTCTACTTTCAATAAATGAGAGCATAATAGTGCAAACAACAGTCCTTAAAATAGTTGATCGAATAGTCCATACAATATGTCATAAAGAAATAGTACGTACAAATCACTGGCGTCGCCTAGCGATGATATCTTGCTGCAAACCCATATAATACTCTTGCTGTGGCCTTGACATATGGCTAATGTCCATGCTCATAATTCTTTCCTCCTCCAACATTCTCTTGAATTCAAACTCTCTTTCCCTCACTTCAATAAGTCTTTTCTCATTTGCAATCCTCAGCTCGTCTTGGTCAATTCTGCGTCTGTCCTGCGCAATCCTCTCTTCCTCTATCGCGTAATGCCGCGCGTACCGCTCTTCTTTCTTCATCTCTTTCTCAGCATCCATCAAAGTCTTCTTCGACCAAAGAGTTTCTAACACATCACTGTAGGCCTCTTCCTTTTCTGGAACATAACTTTTACCTTTCCGAAGACGTTCTTTCGCCGCCTTCTTCCCAATTGGTCGAGCTGAACCCTCGCTATCAGGAGTGGGGACATCCAGACCAACATCAATTGGACTTGAGTTGGTGCTAGGAGTTGAACTGCCTCCGCTTGCACGGTGGCTTGTCTTTTGTCTCTTCGAGGACAGTCTGTCGGTCCATTTTGGATGGTGGCGTAAGACGTTCCAACAATGCAGAAGACCGAATGCCTTCTTCTCTTCTGCCGCGTATAGGCTACATGCTTGAACAATCTGCAAACACCAATGTTTTGTTAATATATCTCCAGGCATAAGTTGTAACTTACAAATAAACAAAGCAGGAGTACCTTATCATTTTCAGTAATCCCGCTCTGCCTTCGCCGCTCAATCCGATCAAAACACCCACAAAACTTGTTCACACCCTCTTGTATAGCGCACCACCGTTTTGTAAGGGATGTTTGGTTACGGTCCGACTCAAAATTCATATTCTCGTGGTAGTAAGCATGGATTCTATTCCAATATGTCGTTCGGGACTGCTCGTTTCCTTGTGCGGCGTCCAAACTTATATTTAACCATGCAGTTACTAACATCTCATCTTCCTTTTCACTGAAATTCTTTGTTCTCTTGTTCGTAGGTTTAGCAGAAGGATTGTGTTGTTCTACTGGAAATTGTTGCTCCTCCATTGGGCTAAAGTTTTGGGTATCCTCCCAATTGGTGCCGTCATTTCCGTCGCTCAACAAATTAATAAAATACCCATCCATAATAATATCTGCGCATGCAAACTATAACATTAACAGAGCATTTACCAACAGCAATAGCACAATACAGTAGCATAGTCCACAATATAACATTAACAGACATTACCACAAACAGTAGCATAGTCCACAATATAACATTAACAGACATTACCACAAACAGTAGCATAGTCCACAATATAACATTAACAGACATTACCACAAACAGTACCACAATACAATAGCATAGCATTAACAAAGGTTCAAGGTAGTACTACTAAATATGTTCGATACAAGCCAAACCACAATACTGAGCTTTCATGTACGTCTTCAAACCTCGGTATGTACTTCCCCTCGGAAGACGGTGGTGCATTGCATCACGATGTTCTCGAGTTAACTCTAACGTGTTAAAAGAGCTGACGAGTGTGCGCTCTCGAGATGTGTAATCTTCAATCCATGACATAGCAAAGTCAACCTCTCCATCGATGTTGTACCCCAATTCTAACCTCTCCCTGTGTACTTCCATGAACTCCGACATACTATTCCGATTACGGCGTTTCTCTGGGAAGAATTGCCACCACAACGCAATAGGAGAAGCAAGACGTTCCTTGCGGTACGCAACTCGCTTCATTACCCTTTCCCGCGGATCTGAACTGAAATCCAATTTTGCGAGCTTCTCACAACAAGTGTTGTCGCTTGCGTATGGATCCATATCTAAATCGAATTTGGAAAGTAACATTAGACACCCAAAAAAAGTACCTCACTTCAATGTTCTAAAAGCAAAGCACTAACCAACACTACAGAGCTACATAATTCTGTTCTAGCGCCTAACAAAAAAACTTGCAATAGGTAACAAATAAACAAAGCTCAGTTCAATTCTGTTCTAACAGGATATGTATGTCATATATCTCAATCCAAAAAAAAGTTACTGCTATTGTTTACTGTTGACCAATAGCTAACAAATAAAGAAAGCTCATTTCAATTCAGTTCTGCCAGGATATGTGCCTCATATGTATCAATCGTAAAACATCACACATATCTCCTATACTTAACAGGCAAGACCAAGGAAGGGCAGCACTACACAATCCACAGCAATGAACCGTAGCAGTACGTAGCACAAATCTGTTCCAGTTCTGATATAAACATAGTATGTATCTAACAAATCTCAACTGAAGCAACAGCTGAATAAAAATTGTTTCTGTTATTCTCTAACAGCATATGAACCTCATGTATATCACGCCAGGTAATCAAATTTATCTCATGTACTAAGAGCAATGAAGCTCACAACAAGACCGAACAGAGCATTGTCATGGCATTGAAAAGGAACAAATTAAACTGATCTTGATTAGGTCACAACAAGAAGTGAGTATAAATTGTGAGAAGCAGTGACGAACACTAATCAATTGTTATGCACAAACACTAACCAAATCCAGAGACCTCACAAACACTAACCAATTCCAGAGAGCACATTTCGATTCTCAGTTCTAGAAATACTCAAGCTCAGGAAGTGTCTATACAGGGCAAGAATCACTAGCAGTAACATGAGCTCACACTTGAGTATCTCGCAGCATCATTGAATCAAAGGGAAGAATAAAAAGAACTTCATGCAGGAGGCGAGACCACGAAACCGTACCTTCGTCCTGGGATCTCGGAGCGATCGAAGTTGGGCTGCTCGTCCTGCTACCTCTGGTCGTCGCGGTTCTCCGGGGCCTCTCCTTCCTCCACAGCCGTCAGCAATCACCCTAAACCCTAGATCTGCGGAAGAGGAACAAATCACCAACAAGAGCACCGAACACAACTTGGGGAGGACGATGCGGGAAGATGAGAGGGACGGAGGGGTTTACCGTACCGCTAATGTAGGTCGCCGGCGACGGATCTGAGCTCCGCACGGTCCCACGGCTGCTGCTGCTCCAACGTCGGCGCGGCGAGCGGAGGTCGAAGGCCCAACCGCTCGGACCTGGCACGGGAGGGGCAGATCTACTCCGGGAGGACGCGCGGGAGGCGGGGATGGACTTCTCCGACCTGCCGCGGGAACCGGGAGGGACGCTCGACGCACTCGGGAAGTTGGGGGATAGGGAACGAGATCGATTCCTCAGATTTGAGGAAGGAGGAGGCCGAGATAGGGATGCGACAGTGATCGGGAACGGGTTGCGGATTCGGTTGGAGGGGGGTTTTTCACTGTGCTGACCAAAATTAGGGATAGGGAACGGTTTGAGGATTCGGTTGGAGATGCTCTTACTTCATGCAAAGCTGTTTGACAGGTGCGCGTGAAGATGGCGTGCACATTGATACGGGAGCGGAGGACACCACATTGGCATTTTTGGAAACAGGTTTTTTATTTCAAGGTGTACACTCAGTTAGATGTTAAAATACACGTTTATTAGATAGTTACATACTTTCTAAAATATCATTTATTTCTGAACAGAGATAATAGTACTATTAGTGTTGTTGAAGTCAACTCCTTTAGATGGCTTTGTTCTGGAGGGATTTGCTAAAATGCCACGAAGTACCTTGCCACTCGCCGAAATGCCACGAAGTACCTGGCGTTCGATGAAATGCCCCAAATCCCACTCCCCGGTTACAGCTAACCAGAGCAACGAACCAAACCGAGCAATCTAACCCGAGGAACGAACACAGCAGCCCTAACTCCCCCTAACTCTCCCACAGCTCCCGCTGGACGCCGCCACCGGTGCCGGGGCCGACGCCGCTACGGCCCGAGCCACCGTGCGCTCTCCCGTGTTCCCAGGTGCGCCGCCGCTCGCGCTTCTTCGTTCGCCCAGGTGCGCCGCCGCTGCTTCGGTCAGGTGCGCCGCCGCTGGTCGGTGCGCCATGGTGTGCCGCCCGCGGTAGGTGCGCCATGGTGTGTTTGGTTCCCCTCCCCCCGCTCGGTCCTCCTCCGATCTGTGCCGATTTGTGTCAAGGTTAGCAACCCCCAACACGCATAAGGTGCCAATGCTTTTCTTTCAAATTGAACACTGTACCTGATGTGAGTCTCAGTTGATGGTATATGTTTGATGCATTGAGGAGAAGCTCGATGGAGAGAGTAGCTGATGCTGGTCAGCAAGGGTAACTTGCACCTCCTCTTACTTAATTTGAGATGATAAAGTTCGTTACGCAAGGGACTAGGCAGTAATGATAATGATCCTGTGCGTCTAACAAACACTTTGTACTTTTCTGACCGTAGTAGGATCGATGATGCTGACATCGCTCACAAAGTTTCGACCGAAACTGCAAGCCAACGTAGTGTTATAGTGGACAACGAAGATACATCAGTTGCTTTATCATTTGTGCAGTCTGTGGTAGAGGAGAACTTGTATGTTAGCAATGTGGATTGGTCATCCATAGAAATAGCTGCTGCAAATGGCGATGATGTTGATGTCCCTATAACTGAAGACAATATGTGTCTTGTATTAGGAATAACCGATGAAGCTGTTAACAATCGAGTAGACTCTATTGCACCTTTTCCGGGTGCTGAATCTCTCTGTGACGTTGACGAGGACCTACTTGCTGAGGCAGCGATGCCAGTGGATGACCATATTTGTGAGGAAGCACAAATTACTTATGACAGAGATCATCCTAAAATAGAGAAAGGGGTACAATTTCCTACTATGAAAGATTTTAGGATGGCCTTAAGGCAGTTTGCTATCAACGAAGAATTTGACGTTAAAACCATAAAAGCTGATAGAACAAGGTGGATGGGCTGCTGTAAGGCAGAAGGATGCCCATGGAAGCTAACTGCTAAATGGATGGCAGATAAGAAAACAACCAGGGTACAAACTCTGGTTCATTTTGAGTACTTAAAAAACTATGCATTGTTCTGTGTGTATTCATAATGGATCCTCTTGTCATTTTGAGTACTTTTGGAGAATTGTAATGCTTTTGGACATTTGGAGACTTTTGGAGAATTGTAATGCTTTTGGAGAATTGTAATGCTTTCAACATGAAACTACTTGTTATGATTGATTAGAGTTATCTGCATGGGATTACTACTTGTCTGTTTGAGCATACTGGCTTGAAACTTGTAGCTCAGTCAGGTAAGTGGAAGCTTCTGAGATCAGAATGTTGGTAATTATTTTTGGTGCAACAGGTGCTGACTTTTTTTATTTGCTGTTTCTGGACAGGGATATCTGAATCTTGTTCCACCCTGATATCTGAATCTTCAGGTTCTCCAAATAATAACTGAAATGATTTGCATGGTAGTAAACTAGAGAAGTTAATTTGGATTAGTTGTTCATTGTAGTGCTAAATCGACTTATGTTGTAATATTGCTTGCTCAGTTGCAAGGTAGTTCTACCTTTTTAAATCCCATGCCATTCCTGAAGAGATCTACCATGCCACTACAGAAAATGTCTAGTGACTTGTAAAATGTATTTCGTGTTGGATAAACGTATTTCGTTTTGTAAAATGTATTTCGTGTTGGATAAACGTATTTCGTTTTGTAAAATGTATTTCGTGTTGGATAAATGTATTTCGTTTCCCAGCATTGATTTGTCTGTACTGATTTCCCAGCATTGATTTGTCATGCGTATTGCCTACAGCGTCGTCCCCGGCACCGGTGGCGTTCTCCGCTGGCGTTCTCCGCTGGCGGCCTCGACCCCGGCGGCGGTGCTGTCGAGCGGCGGCGCACCTGACCGAAGCGGCGGCGAAGCACCTGGGCGAACGGAGCAGCGCGAGCGGCGGCGCACCTGGGCGAACGGAGAAGCGCGAGGTGGCTCGGGGCGCAGCGGCGTCGGCCCCGGCACCGGTGGCGTCATCTGGTGGCGGCGTCCAGCGGGAGCTGTGGGGAAGAGTTAGGGCTGCTGTTGCTGGTTTGGTTTGTTGCTCGGGTTAGATTGCTCGGTTTGGTTGCGTTGCTCGGGTTAGCTGTAACCGGGGAGAGCGATTTGGGGCATTTGATCGAACGCGATGTAAGTCATGGCATTTCGGCGAGTGGCAAGGTACTTCGTGGCATTTTAGCAAATCCCTCTTTGTTCTGACTCTTTTAAGTGTCGGTACTTCTATTTTTCATTTCTGGTGCTCTATGTAGTACTAGAGTGTCTGTACTGGTCTGTTACGTGCATCACGCTTCCCGGACCCAAGTGATCCACGCATGCAGTGAGGCTGTGAAGTCATATATTCTCAGAAAATCTGAATAGCCACTTGATGGAGGGGAGAGATGCCCTATAGGGGCCCTATAATAGGGCTATAACACTGCGCTATTTCAAATTACTTCAAATTATCTGGAATCATCATTGCTCCAAATTTGGGTGCGGAATGTCTTTGCCTGCGCCAATAACCTACTTCAACTTTCAGGCATCTATCATTCTAGCTGACCTGCTTGTGCTTCCGGTCTGGACTCTGGAGACATGCTCTTCTAAAAGCCATCGTGCGCATTTCGTTTTTCTCTTTTGTGAGATGCTGATAGAAATTAATGCCTATGTTATTAGTTTGCCTATAATGTAGCAGAACACATGCTGGATCGATGATCGATGTTCCGTTCGACTTATTGCGACGTATACGTATACTGCTAATGACTACATGCAGTTTTCCTGTTCTTTTTGGGCGTGTGTTTTGCAAGATTTGAACATGAGCTAGCTTCTGGTGCTTTGCGAATCAGCGACCGACGACGGGTCGACCCAACTAAACACACTCTGTCACTGCTGACACACATAAATCGTTGCATCATTGCTGAGTTATCCATAAATTTTATAAGCAAATCAATCGGACGTTTCCATCATGGTTTCGAACATTTTCGTTGCATCATTGCGGAGGTTCGTACGGATTTCGGAAAGTATCCTGCGCCCTCCGCTGGCCACTAAACAAGTGATATGCGAATCTCGAGGCCTCGGGGGGGTGTCGCAATAGTGATCGTCACCACTTGCGTCTGTTGCCGAAAACTACGGGCCACTGACCAACCGCACCTCACCTATCCGCTCCCACTCCACGGCCACACCGCACACCTGCTCGACTGGAAGGGAGCAGCGTCGCTTATTTAAACGGGGCCCCAGGCGTCGTCTTCTCCATCCCATCATCGTGCAGTGACTTTGCGTAGTGAGGAGAAAAAAAGGGTAGTGGAGGGGTGAGGGTTCTGGAGAGTGGGGCGAGAAGAGATGGCTCCGGTGAAGCTGTACGGCGCGACCCTGTCGTGGAACGTGACGAGGTGCGTGGCGGCCCTGGAGGAGGCCGGCGTCGAGTACGAGATCGTGCCCATCAACTTCTCCACCGGCGAGCACAAGAGCCCCGAGCACCTCGCCAGGAACGTACGTATACCCTAACCCTCACTCGCCCGCCTCCACGCGCTCGCGGCCCCTTCCGCTTCGCCGTTTATATTATTATGCTTCTAATAGTACGCCGTTTTGCGCATAAATGGGTAAAAGTTTTCAAGATTTGGTACCAAATTATGTTAATTTGTTCTTGTGCTGAGATCGGCAAAACGAAAAGTAAACTCTCCGAGACTCCGAGAGTGATATCTTCCATGTCTCTATCACTGTTTAGTTATCGGGAGAGATGTTGCTGTCGTCCCTAATCTCTCGGGACTTCACGGGGTTTAAGATTTAAGACTAGGGTCCGACGGATGATTAGATTTTGGAATGACAAAAACTTTTTTTCGAATTGGCAAATCCTGATCTCAAGAAATATAGTGTTGATTTTTTACGGGCTGTTTCAGATTGGCGAACCATTTGGGCTTGGTGACCTTAAATAAATAACACCTCTGTCGCCCTCCAATCTTTAGTCACTTTGACAATAGCCCAATTGCACTTTAAAAATGGAAAAACCCTGTGTTCCCCACATACTGTCCCCACGTCCTGCACCCTTCACCGACGCCACCCACCCCTACTATGATAAATGTGTTACTTTTTACATCTTCTCGTAAACCCTGTTACTACCACTAAGATTTGGGTTAAATGTGAAAACGCCATCTAGATATGGCCCTGGAGTACTTTAGTACTTTCAATTAGAGAAACCTCTTCAAAGATGTAGGTGTTTCAAGGGTAATCACCCTATCTTTTTTACGTGTATCTGTTCATTATAACTAGAGATAATTCCGTATAACTAGGTATCGTATACACTTACATTCATTACATTTGCTTGGTGATAGGGAAAGGGCACGCCGGGGAGGATTGGCAAACGTATTCATCAGCACTTATTGCTGTTACACTGTTATTTAAGCGAGACGGAGCTCCTGCCCTTGTTTTTAAAAACGTACTACTATTGTTTAAGCAGAGTTTTCCATGCTCTCTGCTTTCTTCAGACCTGTACTAGCTAAAAATTTGTTGGATGCACAATTGTGCATTTTGAACGTTGAGCATACGCATTTTTCAGCTCTTCCAGCCATTGAAATAAAATAAAATGGGAATATGTTCCTGTATTATTTTATACAGTTAGTCTGCTATTATGCTGATATATTTAGTATATAATATCTTCATCTGTTTATGATGTAGCAACATGTGTGTGCTAGCATGCCATCTGAAATTTAACACTGTTTGTAAAGAAGCATGTGTGGAACAGTGGAAGAACGGAATTATCATCTTAGTATCATAACTGTGGCATCTGATATAAGTTTTTTGAGAGGGGTGACACCTGATAGCTAAAACTCACTGTCTTATGATTCTCCGCAGCCCTTTGGTCAGGTGCCCGCTTTGCAGGATGGTGACCTGTACGTCTTTGGTATGATGTTTTCTCTTTTCCACCCCTCATAAATAAATTGTCCTGATGCTTTTGCCATATCGTTGTTGTGATTGTTTCTTTTGCTGTTGATGATGTTGCCTTGGTTCCTAAGACATAACAAAGTTAGCATTTCCACGTGGCTAAAATAGTACCTGAGCTTTTACTAGGAGCATAGGGTCAGCTTTACATGGATTATTTATTAAGATTCAAAGTTTTTCACAGACCAATATATGATGACATGGTGTCCTTATATTAGAGGGAGTATATGGTTTTAGGACTTAGTTTCCATGTGATTCAATTTCTCCATGCTAGGCCAACAATTATAGTTTTTCTCATTATGCCGCTTGTAGAAACCGAAGTAATTGGGAAGGGACCAAAGGTAATGTATAGTACCATATCACTTCCATTGAAATGCTGTGGTTATCTTGCCCAATGTCATCTCAAGTATTAATAAATGGCAAAGCACCAGTTTTTATATATGTAAGAACAAAATATTGTTGTCATGTACCACACACATTTAGCAAGATGTACTCGAGTTTTCATCAACCTGTTCTGGTATGCATGGTTCCAGAATGATAAAAGTAATATAATTATTAAACATGAGATTTAGTAAGGTTCTCCAAGCAAGTACATTTATGTTATGTTTGCAATACAAACTCTCATAGTTTTTCATTTGAAAGCTACTCAAGTTTGGAAATATTATGGGTTTTATATTATTGTTTTGCTAGTTTTAGGCCAATTTGTTGAATTGGGAGAAACAGTTGCGTACTCCTTCAGAACCCTCGGGTATTTACCAGTGTTGTTGATTATCGCAACTTTTGTTCTACTTTTCTTTTGTTAGAATCACGTGCAATTTCCAAGTATGCATGTCGCAAGAACAAACCAGAGCTGTTGAAGGAGGGCAACCTCAAGGAGTCAGCAATGGTGGATCTGTGGCTTGAGGTGGAGGCCAATCAGTACGCCCCCGCACTGAGCCCCGTTCTCTTTGAGTGCCTCATCCATCCGATGCTCGGGGGAGCTACCGACCAGAAAGTCATCGAGGAGAACCTTGTGAAACTGAAGAAGGTGCTGGAGGTGTACGAGTCGCGCCTGACCAAGTGCAAGTACCTAGCTGGAGATTTCCTCAGTCTTGCAGACCTTAACCATGTGTCTGCTACCCTATGCTTGGCGGCTACACCCCACGCAGCTTTGTTTGACGCGTATCCTCATGTGAAAGCCTGGTGGGCTGACCTGCTGGCGAGGCCGTCCGTCCAGAAGGTCGCTGCACTGATGAAGCCATCATCTTAAAGTAGTGGTTCCACAGCTGGTTCCCCACGATCCACGAAATAAGCCGAGGCGTGTCCCGATGTTTGCCTGTCCAGGTTTGTGTTGTTATGATTTGTCATGGATGTTGAATGTTCAGGCTTGTGTTGTTACGATGTAATCCTGTCCTGTTTGATCTTGCACTGAAATGAGCATTCCTGTGCTCTGATCTTGAGAACCTTACAATAAATTCGACCTTAGGTATCTGGGCCTTAATATTTTCTCATTTGTTTCTTCGATGATCATGTTAGATTTTCTGTTATGACACTGCGCGGTCCAGTCGATACTAGCTCTGGAGACGTTCACAGATAAAGGTTGCATGCTACGTGCTTACAGCTGATATAGCTTGATATGCAGTATCTATATCTATATCACTTTATATATTTATCACTTTATAATATAGGAGTTGATAAGTGGTGTTGCACTTTTACTTTTTATTTTAACCCTTCTCTCTACTAATCACATTCCTAAACAATTTCTAACAAAAACCAACAAACTAACTACCTTAGACATAATAAAGACCTAAAAAATCTTTAACAATAATCAACAAACTGACTACCTTAAATGTAATAAAGATTTAAAAGATCTCTAACAAAAATCAATAAACAAAATACCTTAGATATATTAAAGATTTCTCTCAATTGAGCCTGAGGCCAGCACCTCCACACCGCGCACTCCATCATCGTCCGATCCTCGCTACTCCTATTCATCCTACACTGCCTCCACCGGTCGCCACCACCTCGGCCGAGTCGCCTCCCCTCATAGCCGGGATGCCCTAGCCACCGGCCAAGGGGAGGAAGATGAGCTCGGTTTGGGGGAAGGAGAAGAGAAGAGAAGGGAAGGAGGGAAAAGAGGAGGAGGAGAAGAGGAAAGAGAAGGAAGAAGAAGAAGGGAGGAAGAAAAGCTCATAGTTGGTCTGCCCTAGTCGCCATCCAAGGGGAGGAAGAAAAGCTCAGTTGGGGGAAGGAGAAGGGATGTGAATAGAAGGAGGAGAAGAGGAAGGAGAAGGAAGAAGGAAGAAGGGAAATTTTAGGATTTTTGTCAAATTCGTGTCAAGTTTGAGGTTCATGCTATAAATTTAGTCTCTAATTAGTTCCTATATGAGAATCGATGGATGAAATTGGAAGAAATCGGGCCTGGTATTTGATCTAGGATTTTGAGATTCAAAACAACGAGCTTAATTCGCAAACTGCAACCAAACTGTGCCAAATTTTGAATTGACACAATTGGGGAACTTGCAGGCCTCATCATAAGATTTCCAATGGTACTGAGTTTTTCCAAATCGGAGTTGTGGTTCAAAAGTTAAGACCAAAAATTATGTTATTATTATACTGTTTTTCTCGGGATGAGATTTGTCGAGCTTAATTAAATGGTCTTAATGGTATAACTAAAATCAAGGATCAACATAGTAGTTTAAAAAAATTTATGTAGATATACCTAGAGTATACATTTACCTGATTTGGATATATGAAACTAAAGATACAAAAATAACAGTGAGAGATCGGAAAAGAGGTAAATGAACCATATTTTGTTGAGAAACTTGATTAGGGTTTTGTTGAGGGTTGTAGGTATAGCTATAGTTCTACTAATGGCGGCGCATGGCGGTGGAGGCGTGGAAAGGAGAGCGGTGGCTTGGAGAGAGGGTGAGATGAGAAGAGAGAGCATGAGGTGGGGTGGGTTTATCTCGATCGATTCGTTTGGACTCCGTTTTGAATAAATTTATAGTCTATCTTGATCGATTCGATGAGACGAACACAATCACGGTATCAAATCTTCCATTCGACGCATGGTTCAAAAAGTCAAATTTATCCCTTCGTTTTGGGTTTTCGGTCAACCTTGATTTTTAATAACTTTGACATTTCTTTAATTAATTCTAGAGTGTTACAACTGAAAGGTGATGGAAAACGTGGTGAAGATCCATCTAAATTGGAGAAAGCACCCACATGACGGTGGAACGACGGAGATTGGATCAAGATGACGACTAAGCGAAGAAACAACAGCCAGGGGCAAAAGTGAGGGGATGACAAAGAGAGAGGAAGAGAGAAACATAGGTAATCGCCAGAGAGAGAAGGAAGTGAGAAAAAGACATTGGCGATGTTTGTAAAAAACCGAATGTACATTATTTTTAACACGTCTATTCACTAAATAGATGGATCCTTTTATCAATTTATTTAGACATCTCTCTTTTGTCCTATTGCAATGTACGAGTATCTTACTAGTACTGAGTAAAATAGATGTTTCCTAAAAGTTATTGTTTTGAACATTTGCATGATTTTCTAAACGCCACTTTGACCACTAATTTTGACAATAATATGTTTATAAAATTTAGTAAAAGTATATATTGTGGAAGTACTTTTAAAGACAATCACGCATATAATTGTTAAGTATCTAATCTAAGTATTTTTTAAGATAATTAGTAGTTAACGTTTTAAAAGTTTGATTCTACTCGTATCTAGAATGACAGCTCTAGGGAACCGGAGAGATTAATTTCGAATGTTGCAAAAGGGACGCTGTTGCGTCACAGCGTGCTGGTTAATGGTTATATTTGAGGGACATTACTGCCACGTGAATACATCTACAGAACTGAAAAGAGTATAGATGGAAGCCTTTCCTAACGGACTTCTCATATGGGTTTCCTGTATCTGTTCAAAACTTCAAATCCGTTGAGCTGAATATACGGCTCATTACCTGGGAGTGGTCAAGCATCATCCGTATAACTGTAAGTTCGCATCTACTACCGTATGTGCAGGACATATGTTTCCTTTTTCTTTTCTACAAAAGAATGCATCAATCATAGAATCGTAGTAGTATGATATAGCTTTGCTTTTCCACAAAGAAGACCGGCACACTAGTATCTGGTAAGCACCACCCATTACGACGAACAGCACGGCACATGCTGCAAAGCACACAAATTAACAACTTTGCAGCTTGCGACTTTCCCTGCCTTTACTGTGGACGACGATGGCTCGTAAACTTTGCGGCTTGCAACTTACAAGTGTCAAGTGCAATATAGGTTGGAAATGCAAACGGTCGCAAAGACTTCGTGGAGAAGAAACATAGCGGCTCCGCCCAAAGGCGACACCCTGCGGAAGGGCGGAAAGAGCAAAAAGGAAAAATGATGTGGCCGTCGCCGTCGGTGACTGACCGCCAATAAAGAGGATGCAAAGGAAGGCTCGCGCCACACCACGTACTAGCGTATTACCACTACTGCCACAAACCAGCAGCGCCGAGCTAGAGAAACAGAGCGCCCGATCCGTGTCCAGACTCGCAGAAACCTTCGTGCCGAGCGATGGCGACTCCACTGTTCTTGGTGCTCTTGCTGGCCATGTCAATCAAAGGATCAGGTGAGACTGGGATACGCAGATTTCGGTCTTTGTCCAACAAATGACATGGAGCTTGCCTGTAAGTAGTTTTTGTACTGGTTGTGTGTTTCGGGCGCAGGCGCGGCGTGGTGCGTGTGCAGGTCGGACGCGACGGAGGAGGCGCTGCAGGAGACGCTGGACTACGCGTGTGGGCACGGCGCGGACTGCGCCCCGGTGCTCCAGAACGGGAGTTGCCACAGCCCCGATACGGTGGTGGGGCACTGCTCCTACGCGGCCAACAGCTACTTCCAAAGGAACAGCCAGGCCAAGGGCGCCACCTGCGACTCGGCGGCACCGCCACGCTCTCCACCACAGACCCCAGTACGTATACCTACGCAACATTCTCCTCTTGCCCGTCATGACTCGGCATCTTCGACCTCAAGTGCGGTGTGTTAATTTGTAACTTTTGCAGGCTCCGGAACCTGCAAGTACCCTGCAACTGCAAGGTAAATCTCCAATCTTTTCTCTGTTCTGTTCATGGACACATTATAAACTCCTAATCAAACATGTCAAATAATTTGCCCTCTGTTGTACAGTGCTGCAGGGACGAGCACCGGAACCGGCACGGGCACCGGAACCAACACTTCTTCCCCAGGCTCGACATCCCCAACTACGCCCAGCATGGGTGGGAGCTTCACTACACCAATCGGCGCGTCCGGTCCTACGGCGATCACCCCAGAGAACAGCGAAGCTCCTCCTGCTGTTGCTGCGTTTGTTGGCCTCCGTGTTCTCCTAGGCGTCGCCTCCATTCTAGCTTTCTTGGTGCGGTAATTCGATCAGAAAGTAGAGCCTTTTTTATCCTCTTCAGCGGGTGCGCTCGAAGTGGCTTTGTTGCTTTGATGGAGATTTGGCTGTCGTTCTCTTTGATGTTTGTCGCCGTCTTTCTTCTCCTTTCACCCCAATGTTATATGTAGTGTGAATGTTTGATCTCACCTGAACTCCAAGGTTCGGTGCTTTTCATGTGCTGTACTAGCGTCTAGTGAACTGACAAATTGCATCATGCATGTGATGTGACTGTGCTAGTGTCGTCGCATTTTAATCATCTTTTATTTATGCTGGAATGTTTCACTTAAGTACGATGGCATCGTTCCAGATGGAAGAGATATCACGCCGGTTAGAGGGCTTTGGTTAAAGAGATATGAGATGAAAAGTCACTCGTAAACTATGCTTGAGCAAATTTGGTCCGGCCCGCTCATGTTGGTAATACTCGAACGAGATTGGGCCTAATCCAAATTAGTAATGTATCTCCGAGACGAACACATTGGACAGCAAGATGACCTCTAAACGACATGAGCCTCTTTCTTAGCCGAGCCCATGCTTAGAATGATTAGGCTGTGGCAAGAATATTTTTTGGGAACGTCTGCCAGGAGGGCGCCTGCCACACGATCAACCAGCGGGCGCGTCTTTCGTGTGGCTTTCCGCTCGTTCCCTCTCACACGCAATTCTATTCTGGATATTTTCGATTTCCGTTGTTCTTCTGGTTTTCCGTTTCAGGCGTGTTGATGCTGTGTTCTTTTTCTCAAACGAAGACATATAATATAGCTTGTCACGGTGTTTTCGGTGTTTCAATTTTCATATAAATAATGAAAGATGAACGTAGTTAAAATGTCTATTTGTCAAAAAAAACATACAGTGTAAGGTCTGCTATGGGTTGCAGCGACATCTTAGGTGCAGAAAGTAGGACCACTAGAAAAATAATATCAATTTTTTTTTCTAAAATATATTTAAGTGTGGTTTGTTTTTAAAGATCTCACTACGAGATATATGATAATGTAAACAGATCATAATTTATCTATATGATTTGAAAGCTATGACATTTCAAATTTTGAATCTAAGAAAAATACATCTATACTACTATATAGTGTATCAAATTTGAATTGCGTTTAGGCAATCAATCTGAGCCGTTGGTTTCTTAAATCAAATGGTTGAGATTGGAGGGATTCGCTGGGAACAGTAACTACAGTACTGCAACAGTACCATGAACAGTACCAGCATTTGTACCCTGGCGTGCATTGCATGTACTATTTACTAGTACACAAAAAAGACCAAATAAGAAAACGTGATCCCACGCCAGCACATGAGCGATCCGATGGCGGCAAATCGCTTGTTTCGATGGTGAACCGGGGAAAGAAAAACCGTCCACCCCCTTGAAACGTTGCACATGTTGAAATCCTAGCCTTTGGTAGGTCACCACGTGTACACCTACCGAGGACCGCTGCAAAAGGTGCCCTCTTTTTGTATTTTCAATATATTTTAGAATAAATTTCACATTACCATTAGTTTAATATACGTAACTATAAGAAAATACAGATTTAGGAACCAATTTATATAGCTATAGATTTAGTGATCAATTGTATCACAGAATTAGAGATTTAAGATTTTGTGAGTGCCATAAAGGCTTGGATTTTGTGAAAGTGCATAACAAACATGTAACTTTGTGAAACAATTGAACCCTAATCTGTTGTTATGTAAAGCTGGTCCTTAAATCCGTATTTTCGTCCTAGTATGTTCATCAAAACTTGTTGTGTTTGGAACTTTATCTTTTATCACAGATTTGTTATAAAAACAGCAAGTCATATTTGAATTGCATTGCATTGTGGTCACAATAACTTGTGTGGTGGGTGCAATCAAGTCACGCAACATGGGAGCCTCTCGGTATGATCACAAAACTTGATTTGTCAATACAAGTGACCACCTGTGCTAATCCCACGTAGTTAGCATCCGACGTGTCTTAACTCCTATGCACGTTGGTTCCCAGTCACCACAGAATTTTGCAAAACGGATTTACTAGAGCGCCGTTGCCGAGAACTACCTTAAATTCAAAACAACTTCATAGCCGTTCGACTCGCGTGTATCTTCTCCTTGCCCGATAACGCATGAACTCATCGAGACGGAGCAGATGGCAATAAGAGAGCGGTGACGACGGTGAAGCCAAGAGAGGAGACCGTGTCAAAGTGGTTAGAGTCGCGAGTGGAGCCGAAAGAGGGACCTTGCTAGAGTGTTTAAGGTTGGGGGTGTTCATTGGACCTGGAGAGGAGAGAGGGGCTCAAATTGATGCTTGATCCGATGGTTTAAACGTTGAGCCAGAGAAGGTGATGAGTTTGGATTGAGAAGATGGTATTGATGAAGAGAGGAAGAAAAAATGAACTTTTAGGTGAGGATCTAATTCCAATCACATATGCATTAGAAAGACCTTTGCAAATACCCCGGGACTCGTTTGATGACAAGCGTCGGAGAGGTAAATTATACAGAGCTATGTGTCTGATTTAGATCCAACAGTCACAGCTAAATTGTAGCGCGTGCATGTTACTTAGAAGATTGGAAGCAATTTGATCACCTGTATTCTTGGTTGTATGAAGTATGTCTCTTGGACGTTAAAAAAAAGTATGTTTCTCTTGGTCCTTAGCTGCCATGTCTGGAAGATGGGTAGAGCTTAGTCGCTCCCCTGTTATATTGCAGCACTTGCAGAGCATGCACAGGAAACTCTGGGCGTGATTGGTTGGATGCCAATTTTTGCCATGCCAATTGTTGGCAAGTTGCCAAAAATTGGCTAGCAATTGGTTGGCTACCAATTGGTTCTTGCCAACCTCTAAAAAAGTTGCCAATTTTTGGTAACTTTTGATTTTGCCAAATATTGACAATGTCAAATGTGGGCAATACCAAATGTTGGCATCCAACCAATCATGCCCTCTATTTTCTACGCACGGCACGGCACGGATGCCGTCCGCGTGTCAAACATGGACACTGGCTCCCGGGGGAGTTCGTTACGTTACATGTCGTTCCCGCCTCTCCTCAACCTCCGGCCTCCGCGCGATCCACTTATTCCTCGCCTCCAATGCATGGCGCCTGCTTCTACATTTTCCTGGCCTCTCCCTCTCGCTCTTTCTCCCCCCTGTTTCTCTCTCTTCTCTCTCTCCCTCGCGCGCGCGTTGGGCGCCAGCTCTGCTCCGTTCGCCGATCGGCATACATTGATGCGCGGCGCGGCGCGGCGGTGGGCGTGCCATGAGGAAGCTGTGCCCGAACGTGGACCGCGACGATTCCCTGGACACCGTGCTGGAGGTGCCCATCCCCGATGAGATGCTCATCAACGCGCCCGGCACCGACAAGCGCCGCGGCGCCGGCGGCGCCAACATGCGCGCCTGGCTCAAGACCCAGGCGTTCGATCGCTGCACCGTCGACGGGCCCGCCGCCGCCAACGCCGAGCTCCAGCTCTTCCTCAACGTCGTCGGATCGCCGCTCATCCCCTGCCCCGTCCCCCACGACCGCGCCTTCAGCCGCTCCATCCGCGACTCCTCCATCGTAAGCCACCCACCATCGTCCTAGCCAACCCGCGCGCGTCCACGACAGCACTTTGAAGGATCAATTGATTCTTGACTTGTTTCGTTGTGTGAATGAATGAAGCAAGCGTCGACGGCCAAGTACATCATCCAGCAGTACATCGCGGCGACGGGCGGGCAGGCGGCGCTGCAGGGGGTGCAGAGCATGTACGCCGTGGGGAAGGTGCGGATGTGCGCGTCCGAGTTCCACCTCGGCGACCAGACCGTCACCGCCGCCCAGGGCCGCGCCGAGGTCGGCGGCTTCGTGCTCTGGCAGAAGAGCCCCGAGATCTGGTACTTCGAGCTCATCATGCCGGCCACAAGATGAGCGCCGGCAGTGACGGCAAGGTCGCCTGGCGCCAGTCCTCCGCCGAGCATTCCCACGTCTCCCGCGGCCCGCCCCGCCCCCTCCGCCGCTCCCTCCAGGCACGACCACGTATCGCTCATTTTCCATGGACGTGAATGTGAATCCATCCATGCATGATGCTGCATTCAGAATTTCAGATGCATCGATCGATCAATCGCTTCTCGCTCGCTGTCTCGCAGGGTCTCGACCCGCGGTCGATCGCGAACCTCTTCTCCGACGCCGTGTGCATTGGCGAGAAGATCATCAACGGCGAGGAGTGCTTCATCCTGAAGCTGGAGGCGGGCGCGGCGACGCTGCGGGCGCGGAGCGCGGCGGCGTTCGACATCATCCACCACACGGTGTGGGGCTACTTCAGCCAGCGCACGGGCCTGCTCATCCAGCTCGAGGATTCGCACCTGCTCCGCATGAAGTCCGGCAAGGGCGCCCGCCGCAGCGAGAACATCTTCTGGGAGACCAGCATGGAGTCCGTCATCTCCGACTACCGCTACATCGACGGCATCAACATAGCGCACGGAGGCCGCACCACCGTCACGCTCTTCCGCTACGGCGAGGGCTCCGTCAACCACAAGAGGAAGCTGGAGGAGACGTGGACAGTGGAGGAAGCAGACTTCAACGTGCACGGTCTCACCTCGGACTACTTCCTGCCGCCGTCCGGCCTCAAGAAGGAGGGCGACGATCAGCACGCCGGATAATCGGCCGCCGCGAACAAGTGCTCGTGGTAGTGTTTGATCGAGATTGTTAATCCAAGGACATTAAAATTCACCCAGGAATATATTTTTTGTAGTGATTGCAATAGTTGTATGTGTTTGTTCCTTTTCTTATCGAATTGCAAAGTACGTCATAATCCAGGAATAGAATTACTTAAAAATTCTTTTTTTTCTTAATAAGAAAGAATGATCGCTGTAAAGTACATATGAGGATGATCATGAGAGCTTGCTTTTTTTTTCTTGAACGAAGTTTTTTCTTGTTGGGAATAATTGATTTGATCCTTCACTCACCTGTTCAGGCGCTAAGATACAGGTCAGTATAAATGAACTGGAAGCGCCCGATGGTTCGAAAAAGAAACTTCTGTCGTGGCACAATTCGACGCTCTGAATCTGAATAGGATGAGCGAATTGTTCGCGAAGTGCAGCGCCTTTTGAAATTTATGCAAAGCCTTCCAGTGGAAGCTGAAAGTAAAATGGAGCAAGGAGAAGAATATTGCACTCTAAATCTATCTGCCGTTTGGGTTTGCTATTGTTAGTACTTACCACTTTGAAAGATTCAAACATTCAATTCTGGACTGGTGGAGCAAGGCATATCCTTCGCTTAATGCATGCAAACTTCTACACAGGAGTGCAGGATCACTGGATCAGTAATAAAATACGGGCTTTCTGATAGAAAGGTTGTGGCAAAAAAACATATTGTTACCTACACCTAAATATCATCCGTACTTCAGTTTGATATGGAGCACTTTAAGCAGCATGGCTGTCACCTGCCATGAAGGAAAACAGAATTGACGCAGTTTCAAAACATAAGGCATCAGCACTTTTTTTTTAAGCATGGACATCAATATAATCAATAAACTGTACCATTTAAATTTTTAATACAAAACAAATTTTACAACAACCGTGACATCTCTTCAAGAAGAACCGTGCTTTAAGCTTCAGGCTCGGCAGGAATGCTGCAATGACTTTTGAGCTCCTTCAAAAAGATCCAGCAAAAATTCCTCCAAATCCTCAGGACTGTACTTGATGTAACGATCTCGGTGCTTTGTGCCATCAAGGCGGAAAGAGTGTCTTCCCACGAATGTCCTATAGGCCTGTATAACTTTCAGTGATATAGAAATCCTGACATCTTCGCGGAGTTGGTCATCTGGGACAGACCATGCTGTCTGAACTTGGTAAACGTCTTCAAAGGCTAGGTTGAAATTTTTGAACTTCTCCCTAATGGTCTTACGAGAAGCAGCATCACCAGCAGCACACAAGCCATCGTCACTCAGGTAAGAGAGGACATGACTCCATGATGCCCTCTCATAGTTCGTTGCTTGCTGCCGAAACTTCCGATTGTGCACACGGATCCAGTCATCACCAAGAAAGCTTTTAAGATCTGTGTTCTTCACTTTCTGGACCATGTAGTACATATTGTTCATCATAAAGATGCTCCGCAATTGATCATCTCTGTACAATCTAGACCCAGCTTCAAGATTTGCTTCTAAAATTGCAGCCACTGACTGCAGATGCAATGCTGTAACCGTGAAATGAGGATACGAGTCTGCCATCAACTGAATGCCAGCAGAGAAATGCTGATATCGTTCATCTGTGTCCTTGAGAAGCGAATCAAGAGTTTTGCTATAAACTGTGACAGCCTTTATATAGTTCATAACATACTTTGTAAGAGGATGCACTGCACCACGAGCCACTGCATTGTATGAAGTGTAGGATTGGATGGCATACTTGAATTCTCTAAATGTTTTCCTCGCTGATTCTCCCAGTTGGAGTAGGACTTCATTGTACTCAGTAAAAATCATATCATCACACCCTGCCTGAAACAACAATTCTGCTTCAGGGAGAAGATCATCTAGGACTTCATACATATCAAGCATACGGAAAAGCTTTTCTGGTTTAGGAGGTCCAATTGCTACAGATTCATAAAAGCTCAGCAGTTGCATGACTGAGCTAAATGAGATCTCATAGAAGCACAAGTCTGCAGTTGATTCTGAAAGTTTGCCAAAGACAAGATTGCTAAGACGCCTCTCACTTGCAAGGTAGAATCGAACAAAAACTTTCATTGCCCGGTTCCACCTCTTTATCAATGAACTCAATTTGTTCCAACTAGTGCTCAAAAGTTCTTCTATACTGTGCTTGTCGATACGAAGCGATCCAACAAAGTCATCTATTGCACCTTGTCGTGCATTAATATAAGCCTGGCAACACTCCTTATCATAGTCACTCAGGAACATGAAGTTAGCAATCGACTTGACAGCAGAGAGTGCACCAGGTTGAATCAAATCAGCCACAAAATATTCTGATCCTCCACTACTACCAGTTTGTGTTGACTTCCCTTCACTTTGTTCCTCACTGAACGAGCTGCTTGAAAAGTCATCTGCACTGCCATCCTCTGTAGAGCGGAAGGACAGAAGTTCCTGATCTAATGGTTGTTTGTAATGTGTAAGAAGGTAAACAAATTCCTCTTCAAGCCTCGCCATTGCCATTTCAAAAAGGTCATTAGCATATAAAGTGAGTTCCTTGTGCTCTTTGGCTTCTCCACCAGGGTACAAGTTTTGTAACCCCTCAGACAGTTGCCGTAAGTTGTACAACGCTTCTAAGTACTCAAATGAGTTCTGTGGATCATGAACATGTATGGAGTTCTCAAAATCCAAACTAAGGATCTTCTTTCGCAATGCCTTGAGCGCATGTTCAATATCACATATCTCTCTTTCTTCTCCAAGGGTGATGTTTGAATACTGCTTAACTAAATCAGCAGCCATCATTTTGTGAATTGTATATTCGGCGTCTTCAGCAAGTCAGAAAGGGTGTTTTCCTTTCCTGCATCACATGTTTATAACAAAGATCAATCCCAACTCCAATTTCCACTTTAGATAATTAAATTCGGAAAAGCTAAATATGACGAACACTGAATATAGTGAAAATCATATCATGCAAAGTATCAGAAGACATCCACAGCGCTAAAGACCAAAGAAAGAAGAGACCACGAACTAAATTAACAAAACAGATTCATCAGAGGACCTCGAGTTACAGGCATACGATATAAGTCATAACACTATAACTAGCAAAGGTAGCAAGAGAAAGAAATACACAATGTAAGAAAAAAACCTCACAGTTGAGGGTGACAAAGAGCAGCAATAACTAAACCAATTCTCCTTTTCTCCTAGCTTTTTGTGAACCAGACATTTCTCTTTCTTTCCCTCTTCTCTTCTTTTAAAATAAAATGAATGGAGAAAGCGCAATAAGTTCGATTTGGTTCAATATGCCACAAAGGCACATAGCAGGAGCACAACTTGTCAGTTCTTGCACCCAAAACAAAAACAACATTTTTTTTTCAAGAGAAAACAAAAACAACTTTAACGGGGAAACTACTTCATAATAACTTTGAGCTTTCAATGATTCAAGAAGCTAATTTATTCCAGATCAACCACAAACACAGATGATCCCTCTGTATTTCTGTAATACAACAGTTTTTTTAGCATCTCCATGGGAGGTGAACGCTACCACCAATTGGGTCATATTGACCTTTGCAAACTTTTGTTCTACAAAAGGATCCGCCTTTTTATAGATTAGCATCTAGAACTATAAAGAAGTTCTTCCATCTTTACCACTTAATCGATTTTTTCCAGAATAACCACAGTTACCACTTCTTGGAAAGATTTTCCCCACCCGACTAAGAAAATCTAACACCACACCCTCAATCTAACACCACGAGCACAGATAATCCCTCTATAAGAAACCAGTTCACAACCACCGTTATCATCACCCGAAACGCAGTTCTAACTTCTAAGTCCTAACTCGGACAGAAATAATCTAACTACACAAAAAAAATGCATATCAAGAAACCCTGCAACAACCTCTCCTTACAAAGCAAGAACAGGATAAAAGGGCGACTCACCGCCGGCACTTCAGAGCTACTGCTTTGCTTGCCCGGCGGCCGTGCTCGAGTCCGCCGGAGCCTGCGGAATTGGTCGAAGCGAGCGAAAGAGACCGAGGAAGTATAGCGAAGAGAGAGAGAGAGAGAGACGAAGCAAAAGAGAACGAAATTAGCGTGGGTTATTGGACGGGTGTCTGGAAGTCAAGTCAACCCGGGGAGCGACGGCGACAGGGAGGGCGAGGGAGGCCGCGGAGAACGCCGTGGTCAGTGGAACGGATTTTGGGATGGAATGGAATGCCGTGACGGCCGGGGATCTCTGCCTGCCTCTCTCGTTGAAACCTGAAAGGACGGCCTGCCGTTCCGTTCTGACGGGAAAGTCAGGCCCCTTCTTTCGTCTCTTGACCTGTGGAAAACGGAGGAGAAAGGGCGAGCTTTCGCACCGCACTGGCTGCTTGCGCTGACCCAGAAAGGTTCCCTCGTGTTATGAAGCCCCGTTCTCACTGTTTCTCTGGGTGCCAGCGTAGCATCGGTACTGTAAGAGCATCTTCAGTTGGGACTTCATCCGACCCGTCATCCCGAAATTACGGCTCGGAGAGCAAAAATCGAGCTCCAGGAGAGAGGCCAAAGCACGCGCTATTTTAGAGGGCACTCCATCCCGGCCCCGACGCACGGCAAATCTAGCGCGTCTCCTCTCGGCCTCCATCCCTCAACTGCCAGCGCCCGGAAGTTGCATCCCCGCCAAGCCGAGGAACGGTGCCCCCGCAGTCGACGCCGCCGGCCACTCCTGAGCTCGCTGGTAGCCCCTTCTCTCTACATCTCTCTCTTTCATTCTCTGTCGGGTGGTTGGGGGAGGAGATGGGAGGAGGTTGGCCGCTGGATCTGGCCGGCCGCCATCTGGAAAAACAGGACCAGATGATGCCCGAGGAGAGAGAGGGGTGGAGTGCGAGGGGCGTGTGGGGTGGTGCTTACCAGGACGGATTGGCCGGCGACGGTGGTGGTTAAGCGAGGAAGGGGACCAGCGATAGAGGAGGCCGGCGGTGGAGGGGGCTCCGCTGCTTGGTGGCGAGTAGAGGAGAGGGAGGGGCCGGCGGTGGAGCGCTGCTTGGTGGAGCTCGGCAAGGGTTGGTGAATATAAGAGAGAGGCGGTGAAAGAAGCTCGTTATGAGCGAGCAATGGCAATAGAAAAAAAGATGATCGCACTCGAAGAAAGAAAACAGGAAATTGAAGCAACAAAGATAGCACTAGAACAACAAAAGTTAGATCAACCGAGAAGAAGTGAGGAAGAGAGGATTATAAGCATGGACATTACCTCTATGAGTGGACCACAACAGCAATACTACTTGAGCTTGCAAGGTGAGATCATCGCCTGACGGTGCAACAGTACTGCATGAGCTACTATCAGTGTGAACTATTTGTTGTACGAGGTTGTGTGGACTGTTTGTTGTATGAAGTACTGCGTGTTGTGCGAACTATTCATTTTACTTATATCAATTTGTGTGACCTGTTTGTGTTACGAAAGAGGCGGTGGAAGGTAGAATAGAAGGAAATGCGTACACTATTTAAGATAGAACTGCATATATCATCATACATAATTCGAGAACAATACACGCCTACATAATTTAAACACTACATGATAGGGTTGAACTACATTATTAGAACTGCATAAATGGAAAGAACTACGACTCTGCATACAGTTGTCATAGGTGCTCGACTAGATCATCCTGAAGCTGCGAGTGAGCACATCTGTTTCTTATATCATGATTACTTTGAATAAACTCCATAAACTACGAGCTCAGGGGTGGACTCATGAGAAACGGTTACCCTATCTCCCACATGATCATAATTGTAGTCTTCCGGTCCTTCCCGCTCATCTTCAACTATCATGTTATGCATGATGACATAAGCTGTCATGATTTGTTCCAGTGTCTCTTGATCCCAAAACCTTGCTGGACCACGAACAATGGCAAAACGAGATTGCAGAACTCCAAATGCTCGTTCCACATCTTTCCTAGCAGCTTCTTGGTCTTGGGAGAAAAGTTTCTTCTTATTCCCTTGCGGAGATGGTATTGTCTTCACAAATATTGCCCATGGTGGATATATGCCATCTGCAAGGTAATAGCCCATTGTATAGTTGTGACTGTTGACGGTGTAATTCACTTCTGGAGCTTGTCCTTCCGCTAGCTTTGCAAAAAGACGGGAACGGTGCAGAACATTGATATCATTGTGAGACCCCCGTAAATCAAAGAAAGCATGCCAAATCCAAAGATCCTGTGAAGCAACAGCTTCAAGAATAATTGCGGGCTCGTGCACATGGCCGGTATACCTTGCCACGCTGCAGGGCAATTTTTCCACTTCCAATGCATGCAATCTATGCGCCCTAGCATTCCACGGAAATCCCTTGCCTCTCCCATTTCAAGTAATCTAGCAGTATTGAAAGTATTTAGAGATCTCAGGTACTCATCTCCAAATACTTTCACAATAGCTTTCACGAACCTGTTAAGACTCTCTATGATAGTACTTTCTCCTATTCTAATAAATTCATCCGTAGCATCCGTCGGAACTCCATAAGTTAGCATCCTAAACGCAGCGGTAATCTTCTGGAAAAGAGTTAACCCGAGAATTCCGGCATTGTACTACAGCTTGCACGATATGAAAAAACAGAGAACGAGCCATTCTAAACCTGTGCGAAAATAAACATAAATAGAAGGGACAATCAGCAAGAATGACGATCAAATATTCAATAATTACAAACCTGCGACGAAAGATAGTTGGGCCATTGGTAGGAGCCTCTGAAAAGTAGTCTTGGTATAGTCTGGCATGGCCGGCTACTCTGTCGCGATGAATTACACGACGTCTCGGCACGGAACCGCCATGGCGTGGAGCATTCGACCGTTGATCTTCATTGTTCACTATAAATGTTGTAGCAACAATGAGTTCATTTGCCTGACGATGCTGCGACGCCTCATTGTGGTGTACAAGAGGAGAGAAAGATGAGTGGGAGAGGACACAGAGAAATCTGGGGGAAGAGACACTGCCAGAAATGGCAAATGGACTTGCATATATAGACCTGGAAAAATAACCGTTGGAAAAATAGCAGTTCCAAAAATAGCCGTTTAAAATATAGCCGTTAGAAATATAGCCGTTCGTAATATAGCCGTTCGAAAAGTATTCGTTCGAAAATTAGCCGTTCGGATTTTACGTATTAATAAATAGCTTTTAGAAAATACCTGTTAAAAAAACCGTTACAAAAATAACCGTTCAAAATATAGTCGTTACAAATAAATCAAACGAAAATTTATTGTTAGTTACAGGATACTATTAAAAAAATGGGAGAGAAGGATATGGAGGGTGATATATGGATGTGCTGTTGGAGTGGGGGATTAATATGGAGGGGAAATCTTTTTAGATGGGGATGCATATGAGGATATGTAGGTTTATTTTTAGAGGGCCACCTGGAGGTGCTCTAACAATCGACATACGTATACATATTTCATAAACCCTGCAATTTCTCCAGAAAATTTAATTCGGACTCGTTTGGAACACGGCAATTTCTCCAAAATCTCCTCGTCAAACAAAGGAAATGTTGTGTACTAAAGCTACGTTACAAACACTAGGCAGCTAGAGGTACCATGGTGCAAGCTATTCCAGTTGGACCTGGTACCACTGCACGGAGCCCACCTCGCCGTCGATCTCGAGCTCGCACACTGACCTGATGAGGTACGACACGGCGTCATCCACCGTGTCAAACCTGGCGAGGTCCGGCGGCAGCTCACCCCTGGGCCACTTCTCTAGCCAGCCCTTCAGCCTGGCCTCCAGCTCTTCCTTAGAAACGAACTCCTCGTCCATCCCGGGCTCCATCAGCACGTACGTGTCCGACCGGATATCTGCCCGTCTCCTCCGTGCCGCACCAACCTGCAATAAATCACACACAAAAAATAAGTAAGCTTGACCGGTTATTATTAAGGAAGTATATATTCTTAAGTCAATTGATCTTAGATATTGATTCTCTATCTAATAGTTAATTGAATAGTTGTACTTTTTAAAAAATTGTATGTTGACTTTAGTTGTATATTTCTAAATCTAGAGTTGTACAGTTCTTTTGTATAACTATAAATTTGATAATGTGCAACTTGGTTGATCGAGAAATAATAATTTCTCTGTCGATCGAGAAATAATATACTAGATATTGCTGTATAGAAGTTATAAGCCATGATTGAATAATAACGATATCTTGAACTGTTCCACGATAGGACTCGCACCTGTGTTCCATGGCCTCGTTGAATTCTATGTGGTCTCATGGGAGATGCGGTGGAAAACCTCGCGACTCCAGGTGAGACTGAGGATAGTGTTGCCTTGTGCGATTGCCTGTGGGGTAACGGTGATCTTCTGCCTGCGTTGGAGGGGACATTGAGAAACGTAGTTGTGGCCGGTGCACGAGAAAATTCCAAGAGATTGAAGTGGCACACTGTTTGAATATTGATGGAAATTAGGCGTTTGAGGTGAAAGACTTTCCTGCCATGATTGTGTGATATAAGAAAGCTGCTATTTTCCTTTCGGAAGGTTGGTCAATTCAAAGGTGGCTTAGTTTTTTTCCGTACAAAAGATGGAAGATCTAGCAAACTTTCTCCGAGATATTTCCCAACTAAGGTACGGTGTGCTTCCGTGATATTTCTCGACAAAATTAGGAGTTAACTAGTCATGTTCTGCTCAAGTTAAAGTGCACAAAGAAACTGGCTTTCTTTAGCCAAGTTGCAAGTCCTGGTCAAAAGGGTTGTGAACAAAATAAATACTGATCAAATTCTAAAGGTACCATCTGATAAAATTGCTTGGTACAGTGAGAATACAGTACCCCTCGAACTCAAAGTATGCCATACTATTATGGACAGTTTTTCTGGAAGTTAACTACGTTTTTTTTCCTTGACGAAGGATGCAATTTGCTGCCATAGTTATGCAAACGAGAGGTTACCTGATCAAATCCTAGAAAACCGACAGTAGCTATACCAGCTGGACTAGCATTGATTGGTTTAGAGGTTGACTAAATGACTTATTCAAGATACGTATATAAAAATCTCAAAAGTCTTATCCTAACCTTGAGTCCATGATGTAATATAGTATATAGCCAGTTTGCTACTGAACTATAGTAATATGGTATATTTACTCCGATGTGCAGCGCTACTTGAACAAGGACTCTGTTTCTGCAGCTCGGCTAGCCTCCACCCGTGTGTAACTGAGCATGATTTATCCCCTTTCTTTCGTTCATTGTCATCTCGTTGAACTTGGAAAGTTCAAGGTGCCGAACAGACCCCGCTACCGCTAGGGCAAGGCAAAGACTGAAGTTTTGCATTGCAAATTTGTAATCTGAAGGCAAAGACTAGATTTTTCCAACCTTTGACAAATGATAAGAGTGAGCAGAGTTGCGGTTACCAGTGGGCAGTCCGCCGGCGGAGGTGCACTCCGGTGGCCGAGCCAGAGGAGCCGCCGCCGCTTCCATCCTTCCTCTGCTCAAGCTGTGTGGCCTGAATTCTTTATCCTTCAAAGGCCACCTCAGCGGCTCACTTGAAACATTTCGCTGGGTCCTCTCAATTTTATCCTCCCCTGCATTGAGATTGGTGAGGAAAACATCTGTGAAAGAGGGAAGACTCGTTCCTTCAGTTCCCAGTGAGAATAGATAGGGACATGCAACTACTAACCAACACACGCTGCGGCTGCCTTATCACTGCACACCGGAGACGCCTATGTGGTGGAATAGCAGGTCAACTGTGACACTTAATTTTTAGTAATTGCATTTCAATACCAATTTCACTGGTACATATAAACACGCCAACTTGGCAACTTGTCCAAACGGCTCCATCCCATGTGATGAGCAGTGAACTACTGTTGCAATTTCTTACAAGAAAAACAATCATTACAATTCCTTCCGAAAGAAAGGGTTACTGCGCCCAATAGAAATTTCTCCCTACGATTCAGGGGTTTAATGGAGAGGTATATATACATGCTAACTCCTAAACCACCAATAACGGAAAATGGGAATGATTCGCAGCAATGTAAACATAGTCAGTGGCCTTCATATGCTGAGATCATCTGAGCAATTTTTACTAGGAGACTGTTCGCGGTTTCGTCCTTCGCGTGCGGAGATACCAGTTCTTGGTACTTGTGTAGGCTTCCGGTGAAATCTGTGAACAATCCATCAACCCCCCACCGTGTTTATCCAGAAATCGTACTCAGCATAGGGATCCTGATGAAAGTTGAAGTGCAGGAACTGGTTCTCGTTCCTGTATGTATAAGGGTGTACCTGCAGAAAAGACAGAACGAAGCTTAACATGCGTCCAGATACAAATTACTGCCTGCCAATGTTGTCATGAAAAATGTATGCTATAGGCCCTAGGAGCGGTGACATGTAGTAGGGTAACAATTTGAGCCTTCTGGAGTATTGACAGCAGAAAGCTAATAAGACTCTATGGTAGTTAAATTTGAGCCTATGAGAGTCGATTTCAATGATTAATTGAATCAGAATTGACTAACCTGACCATGCATTACTTCGGATTTTCTTTTAAATGAATGCATTTCCTCCCAATTCAGGACATGCCTTCCGAGAAAAGAAAAAAATCAGGACATATCAAGGTGAGGATCAGGGCACAGCTACGAGTTCCTGAATCCTGATGCAGATGTCGGCAGCTATGTGTTTTGTTCTAGTGCATTTTACTAATTGGACAATGCCCATGACTTATGAGATAAAAAACAGAAAACACATATGACATTTCATTGGGTTCTTCTGTTTAGTTCAAACAAATGTTGGAGGTGATCTGAACTTGGCCTCATAAGTATGGGAGTGAACGCATAAAAATTAGCACAGCTTCTATGTATTAATTTATGAGTATCCATACAAATATGCAACTACAGATAATTGTAAAGAATAAAAATTAATACCAAACCTGGAGATTATGAGCATGTGCTCTCGCAACAAGGTCAGTTGGTGACAGCAAATAGTTTTTTGCAGCTGGAACAATAGTATCTTTCCATGGACCAAGGCCGACAACATAGTTCCTAATATATGCAAGGTAGTCATCTGAAGTGATTTCCCAGTATGACTGCAAGCAAAAAATAACATAAGTAACATGCATAAGATCCTTCCACTGAAGTTCACAAGGTGAACACCGAATTTCATCCAGAAATACCATTCATTGCTTTCATACCAGTGAAATAAATGTATAAGATACCGCTTATTACACAAGATTTGTACCTGGTTTGTGTCTTGCGTTCTGACTATGAAATCATCAATCAGAAATATCTTTGGAGAGTCTGTCAGTTTTGATACATGTACAAGGGAAGTGGGAGCAAAAGATTGTATAAACAATGGCTGTTTTAGCCAATTTTCTGACATATATTGACCTCCGTATCCATAATTTAGCAAGGTATCCACAAATTTGTCCTCAAATTTCTTTCCATCTGCCCACTTTACCTGTCAAGAATAGAATACAAACTCTTTGCTTACAACACTTCATAAATTGGAAAACTAGTCTAAGATTGTTCTAAACAAATTTAAAGTTTTTGCATTGTACGGCTCATCAAAGTCAAGGTGAGGTACATTTCAGGTAAAATATATCAGCTGTGTCATTGTTCTCTCCACCTGTGTATCAAAAGCAGGGAACACACAGGATATGTTCTTCCAGAAAGAAAGGAATGCACCATACAGTGATTCAGCCGTGACTTGTGATATAAAGAAATTCTTTATGATGGAAAAAAAGCGATATATTCAGGCCTGTTTGTTTGCCCTGATATTAAAATTATTTTATTCCTTGCAAAAGCTAAGCAGACATTCCCTATTATACTTATTTCATATGAAATTTCTGTGTGCCATCCCAAGCATAGTTTCTTGTTAGAAAAGACTTAATTAGAGAATGAAGAGAATCTTAATAAAGTACCTAGTGCTTCATGAGAACATGGGGACTTACATGCTTGTTGATAAAAATTGGATCTTTAATCTCTGGATATATTCCAACGGTTCTGCTTGCATCTAAGGCGATTGAAATGAATTCTTCAAATGTGATGATTGAAAACTTACCTGCATGTACGGACAATATTATTGCTGATTATTAATTTGTGATTATGCGATCAGGTTGCATCTTTCAAGTTAGTTCGTGTATTCTTGTTGGTTTAGATAAAATTAAATGCAAACGGCTCTACTGTTTCGAAAAACATATTTTGGACAACACTAAAACACATATGTCTATCGAGGAATACAGTATCTCAAGTATTAGTTAGTGTGAACTGGAAAGCGAGTTTTTTTTCTTTGAAGGAAAACTGTACGGGAGGCCCCGGCAGTAACTGGAAGGCAAGTTGAACAGAGAATCGATGAATTATGCCACACATCTGAGTTTTCTAACAAAAAACAACAGAATCCTTTTGGTTTTTTTAACAAGGCTCTAAATTGGTATTTGGAAGTACAACATCATGATCCATAGAAGAGGATAATGATATCCTCTGCAGTGATAAATGTAAAGAAAAACAATAGAAAATGCTCAAGGACACGTAGCCACATACCATTGTATTGTTGATCTCTGAATAGGTATCTCTGCTTCACTTGCAGTGTTTTAAGTTCCTGAAGTGTGAAGTCCACTGCATATCAGCAACTACTTATTAGTTTGAATAATTGAGAAGCAATAGTTTCACAGGTCTACCACTCTCGATCAGTCCCCATCCTAGCACTATGCAAACTGTGAACTATTGTTTAGTGTCAGACTGCCCATTCTGCAGCAGGCATAGATCAACCAATATGACCTTGACTGGTTTAAACAAAAAATGTGCGGAAGAAACATTTACTGAGGAAAATTCTGCTTTATCAACCACAGAGAATGTGATGTGTGTTTTCTATACCGATGGACGGAGGCCACTGGCCAGTCATGCTAGTGAACATTGGTTAGCTTATGGCATTCCCTTCAAAATACCATAATAACCATTGCAGATGCAGACAGAATGCACCAGGTAATGATTCTACGCGTGCTAGCTGTAAACGTTTCCTGATAACCTGATGAGATGCTTTCTTACAATCCTATGCTTACTTTTGATGCTGCAGATACATGTCTACAAGGATTTACAAGAATGAATGAATAAATCAGGATTGGCTGTAATATGCAGACCTACAAACCAGCCCGTAACGTTGAACCATTCCATCTCATAGGTTCTTCTTCGGTTGGCAAACTCCTTTCGGCTGGCAACATCAGTTGTATCATCAAGTGTCACATCATGAAAGCAGATCAAGGCCCCATCTTTGCTAGCAAGGATGTCAGTCTCTATAAAATCTGCACCTTCTTCAATAGCCCTCTGCAACAGGATTTTCTTTTTTATGAAATCAAATTTCTAATGGTGAAAGATCACAGAATTGAAACTTATCAGAACTGACTTCAATACCCATTTGCAATGGTCAATGCATTGAAATCTAACCATCAAATGTTGTATCCTCTTAAGAAAGCTACCACATTCCTATGCAAATTATTGTTTTGTGTTATAGCAAATCTCTGAGCTGTACCAGGTAAGCAGCAGTAGTTTCCTCAGGGATTTCTCCATTTGAGCCACGGTGAGCAATGTTATATGGTCGGTATGTCTGTATGGGCTTCTTCTCTTCATTAGTAGTCTTACTTGGTAGTGGAAAGAGTGATCTAGCAATGACCACATGTAACAGTAGCAGAAGAAGAAAAGGAATATTACCTGCCAAGGATGACAATACAAATAAAATACAGGGACATTCGAATGTGCAAAAGGCAAACTCAACTAGTATGAGAAAATTTAAACTCTGACAAAAGTTAATATTAGTGACCTTTTTGTAGACAGCATAGAAATGGCAATGCTATATTTTCTTGAAGAATAAACAATACTATATTATAATGAAAGTCTGTCTTTTTTTTTGCACATTTTCATTAGTAAGACTAATCATGTTTGATTGTTTCGTTTGTAAGGAACATTTTACATTCCTCGAATGTGTATACATCATACATATTTAATATTTTTATTAGAAATCCTCCAACTAATGAAAATATTTTATCACAAAGAAAGTGTTTGACGATATGCCACCTGACATTCTTTGTATAATGATTTTCAGATTATTAGCCATGGAATCTGACCAATGGAAGATGTAATGTAGAAAACAACACGGAGGGTTAAATATGGCTTGCGTCAGAACTATTGCCAGAGATAACTTTTAAGACAAATAATTCCTAAAAACTACACTTAAGACAAAGACACCATCGGTTGATCGTGAGGATGCTTTATGACTGGAAAAAAATTACCATAAGCTACAGATTTAGGTTCGAGTTATATGGATAGAAACAGTAGAAGGCTGGATGGTATTATTGGTATATGCAGAAGATGTAAGTAACCGTGATATATAAGACAGAAGAAAAATGAATCTAGCTGCTCCCTTCTTTTCTACTTCTGTGCCTGTTTGTGTAAATCACGTCTGGGCCATGGATGCAGCCAATGAAAGACTCTTCTGCCAAGCTGTTGCATTGTGTACTCTATCTAAGGCCATAATTCACTGGATCTAGTCTACGAGTTTCCTCTATGGCGCTTATTCAGAACTTCTGTTGAATTTCTACATAGCAGAACATATCAAATGATAAAAATAGGAGAGTGAAAACTTATATATATAAATTTCTTCCCCTCCGGTTTCAAGTTAGTATCTCAGTCTAATTTACGCAATCAAGCCACCGTTTCCCCACTTTCCCTACAAATATAAAGCAGCACTACAGAAAATTACTGAGCTCCAATTACTCCACGGACTATATCCATTTTGCCGGCCATAACTAACTATAAATAGTCCTCGGAAAAAGAAAACTAACTGTAAACAATCAGGCACCTAACGAAGAACTACCACTACCACGGGAGAAATTGTGCACACATCGCACAAAACAGCTACAGATAAGCAACTTCAGACCAAGTTCGTTGGCTAGTGGCCACCCACCTCCATTCTAGTGCAAACCTACAGAGTCTAATCCGCAAAAAACAGCAGCCATTGCCTAATTGCCGTATCACCAACCACCTCAATTCAAGCATTGGCATTCCCATGTTAACCGAGCCTAGGGGGTCGGAAAATTCAGAATCATACAAGACGGGGAAAAAAGAGAAGAACAACAAAGCATCTCTTGAAATTTATCGAGACAGCTCGATGGGTTTGATAGATCGGTGCGGCAGGAAAACATTGTAGAAGAAGAACGGACGAATCGAGGAGGAGAAGGGGGGCTTACAGAGAGAACGACGCATGGTGCTGCTTCTTCCTCCACTGCGCTTCCCGGGCCAATGGAGCAAAGTGGGAGAAGACGGCGGGTCCCTTCTATCTCCTCTCCTCTCTATGCGCTCCCGCTTTTTGTTTCCGTCACGCCATTACGTTCCATTCATTATTCCAGTGACGGAACGTGTATTGCACGAATAATATCGTCCTATTCGCGTCGCGCTGCCTTCACCGGCATGTGGGCTACTGCATCGCGCTGGGTATTTGGGGCCCATGTGTCTGTGCCATCGGTTAGACAGGAGCACCAATACGGTTTCCGGCCACGTTGACGGAATATTCGGATTTCGGAGGATAGGCCGCTACTTTTTTGCTTGCGATGAATAGCCCATTACTGGGACTAGTAGTAGTATATTCATGTTATCTCGGTTACATGTGGGGCCACCATATAAGTGCCGAGCGTTGGATTGCGGTGTCTGTAACCCGCGCCGTTTTGTCTCGGCAATATGCTCCTTTCCGGTCTGGGCGGGTCGGACGCCCGTCGGACCGTGTGCCCGTGTGGATTAGCGGATGCGCAGATGCGCTTGCCGTTGCTCACGTTTGGACGGTGTGCATTTCCGCCCTTCTTCCGCGCCAGCGCAGGCGTTGAGCTCAGCTGAGGAAGTGAGGCACATAATGGTGTTCAAGAAAGGTGGTCTTTTAATACAGGAAACTAAAAACTAATACAACATTGCACCTAAACATTTTTCATTGAACACGCGGAATATATTATAGTATTAAGAAGAGAGGCTTCAAGTTAAAGAGCACCGATAAATAGAGCAAAACGGGCTAAGCAGTCACATATACAAAGAAAACTAATGGATTACAAAATAGACGCAAAATCTGTTGAAAACGATATCAGGAGTCAACAGTTTTTTCGGTTGAGAACTCCGATATGAAGCAGCAATTGGTATCTTCGAGAACATCAAACATGCTCACCAATTGATGTCTCTCTGGTGGCTCTCTCGACGATCGCTCTGGCATGTGCACTTGAGATCGAAATTGGTAGAGCTATAGATTTTGGATAAGTATCACCAAACTCCGCCTTGAGTTGCCGAGTTGACAAACCTGATATGCAGCAACGCAGGCTCTATCACCTGTCTACGATGCACAACTCGAACCAAACCGGCATGACAACTGAAAGTGCATCTTGGCTCCTAAGTGGGTTTTAATGATTTATGACAAAACGATTGGATTTCCATTCAACATTCAAGCAAGGGATTACCTCCAAGTTAAGACCAAGTTCCTATTATTCTTGGAGGTTGGCGTCTCTTAGACGCTTAGACGTCACTTGGAAGTCTTCAAGCTTGTGAAGAAGCCTAGAAGTTTGTGAAAGTTGAAGTTCACCTACTGTAAGGTAAAGAGCTACCAAGAAGAGAAAGGGGCTTCGCATTGGTATGCTCTTTGAGGAAAGATCATGTTTCGGTGTTAGTTTCAATCTTAGGATCAAGCTTTCTCAAGGAGATGTAGAGCCTCGTCAAAGGTTTGAACTTAGATAACAAATCATCGTGTCACCCTTGTTTGCAATTATTCGTCTCACTCTCGCTATATTTTGTTAGATAATTGTTTAGTTTACTTGTTGTCTTACTAGTATACTTAGGGTTTGTAAGTTTTATCAAGTGAAATTTTTATTAGTCTATTCAGCCCCCTCTAGACATCATCATCGATCTTTCAATTGGTATTAGAGCCTTGTGCTCTCATCTTTTTTGTTAAGCCACCTAGAGAGTAATGATATCTTCTAGCAAGGGTTTGCATGTTGGTAGAGGCCCTATTTTGATGGCTCTATTTATGCAAGCTGGAGGCACAAAATGAAGATGCATTTAATGGCTGCTAGCCCGAGCATTTGGTGCATTATTGTTGATGGTTATGTAGTGATCAATGAAGGCAAGCTCACCAATGGTGACCACCGGAATATCCACCTCAATGCCCAAGCGACAAACACTATTTTCAACGTATTGAGCCCGGATAAGTTCAACCGAGTGAGCACACTTGAGGATGCCAAGACCATATGAAGTATGCTCATGGAGATTCAAGAGGAAACTTCTTCCATCAAGAAGTCCAAGCTTGACATTCTAACAAGCAAGCTCAACCACTACACCATGACAGAGAATGAAATGTTCATATGCCTCAATCATATTGTAACGAGCTCAAGTCCCTCAGGTGTCCAGAGATCAACAGCTACTTCATCATCAAGAAGATGCTAAGAGTTGTCTTACCCTAGTATGAGTACTTGGTGATGCCCATCCGTGGGAGAGATAACATGAAGAAGTTGACTCCCAGCGAGATGTTTGGAAGAATTATTGCACATAAGATGGCAATCCAAGATAAGTAAGAGCTTGTGGCCTCCAACTCAAACCTCAAGAACATTGCCTTGAAGGCCAAGCACATCGTTGATGATGACTCAAGCGACAATGAAGAAGAAGGACTTGATGAAAATGATATCACCCTATTTGTAAGGAGATTCACCAAGATGTTCAAGAAGAAATGTGCCGACAAGTTCTTCAGTAAAGGAATAAGCAACAAGTACGCGAAGGACACAAAAGAGAAACTCACCAAGAGGGCATGCTCCGATTGCGCAAGACGGGATACTTCATTGCCAATTGTCCGAACAAGAAAGACAAGAAGGATGAGAAGGAAAAAGTGTATAAGAAGAAGGAGCACTATGAGAAGGACAATTTTATGAAGAAGAATCACTATAAGGCTCAAGTTCATATTGGCGAGGAACGTGATTCCAATGATTCAAATTCTCATTCTGGCTCTGATGATGATGATGATGGAGTTGTCGATCTCACCATGGCAAGTCATCCGTCAAGTCCCGTTTTGACCACTCAAGTGATGACGAGACACCTATTTGTCTCATGACAAAATAGTCAAATGTATTTCCTATCTCAAAGTCTCCTACCTTTGATGATAGTGATAATGTCTTGCTTAGTGAGGATCTTGATGATTTGAGTATGTCTAGCTATGATGATCTTGTTGCCACTTTTGAGAAGCAAAATGCGTTGCTTGTTAGGGAGAAAGAGAAGAACAAAGACTTGAATCCTAAGTATAAAGAGCTCAAAGTCGCACATCGTAGACTTGATGTATCTCATGGGGAGCTTAGGAGTACTCACGAAATTTTAGTTTTGAGCTCATCAAGAAGAAATAAGATCTTGAGATTCTTAAGATATCTTATGATATACTCAAGGTCAAGAATCTCTCTCTCCTTAATAAGCAATTCACTGTATCTCAAGAGTGTGTTGAAATACCATGTCCTATGTGTGCTTCATTGTCCATAGATCTCCTACTATTGCTCGTGTTGATGTTGCTAGTACTTCCAATCTCATATCATGTGAGGCAACACTTGTGAGTGGGAATGAGAATGCTAGATTGAAGGCCCAACTCCAACAAGAATTGATCAAATTCTACAAAGGTAGTAAGGCCCTCAATGAAATTTTGAGCTACCCACAGGAGAACTTCAACATGAGTGTTTGGGCTTTACCCCAGAGTTCAACGGCAATGTAAGACATAGACACTACGATAGTACCCAAAGACTAAGTTTGTGCAAGCAAAAGAGAAGCATGTGGAAGCTCACAATTTTGAAGGTCATTTAGTTAAAAGAGGTCATCCTAGCCTTGTTAGTCATTTTGATGCATCTTGTGTGCTTAGGAAGGTGATGATGGTAAGGTCCAAGCCAATTTCGTTGGTGCTAAAATTGATGATCATATTAGGAAGAGTATCATTTCGGTGCCCAAAACTCTTGTGTCTAACTCTGAAGGACCCAAGAAGGTATGGGTGCCTAAATAAGCATGATTTATTCTGTAGTACTACACCTCCGGAGAGAAGAGCTGGGTGCTTGATAGTGGATTCCCCAAATACAAGATCAAAGAAAAAGACATGTCCACATAATTTGATAATAGATGATCCCCGCATAAAATCATCACTTTTGGTGATAATGCAAAAGGAAAGGTAACGGGATTAGGTAAATTTGTTATCTCAAATGACTATCCGTTTCCGATATCTTGCTTCTGAAGTCTTTGAGCTATAAGTTGTTATCCATATTTCAACTTTGTGATCTTGATTTTGAGTGTAATTTCACTAAGCATGATATTTTTTTGACTAAGAGTGATGATCACTCATTAATCTCTAAAGGCTTTAAAAGATGCAATCTCTTCTTGGCTGATTCTTCCTTAAAAATTCTTGTATATAAACATGCTTGTTGATAAAATCTTCTTTATGGTGTCTATGACATAAGAGGTTGTCTCATGTGGGAATGAGGAATCTTGACAAGCTTCTCAAGGGTGATTACATATTTGGTGTCAAGAACGTGACATTTGACAAATATCACTTTTGTAGCATATGCCAAGCCAAGAAATAAGTGGGAGGACCACATCCTTGAAGAACGTCATAACAACAACCATGCCACTCGAACTTATTCATATTGACTTGTTTGGTCCTGTCACCTACGTGAACATATGAGATAACTCTTATGAGTTCATTATTGTTAGTGATTTTTCTTGCTATATTTGGATGCTTTTCTTACATGATGAAAGAGAGATACACAAGATCTTTAAGAAGTTTAACTGCATACAGTAGCCTAAATGCCTTATTATCATGCACTTAGTAGTAGACGTAGTTGTTACCTCTGAATTCCTGTTTAGTGATCAAGGTACGATGTTGTATCCCCTTTTGTTCACTATTTTGTAGAGGAAGCTACATAAATTTTTAGTAGATGAAGCTATGGTGTGAAGTATAGTTGCAAATGATAATCTACAATGAGATGACATTGTTTAACCATGTAAGTAGAGTAGCTAACCTAAAAACAGGGTAAATGGACAAATGGATTTAATGTTTTGTATATTGTTAAACAGTGGCGCAACTAACACAAAGAAATATAGTTACCTTGTTCTCATCTTTAGATAACCTCCTTAGCTTTTCACGCATATTGCTGTAAGAAAAACGAAATTCCAGGTTATATCATACTCCCTCCGTCCAAGAATATAAGGCGTATTTCAATTGGTTAAGACAAGGTTTTGATCAATAATTACTCTATTCATATGCGATTTATGTGAAATAAAATTGATATTCTTAGATCCCTCTTCAAAAGTACTTCCTTATGATTATAATTTTGCATCACATAAACTGCATATTAATAGAGTAATTATTGGTCAAAGGCTTGTCTTAACGAATCAAAATATGCCTTACATTCTTGGACAGAGGGAGTACTTTTGATAGGCACAATACCTTAGCAGAGAGTATGTTTCATATGGAAGCACACAATTTTTAGTTCATAATTTGCAAGATCTACCAACCTTATATGCTCATCTAAGGCTTGCTCCTGCAGATTAAGATTTTCAATTTCTGTCTGAAAAAAAGTTACACAAAATTCAGCTTCGATATAGTTATCATCATACTACTCAGAAAGGTATTCAGGTGCGCTTACGATTAGTACGTCAATTTCAATAAGAATAACAAGTCTGCAGGAACAAATACCTTCAAAACTGAAAGGTTGTCATCTAAATTCCACTCATAAATCATTGAAGCCGCTGTAATGTTATGTGAGATTAGCATCACAATGCAGGAAGGGAAGGGGTAAAGAAATAGATTAGCATTTAGGATTTAGGGTTAACTGCATGCCTTGCTATGGTGGATGCATGGTGTTAACAGTAGCACAACAGTAATGCTTGATCCCACTTCTGGAGCTCTAAGACTTCCAGTTCAATTGTTGTATCATTTCAGTACTTAATTTCTGGCACATATACTCTTATCAGATTTTAGCTTTAGTCGAGCAAATCCTGAATGCAGAATTAGTTGGTGCTTATGACATGAAACAAGGAATAAAAATATTATTACTTCCAGTGAATCATGTCCTTAAGCGTTTTTTTTCTATAAGACCAATTCCATCAAAAATATGAGCCTTATAATTTTGAATGGGGGGAGTATGTCAACATTTATAGCATTGTTATGGCTGAGAGGTATGCCAATGATTCCTTGGATTGCAGTGTTGCTCTTCTCAAATTTGAACTGATAGTCTAACAGAAACCAACTTTTTCTCTGGTGAGAAACTAGAGTGCCGTGGAATTCCTTGAAAGTGTCATGTAGATATGTTTCCTTGAATGACTAGCAAGATAAATTCATTTGGACACTCAGCCTCAAACGTTTTTCTTTCTTGACAAATCCCTTTGTCCAGCACTCAAGACTAGAAACGAATTGTTTTGCCAGAGTTCTTTGGAAAATCCAGCTACCGTGAAAAAGATCAGGATTTTCGTATGGTTGTTACTTTGCCTAAGTATACTAACTAAGAATAATTTGAGGAGGGTTGAAAGGGTACAGAAAATATTCGCATGTTATAAATGCTGGATGGGAGTATTCATCGTCTTTTCTTCCATTGTCCCTTGTCAAAATTAGTATGAAGGGTGCTTCAGTGTGCTTTTTTTGTTTGAAATCGACTCCTTTGAATCCGACCAATTTGTATGGCAATCCTGGTAGCTCGCAACTTCTGGTAATCATTGAGTTACAACAGTTCTATGGATTGTTCAAAAAACATGAAATAGCATCTGTTTCATAACAAAATACCAACTGATCCCTTTGATGCAATCTTTATAATCTGTCACTAGATTAATTTGTGGGCTAGACTGCTGAAGAAGAATGCAGAAGGAGGCATGGAAGCACTAAAGTAAACCAAGCCATAACTCAAGTGTTCAATTGGAGCTAAGATGGGCTAGCCATTGTTTGATGTTTGCTGCTTTTAAGATATAGTTGTGTTTTTGTTTCTGCAAGCAGTGTTTGCTTTCAATGTAATCTGGTCTTTAGACCCATACCTTGTTTCATTTTCTGAAATATTGATGTGGTTGGGTCATGTTACTGTTTGCATGAAAATTGGATCCGTGAAACACCTAGGTAATGGAGTCGCCAATTGTGTCGTCTGTCGCGCTTTCGTGTACGGCGAATGACTACTTTTCAAGCAAAGCAGCAAAGGGTAATTATCGCACTTTCGTGGCGACGGACGACTGCTTTCCAGGCAAAGCAGCAAAGGTCTTCTCGCTTTCGTGGAGAAGAACCGATCGTTTTTCAGTGCAAAACGATAAAGATCTAAACTAGAACAAAAGGGCAAAAGGTAAAGGAATAGATTGGTTTGTGTCGATTGTTGGATATAATCGGCCGTCACCCTTTACATATTTATAGGGCGGTTGGTCTTTCAGTAGGAGATCGGGACTCCTGATCCTAACTGAATACAGATATGTCACTTTCCTTTCCTAACGGATCTTGATTCTAACGTTCATGTAATTTCCCTTTCTTTAAGTAATTTGATCACCGTGATCAGGACTCCTCCTCGTGTACGAGACCTCCTTTCCATATAAACCGAGTATCTTTCCGAATCCGCGATGAACTTTCCTTCTGTGATCACCCGCGGTTTCTTGTTCTCCAAGCTGAAGTCCCTGGCGTTGGATAAGTCTTGGAAGTAGATGACTCGTCGTATCAACCCATCCGTAGATCAACTCGGTAGCGCCATGACTTGGTTCTGCTAAGAAGGACTTGGCTTCAGCCACTCGGAGTTCGGCTTGGACCTTCTTGGGGACTCAGGTACTCGGGAACACCAGTACTCGGGGTCGTCAGTACTCGGGAACACTAGTACTCGGGAACGCGAGTACCCGGTACTCGGGCGCGCTGGTGCTCGGGAACGCCAGTGTTCAAGAACGAATACTCGGTACTCGGGCGCGCTGGTGCTCGGGGACGCCAGTGTTCAAGAACGAGTACTCGGGGACGTGAACACCAGTACTCGGGAACTCGGCATCGCGGGTATTCGGGCTACGAGTACTTGTGCCCGCCAATGCTTGGTGCCCGGAGGTACTACTCGTTACTTGATGGCATAGCCACCCGGTGCTAAAATAATCAAGCCTGCATTAAGAGTTTAACATTAAATCCACAGCTTGTTAGTCCATTATCTTAACCTTCAATGGCAAAATTAATTTGGCCAACTGAATAAACCCTAAAGCCAAATTACGCTATAAACAATTACCTTTATTTTGCTTTGTTAGATTCATCTAAAAAACAAGTTGCTACATCATAGTTGTTTCATGTAGGCTATTTGCATTCTTTCATAGAACGGCTATACTTAGTATAATTAGAACTAGGAGTACTTTCTGTAAGAAACTCCAAAATTCAGGTTCTAATGTTGTAAATCTTAATTGTTGCTGGTTCTTTCAGGATCGATTTGTATACAGAATCAGCTCTTCACCATGTAATAGAGAATGCCATATATAGAGGACAAAGAACCGAGTGTGCTTCTCCGTTACTGCTCTTTTTCCATTAGTTTAAACTGTAGCACTGACGTTGCTTGCAGAATGGTGCTACTATCAAAAAAATAATGGTTCTTAATGTATTAATGTTAATATAAATTTCTACTTGTTCTCTACATATTTTTTATTGCTTTAGTCTTTGCATTTGCATTTGAGATTCTATTCCATGTAATAAGCATTATGTTTTATGTTGGAGCTTCAACTGATTTTAGGGGTTAAGTTGCCAAAAATATAACCACCAACATAGCTATACATTTGAGTCATATTAAAATAGATACAATTTCTAAATTTGTGTGTGATTATATATTTCAAGTGATATATATTGCAAAAATATGCATTTCATGTGCAGTGTTAGTAATCATGTTAAAAAAGGTCCATAAAGCATGACCATCCATCTTTACATGCGATAGGGGCAGAGCGATAAGACTGATGAAATGATCAACTTCATACTATAAAATGGTCTTGCTAAATGTCCCAAAGTAGCGCCATTTCTAAAGGAGGATGTGGATAACAGTGTTTGTTGTAACAGTAGACATGGAAAGTTCAATAGACATGTGTCCTCTTTCGACCTCTTTCAACGTCTCACGATACGACTAATCTTAATAAAATATCATGTGTATAAACTACATATGTAAATGCGGTTCTAGCTAACCCATTTTGGAAATTTTACAACTTCCTCAAAGAAAACACGGCTCAAAGAATAGCCGCAATGTTGTGAATTTTTTGGTATATAACGTATGCAGTTGCATACCTAACAAGGCAGATGAACCTAGTGTAGTTTCACATAATAGATCCAATACTATTTTCTCCATGGAGGGATTCCGAATGAAATTACGAGAAGGGAATCTAACCCTGTGATTGTGATATGAACATGGATGTGTCCATTTTTTTGATGATAATGATAGTTATCCATTTCTAGAGATGACTCTTACAACCCAACTATAACTGTACAACAATCTGCACCACACAATTGCCGAACCAATTTTGAAGTTGTTATCGACCTTGCTAGTAGTGCGGATGACCTGACCATGAAAATCAATTCCTACGAGTAATTGAAGAACAAACAAGAATATGACAAAACCAATATGAAATTGCAAACATTAATGAAATACTCAATAGTTTGTAATTTTGAAGCGGAATTATAGTTGCCCTAGTCGACACAAGCCAATGAACAACGTAGCCATGTGGCTAACTTTTAACTAAATGAAATCCAATCTGATTTAGGGGGGTTTGGTGGCTACTTATAGGTGGAGGATTGAAGGGGCATCCAAGGAGGTAGGTACCCTAAGGACTTCAGCAAAGGGGTGAAAACCTTATAGGACTCCATTTGTACCCCTCTTGGGCCTCTTTATTACATTTTCTAAGTGTAGGTGGATGAAAAATTGATGTCTATTTCATGTATTCTTTAGCCAAAATTCAGAATATCTTCGTGATGACTTGAGTTGCTTGTAGAAGGCAGAAAATAGCTCATCATCTTCATGTACACTAGCAATCGAGTATTCATAATGTATGTGTTGATAAGTGTAAATTAAGCCACAGGTACATCTAATATGTCGTAATGAAAACAGTGAAGCTGCAACTAAAGCACTGAGACATATAAAATTCATAGCACAATAATTTTTTGGCAAACAAAAGAACTAAATGGCAAATATATTTTCGTGGCAAAAAAGCAACCGACAAATCTACCCATGAAGCCAATAATAAATAAGAGAAATTATCATTTGAACCTTGAAGGCGAACCCATTGAATTTTCATCCTTCAATTTTAGATCAAAGCAATACGCAGGTATTGGTTAAATTTGTGAAAATATTTGTACCGAGTAATGCACTTCTTGGGGATTGGAAGCATCGCCACAAAAGGATGAAAGAGCATGTGAAGATGCTAGATGAGTTGACGTCGCAGGATATGAAAAGGTGCACTCAAGGAGTGTGGTGGGGAGGAAATGAAAGACAGAGTATAAAGTAGGTTATTAAGATGATTAGTTACGTAATTAATTTATAAGTGATAAGATGATTGTTTAACTTTGTGCACACCCATTAGATAAGAATTATAAAATTGAAATAATTATTTTCAGATGGTTGAGATTGAAAGTATCCCACATTAACTCGTGCTTTTTATATTGGTATAGATATAGATCTACCGTCATCTTGAATTAGCTTTATCTTTATCTTTTATCTAGATGATTGAACCTTGGTCATTATCATGCTCCTAATCTTGTTGTTTTAAGTATCATCAAGTTTTTCATTCCTAAAAATAACAACGACATTCATCAGGGAGTAGAATATAGTTCAAATAATGAACGAGCTTAGTGATAATTTATCTCTTTTAAAATTGGCACCTGAGCACTAGCAAATATAGCAATTATGGTCGTATCCAACAAAGTAATGTCCTCATCAGATGGGCTACATATGATATACACGGAGTTGTAGCCTTTGAAAATAAAGATATTTCGTACAGGAATCGAGCTGTTCTTCATGTGGTTAGTGGTATGGTTATACCCTCTAGGTAAGAGGAATCAAATCATCAATGCAGATTTTTTTTCGGTGCTGCACGACGCATCCATACAATAGGAAAGTTAAAGTATGATTATCGACCGATTAGACTGCTTCGAGAGTTCGAACTGTCTGGGACGTGAGAATTTTCCCACATCCTGTTAGAAATTGAACGGTTTTTTCTATGAAATTACTTCCGAATTTTGTTAAATCATTGTCGTTACAACCGGACGGGGTACACACGTTGTATATCATATTATAGAAAAATCATTGATCCAGCTACATCGCTGATCTCACGTCGTAACTGTTTGTTGGCCTGGCTGCATTGTGCTCGTTGTTGCCTTCGATTTTATTCTTTTTGCCTGGTTGCCAGGATTCAATTACTTTTCGCCGCCTTAAAAAAAAGTTTATTTTCTGTTTAGTTAGTACCGTTCTCTTTCTTCAGTCTTCTTCTCGATCAGACGGTGCGGAGCAGGCCACGTTCTGCACCCATCGCGAATCCCAGCATCTTCATTTCTCGCCGTATCGATCAGCGCCGTTCCCGCATCTATCGATCTACTCCGTTCCCCACCTACCTCCCCGTCCCGTCGCGCCGCGCGGCGCCGCACCCACCACACCGCCCCGATGGCCGCCTCCGCCTCCGCCTCCGGCGCTGGCAAGTCGCTGCTCCAGACCTGCCACAAATTCTTCAAGAAGCCGTGGGAGATCACCGGCCCGTGCGCCTCGCCCGAGTACCGCAGCGCGCTGCCGGGCGCCCTCGAGTACCGCCAGACCTGCCCGGCCACCCTGCGCGAGAACTCCCCCAGGGCCGTCATACCCACCTCCGACCCGGAGACCGTGTACGACATCAAGTACTACACCCGCGACTGCCGTCGCAACCGCCCGCCGGTCCGCCGCACCCTCCTTCGCAAGCCTGACCTCCAGCGCTACATGGCCGCCAAACAGTTCGACCCCGCCAAGGACTTCCCCGTCCCCTACGTCAAGTCCGCCGTCGAGGAGGATTACGACGCCGTCGGCGGCGGCTACACCAAGTGATCCAGGTGAGGGATGCTGCCTCCTGCTGCCTTTAGATTTGAGGTTGGAACTAGGGTTTCGTGCTGCCTACAGATGACCCGTTTTTCAATTTGGCAACAGTCAAATTTTCTCTTACCAAATACGTTCTTCCTCCCGCTCTCCCATCTTCGTGTCCGGCGGAGGACCGGCGACGATGCTGAGGCGGCGGGGCCGGCGGAGGGAGGCAGAGACGAGGAGAGGGTTGGTTAGACTTAGGCGAGTCGGAGCCAGTGACGACGCGGAGGCGGCGGCACCGGCGGAGGCGAGAAAGAGACGAGGAGAGGGTTAGGGTTACGGATTAGGGCGGGAGGTTTCACTGGAGCGGGGGAGGGGGGGTTTAAGGGATGCTTGATCCGGCGGCGACCGCCGGGCATGATAGGGGCGGAAGCCACTGGAATCCGTGAAGAAGAGAAGTGCGCGGTGGTGTTTGGGTTGGGGAAGAAGAGGTGGGGGAGGTGAGGGACATAGATAAAGAAACGAAGGGAGATCTGGGCCATTGATCTTGATCCAATGGTCCAAAAATTTGACTGTGGCCCAATTGAAAATCAGTTAGACTGTCAATTAGACAATCCCTAGTATTATCATATGAGAGAATCGATGCCAATCTTTAGCATGCAGACCTAATCTTCATTTGTGTCAGTATTTTTTCTGTGTGATTAGGATCAAGCATAGATTCGGGGCGTCACTATCTGTGTGGAGTTGATAATCCAACCTTGCTGTGTGAAATGAGATATGCCACCTTGTTGCACTTCGTGAAACAGTTAACCAATTATGATGATTGGTTGAACAGTAACCCAGCTTCATTCCTATCTTTCCAAAGGAAATTCGTCATGCCGATTTCGTGATTTTTTTTATTTATGGCCTGGAATTAGGCTTAAGTATATCATAGAGAGTTGATACTGTGGATTGTAGCCACAGATCAAATATCTAATTGGTTGCCTTGCAAATTGCAATGTCACATGAAGAAGTTGTTTCAAAATCAAACAAATTCCATGAACATTGACATGGCTGAGGCATTAGGATTTCCATATTATGTTTATTACATGCATTTCATGCAAGATCTGCTGCTATATGTGTAACTATTACTGCTGTCTGGATTGAAGGATCCTGATCTGTTTTTGTTGCATGTAATTTATTTTGAGACATTGTGTTTCAATTCAGTTGGTTCATACTATTCTGTAGGGGTAATCTTTCACTGCAGAGTGACAAATTTTCAACGTTCTTGGAGAGTCTGCTGACAATTTGGGTCCTGTACATACTACCACAACATTCCCTATTCATAGATTGTTTGGGGTTGGAAAAGGGGGGGGGAGGGGCTGGAGTAGGTAAATCAATCTTCTATTGATTGGTTAGCTGTACTTTGTTATTTCCCAAAAAGTTGTGATGTTTCATCCTATGTTTGGGACAACTGGAATTAGCAGGAATCTAAGCTTGTAACATGTCTAGAGGTGACATGCCTTTCGTCATCGGAGAGGAAATTGTTGCAAATCAGTTAGTTCCTTATGCAATCTAAATGGAACTAGAATACAAGCTTTACACTTTCTTCGGTGGGGTATCTGGTGGGTATTTAGTGTTAGTTCATTATTACAAATATAATTCTCTGTTGAATTCTGAAAGTGGTTGGTTCCAGATACATTGATGTACAGACCAAAAGTGGTTGATTATTGTTCTCTTAGGATGTTTTCACGTTCCAGAGTAAATCAACATACATTGATAATTGATGCAGTAGCTTCAGATTTTTTACAGTGGATATGGAGATATGAACCATGATTAATTTTGATGGGTAATTTGCAATGCAATGTTTTAAGCACTGTAGTGAAAGATCTCTGGCTGATTTGTACATAAAGCACCTGAATTCAAGCTTGTTTAGTTGTTTTACACATCAGTTATTCTTCTGAGTCATTTCATAACAGTACACTTGTGTGAGATCGAGATCCAATGTTAATCTTCAATAACATGTAAATCTGCGAGACAAAAGATGTTTTCACTGTTTGAGTTTGACAAACTCGCGAAGGGGTTCATATGAACCTATGTTCACAAAATCTGCTTTGCTATGTTATTGGAGTCAATAAATGGTTGAACCCACTAAGTTAATATATCTACCAGCCAAAATTAATAAGTATTTTTACCCTCTTTGGGCTACTGTGGTCAAGATGGGGTATCCAAGATGTTTGCGGTGGGCAAAGTTTGAGCTGGGCTATTGTGTTATGTGTACTGCTCTGGTTGTTGCCTAGGCAAGCAAAATGGATTGTAATTAGATCCAGAATTTATTGTTGTTGGTGAGGATGCAACTAACTAAATCAGCCGTACTAGCAGCTTGACAGGGTTCAAGCACATTTAGATAGGAAAGAATCTGTCAAAGGAATATCATCATTTGACTTGAGATAAAACTAAATAAACTTTCTAGGATGTGGCTAGCTTTGTATATTTATTATGCCAGTATGCTGATTTTCCCCGATCCAAGAGAACCTTCATATGATGAAGGCTTGAGGGTCAATTATGCTGAACAGTCAATTAGTTGTCTGTCGCGTTTCATGAATCATATATCTGTCAGTGATTACTGACAGGCCTAGACAACATGTTGCATATTGGACTTGTTTGTACCTTTTCAAGTTATCTTTGCTATGATAATGTTCTTCCGTGTTGAAAGTAAATTATGCACCATTTAATTATTGTTTAAGTCATTTCCCTAAACAAAAAGTTTGTTCTATTGAGAGAAGGTGTGGGTAACCCTTTATCCAGATAATCCCTTGGAGCTGTTCTTTCTTTCTTATTGTTGGTGTTTTAGTGTTTATAGTCATGAACAATGACCTATACTCTGCATAAAGTAGGATGCTGCTATATGTTATCTGGTGAGGACCTTTTTGTGCAACTAGATAGCCTTGTCTTCAAGTCTGCATGGAAAATCGTTATTCAGAACTGATTCTAACTGATTACATGTGTATCACTATTATCCCATTTGTTATCTTACTTTGATATTTCACTTGTTCAGAAGATTTAGTGCTCTCCTTGCTTGACTTCTTTTTAGGATGTTTAATAACTATATCAGGGGAAGTATTAGCAGCTTCCATTTTCAACCTGTCATTCATTTTCGTTGGCAACATGTGTATTGTAGTTATACACTAGCACTCACGTTATTGAGTGGTACAGGCTGTATGCCTATATCTGGAATTGCACATGCTTGTCTATAGATTTCTAGGTACCTTCTAGTTCAGAACGAGAGAAGACACTTGAAGCTACTAGCTAGAGTTTGGGCCTTCACCTAACTAAATCTAGACTTGAATTCGGAGTCTTGTCTAATTATTTATCTTCGTTTGTAACAAGTGTTACTAATTTGACACTGCTTAATTGTCAGGTCTTGTGCTCACACTCCATCAGAAGCTGCACTGTCTTCATTTCTGCCCCCGACGTACCTTTTCCTTTTGTTTTCACAGAAAATTTTCTGGCTGTAAAAGATGATGGCGGCAATAATATGGCACTTTAAGGAGTTCACCAATGCACCTAGTTGTGTTCCAGAAGTCGAACTACCTAATACTGATGTGTGCTTTGATGAAATTATGAAAGATTCAAAGTTTCTGCTAGAATGTGCACATCGTCTGCTTTAGCTGCAAAGAATATTGCAAGTCGAAAAACCAATCGAATGATTTTTGTTTTGTACAATGTAGAAAATTATATGGTGGGATGATCTATACATGGCTTGTAGTTGTAACTCCCATTCCCATGGCTAGCAAGTTTTGACTTTTGACACACGAGCTTTTACACAGTTGGCTCAATTTGTGGCTGGGAACAGGCCACATAATGCTGCAGATTCTGAAAGAAATCGACTGTAGTCCAGTTGGGCCAAAGAGCTATTGATCCCGCTATAGATTGGTCAATGATGTCACTTGGCCAGTAACAGTAAGTGTGTCTAGTAGACTAGTAGTATACCCGGTTATTTTCCTGCAGTGCCATGTGCACTCCTGCTTGGAGCTAGGAATGCACACTGTTTGCTCTTTGGCTTTACCAGCACCGAACCTTTGGTGGTGAGCAACTCAGCATGCATGTGGATGAGCTTCCTTTTGCGACGCTAACGTCCTTGATTGATGTCTTCTCGTGGCAGTGTTCTGCAATGCGAGGTGAAACTGTTACATGTGCCCGCATGTTTCTTCTGCTTGTTTGTGCAATGCGAGGTGAAACTGGTACATGTGCCTGCATGTTTCTTCTGCTTGTTTGGTTAGCTCTGCTGCATGCTGCTGGATTTGCTGCTACTCTTATGATTTCTGACGATACACACTTGTGCGAGTGAGATCAAAATTGGTCGAACTTCTCAACGACCTGGCACGTTAGAAGCGTAATGATGAAGTGTCACATCGTGGGGAAAAAGCGTTTTGTTTCGTCTGTAAATAGTTACGCATTAACATTCCCTTGCCATTAGCGGTGAAAGGCTGTCGAAAATGGGAAGACAGGTGGGTGGGGGACCCTGGTTAACTTGTCACGTTTTTCTGCAAGTGTTTTTCTACCCTGTGAGTACCTATTTCACATAGGAAAGCAGAAATCTGTATGGTCCTGGTTTAGGGACCGTTAGCTAGCTATAGGAGAGCGTCGCATCCTCGATCGTGAAAGTCACAAGGACTGCGACTGTGCACCAATACTTCGGTACGTCACTCACATGCAAGACTGTTGATTCATACAATGCTGTTACTTTGGTGCATCCGGATCATCTGTACTATTCACTATACTATTACACATGTATCCATGACAGGCGGTTCAAATACTTTAATATAACAATTTCATGAGTTGCTTATAAGAAGATTTATGATGACTACTTGTTATTATAGGTCATCATAGAATTGCCTATGATAAGGTCATATTATAGATGGTTCATATGATGATATGTCAGGTGGTTTCATGTTTAGAACCATTTGTGATATGCCCTCATCATAGACGATTTTGTCTACAGAACCATTTGCTATGGGGTTATACATATCATTATTTTTCTTATTTATTGGTTAGTCTCAGGATATGCTAGCCATGTCCTTTGAAACAACATAATAGTAGCACATATGTACATCACATTCATTCACAACAAATATAAACATCACATATTCATTCAATTCACAATAAATCATTCAATCCTGAACCTTAAAACCCTTATAGGTTTACAAAGTCACTCACATTTTGCGCCTATGAAAATTTAGCTTCTACCATATCATTCAATCCACAATAGTGACACCCTTTATCAGAAAATTTGACAGTGTAATACCATCAAGGTTTCATATGAAAGGGGACATTACTGCGACTAAACGAGACAATGGATTCTAAATTTTCATAGATAGCACGATTAAAGAGCATTATATTGAAATTATACATACAAATGTATTGAAATAGATGCATATGTAATATTATAGGCCTCATATTCTAATTTGCTCTAAATTGAATGTGTGCCTGCTTTTCCAAGATGATGTAAGAACTTTAAATCATTTCTTAACATATATTGGAAAAGTAAAGCACACATTCATCATATAGCAAAGTTTTATCATTATTGGCAATCATCTTCTCTTCCAAAGCAAGACAATTGAGTGTCAAGCCTGAGTTTAGAAAAAATGCCTCAGAATTGCACATTTTGAGTTGGTCAACAAGGGTTCGGTAGTGCAGAAGATAGGGTTGAGATCAATGCAATTCCAACCTTACCCCAAACCTTAAACCTGAACCCTTGTAAACCATCATGCATAGTTTAATAGTGGGCCTACTTCATCATTGGCATAATCAAAATGTAACAAATTACCTTCATGTACAAAACTTGTACCACATTAGCCGGTTGTGTCAAAATCAAAGTCCGGAAGCTCCAACAAGAATTGGAATTATATGAGAGGTGGGGATAATCCGATGAGTTATCACCACCCCTCCTGTGAAGGAGAAGTCGAACCTCTCTATTGGAATAGATTTCCTCTCCTTTGCAAACGAGGGGAGGGTAATCTGTCGATTTACCGCCACCACTTTTGTGATTTCAATGCTTGCCGAAACATCCGGCCTTTCATTAACAGAACCAGAGAAATGATACAAAATTTACACCTTAATTGCAGGTACGGACACATTTTAGAAGGGCTCAAGTGGTTTAGGCCAGGTTTAGGGTATTGAGTTTAATAAAATTTAAACCAAGTCCAAAACCCTAAACCATTGATCCCTTGTAAGATATCAATTATGCGGTCCTAATTACAATATGAACTAAGTAATAATATTAACCTATGTATTAAACAAGACATGACATAACTAAGTAATAATAAAATAAACTAAACTAAAATGAAAACAAAAAAGACTGGACATAAGCTAGCTAGATATTAATCAAGACATGGCATAGTGTTATAGCATAAAGGATATGAGAAAAGTGAATTGCGCACAGAACCAATCTACTCAAATTTGAACCAAATTCACCCAATTTTTTTTTATCAATAGTGTTCTAGCCGTTTTTAGATTTGAACCCAAATAATATCAATCACAATAGCAATTTTTTTATCAGAACCCAAATAATAACATGTATTCCCTAATTAAATATTTTCCTAATAACATGAATCACAATAGTAATTTTTGGATCACAATCCTTGCGACTCAAAATAACCTGAAGGGAGGAGAGGTCGCACCTTACAGTCACAGTGACGGTGGTGGCAATCAAAGAGGAGGAGCCGATGAAGAGACATTAGGCGAGAAGGGCGCAGTTGTTGGGGAAGAGGGCATCGAGGGCGCAGGTGCGGTAGTCGGCGTCGAGGATGGGGCACACTTGAGGGCGAGGTTGTGGTAGCTGGCGTGGAGAGCGTCGACAGCGTGATCGAGGGCGATGGCACGAGTAGGGTGTTAAGGGCACGGTTGAGGGTGAAGGTGCGGTGGCCGATATTGTGAGTGGAGGAGGGCTATAGTGGCAACACCTCGAAGATGACGGTGGCTGCGACACAGTCACCGGACCCACCAAATCTGACGGTAGCAGGGTCATTTTCCCTGGACTCGGTTCTAGCCAGCTACTCTCAGCTCCTCCGCTGCCCGCACTCATTCCCATTGCCCTCCACAATGGCAGTCACGCCATCGAAGCTAGTCCACCAGATCTGGTTCTCTGAGCTGCTGTCGCAGGTGATCCTCAACACCGTTGTCGCTGTAGCCCGTGACTCCTCAATCTCGAGTGTGGTGGATCAGGAGAAAGAAGAGAAAGGGAGAGGGCATGGAAAGTAGCCGCTGGATCGGGAGAAAAGGGGTGGGACCTGGGGTAGGGAGACTTAGAGTTAGGGTGTGGTGGGACTTAATTAGGCTGGGTGGTTGTTAAGTCGTTTCGCAGACAGGTTCTAAAAATAAACCGGTTGTGCTACAATAGTTATCACAGACGGTTCGTTAAAAAAATCGTCTGTGATACATCATAGAAAGAATAATCTATAATGATCTATTTATTACATACGGTTTTTAAATGTATTTTCATAAAAACTATCTATGATTAGTTCTATTATAGATTTGACGATGAATAGTATAGTATCCCGTATACGAGGAGGTACCCGTATACGATTCCCTGGACTATTGGAATAAGAATACATATCCGGTAAGGATCCCCAGGAGATAAGATAACCCCCCATAAGGAGGAATGACACCCCTTAAACTAGGGAGTCAATCCCGACGTTTAAGGAAGCCAGAGTTCTACTCGGGCATAAGTCCATGTCCGGTACAACTCGGGGAACCCCCTATAAAAGGATCAGCAATCCCATGGGGGAGGACAAGTCTTTCCAGTCCCAAGAGGTCAAGTTAGATCCAAGAAGCCTGAAGCCTGAAGCCATCCAGAAGCCCCAGTGATTCCCACGAGAAGACCCACCACCTCGAAGGAGTCTAGCCCCACAAAACTAGTCGAAGTAGCCTTCGATTAGGTCTAGGATAGCCACTAACATACACATCCTTTGTAAGATATTCTCTGATCACTATATACGAACAGGACGTAGGGTTGTTTTCCTTGTCGTTAGATCGCTTGGCCTTGTGCCCTAGGGGGTCCCTACCCAACAACAAGTATCTCTATCTCACGACTACCATAAGATCGGCGGTTCACCAATCATTGACAGATGGCGCCGACCGTGGTGACCTCTCCGGCTCAAGCCGTCAAGGAAGTATCGGAGTCGGCAAGATGTGCAACTAGTCACGATCAGCCCATGACGCCAACTGCACGGCCCTCCCCGGTTCGACCAGAAGAGGAAGAAGCAGGTTCAGCAGGGGATCCAATCGCTCACACGCGACGTACCGGGTATTCAGATCTGGGCTTGCATGACAACTTCAGCCAGATAGATCTGTACCTGGCAACTGATCGCGCTGATCTTGGAGATCTGCGCGAATACGCCACTGGCGAGTACTCGGATTATGAAGCTGATCACTTTAGGACTGAGTGCGCCAGGGCCTTCGGGGGAATGTTGGTGCTGACCGACGATTCCCAGGTAGGAGCGACCAGCCCGATGTCCGGACTGTCACCTGCAACTTCTGATTGACCAAACAATCAAGATCTCAATCACAGTATCCCTCCCGATGAGGAAGACACGATGGAGTGGAACTACACCTCATCTAATCTAGACCTCGAGTGGTTCTCATAATCCATGACAGTCGGGAAGATCTGGAGGACCCAGATCAGCATGGGGGCTCACAACATCGAAGCCCGACGGCTACTCCCCATGGGAACGGGAATATGCCTACGGCAGCAGACGGAACCCCTCAAAGGACGGGGGTATATGTGTCCCGAACTGCTCGAAGACTCACCGAGGTGCACAATCTGCTGTCACGACCACCGGCGGCATATTTGATGACACCTGATGGAGTATAGTGGCTACAACGGCTGGGGGCTGAACTACAGCAGGCCCAAGCCCAAGCCGAGTCTTCTCGACTCCAGTCGGTGACATACAGCTCCAACCGAGGGAAGACTCCCTCCGACAAGAGGAACTAGATGGAGAAGGACGACATCCCAAGACCAGGTCTCGCCGGGAGGAACAGCTCGTCGACCTCTGGACACGCTCAACGAGCACCGATCCCAAAGGTGCCAACGAGAGCAATCTCCTCCCCGGAGAGACCACATGCACCGTGCTAATAGTCGGGGACGATCTTCGACCCCGAACAGCGGTGAGAACGCACCTTATCGGAGAACCATCGACAGATGCCAAGCGCTGTCCCAAGAGCTCCGACATGTGTGCTGGCCCTCTCGCTTCAAGCTTGGGGCCCTAGAGTCGTACGATGGCAGCACGAACCCTGCAGAGTTCCTGCAGATCTACACTACGACAATCGAGGCCACAGGCGGGAACGAGAAGGTCATGGCCAACTACCTCCCGACCGCTCTCAGAGGAGCAGCTAGGACCTGGTTGAAGAACCTTTCCCCAGGAATGATCCGCTCCTGGGGACAGCTTTGTGACATGCTTCTCAGAAACTTCCAAGGTACCTTCACGTGTCTCGGCCGGGTTGACGACTTATTCCTAGTCGTCCCACGCCCAGACGAGACCCTCCAAGAGTTCACCAAGCGGTTTAGTGCTGTTCGCAACACTATCCCTGAAATAACAGACTCGGATGTCATCCGCGCCTTTGTTCGAGGTAGCAGGAACGAGATGTGCGCATGACCTGATCATGCATCCTCCAAAGACAATGGCACAACTGATGGACCTAGCCAAAAAGGCTGCCTGTGCTGAGGAAACCCTACATTACATCAAGTAGCAACAGAACATGTTGCCCAGGTCTCCTCTCCGGACCAGAGATGACTCAACGAAGACGAAGCGCAAAAAGGAATCCTCCGGAGGGAACAGGGTGAAGAGATCTAAAGCCGATGAGGTGTTGGCCGATCTCCCCGAAAAGCATGCCTGGCGACCGCGCACCAAGGATAAGCAGACGACTTCCTCCGACAAGATGGGAAAACTCTGGTGCGATTTTCACCAGACCGATTCGCATGATTTCCGTCAGTGCCGCATCTTCAAGAAGTACCTCAAGGAAGAAGAGAGAAGTTCCGCGAGGAGAGCCCGCAGGTTGCAAACAACAGCCGGGACATGACTTCCGATGATGACTCCTCCCTTGAGCCATTCTAGGGGCATGTCAGAGCGATTGAGCATACATTCGGGGGCTCGGCTTCCTACAAGTCGAAGAGGCAATACAAGGCGATTGCCCGAGAAGTTCTCACGAGTATACCGCGAGTCCCTCGGGTAGTCAAGTGGTCGGAGGTCACGATCACTTTGGACCAAACCGATTGCCCTGAGAACTGTGTTCGGCCAGGACGGTACCCGATCGTTGTCGAACCAACGATCAATAACTGCTGAGTGGCCTAGGTGCTCATAGACGAAGGGAGCTCCCTCAACATCCTATTCGCAAAAGCCCTCGATGCGATGCAAGTACCACGGTCATCGGTCTAGACGGTGACAGAGACATTCCATGGTATCGTCCCAGGCTTGTCAGCTACGCCGATCGGGCAAGTCACACTACCGGTTACCTTCGGAACACCGAAGAACTTCCGAACAGAGAAGATCCTGTTTGACGTAGTCGACTTTGAGACGGCATACAATGCCATCTTAAGGCGCCCAACTCTGGCCAAGTTCATGGCAGCAACGCACTACGCCTACCAGTGCGACGGTGACAGAGACATTCCATGGTATCGTCCCAGGCTTGTCAGCTACGCCGATCGGGCAAGTCACACTACCGGTTACCTTCGGAACACCGAAGAACTTCCGAACAGAGAAGATCCTGTTTGACGTAGTCGACTTTGAGACGGCATACAATGCCATCTTAAGGCGCCCAACTCTGGCCAAGTTCATGGCAGCAACGCACTACGCCTACCAGTGCATGAAGATGTCCGACCCAAAGGGTGTCCTCACAATAAAGAGCTTCCCTCAGGAAGCACTACTCTACGACAAGCGTAGCCTCGACCTGGCAGAAAAGCATCAACTCTCGAGTAGGGAAGCAGACTCCGACGCCGCTGCATGCACCCCCGCGTCAGCAAGACCTCCACCACAACTACGAGCGACGACTTCGGAAAACACCCCCTCCAAGTCGGAGAGCAGGTTCCACGACTAGTTCGAAACCGGGGCAAAAAGGGTTTTCTCCTCAGCAGGACAACGGCTCCACAGGAGAAGTCACCCGATTCAGGTCGCTCGAGTTAGCAGTAAAGAGATAGTCGAGTCCCCTTAGAGAGTTCCTCGTGCAAACACTTTCGGTAAGATCGCACAGTCATCGCCTCTCCGAAAGCCAGTCCGTCTCAGGTTGCGCTAACTCCAGCCTCAAGTCATCAAGCTACGAACAAGCCGATGATAAGACGCTCCGGGCGCCACCGCCCAGCACGCGCACTCGACAAGCTTTTTGAGCGGGTCACGACAGGTCACGACAAGTGCACGAGAGTCTCTGGAGCAACCAACGACAAACTCGAGAGGAGGGGATGATGTTTTATTTCTAGTTTTTCCAAGCTATTTTTTCTTACAGTAGCTTGTAAATGATACTTCAGTTAGTTCACAGTTTTTTAAATATCAAGTTCCTAGTTCAATATTTTTTTTTAGACTGCCTATCTGAGAGACTTCTCGAATAAGACAGTTGGGGGCTAGGTAAGTATGTGGCATCAGGTACTGGCGTACACATGCACGTACCAACGATTCAACCTGCACAAGGGGAAAAGGTTCCACGCTGCAACCGTCAAGGATGCGAGGAAGACCCCTTAACGTGTCTGCAGGTGATAGGGGAAACCATTGAGCCCCCCACCTGACCAGACCTAAGGCCTGGTCGACTAAGCTCCCCTATTCCGTAGTAATGTTCCCCGACCACGAGTAAAGGAAGAAGAGAAGG